>OX463823.1:25948919-26327527 GCA_949825045.1 Argyresthia goedartella
AACTAAGTATTAACTAAAAATTATTGTGAACAAAAATGGAAGATATCCATAAACAGGGATATTTTTATACCCCTAACAAAAGTAAATATGATTTGTGGAACTAAACAAAAAAAAATAAAAAACCGGTCAAGTGCGAGTCTAAATCGCGCACGAAGGGTTCCGTACCACCGTTCAATGGAAGCGATGGTGTGGAGTGAATAGTTTGGATTTTACACAGCAAAATATTGTTTACAAAGTTATTGGTGCGGTTACTTTCACACTCCATGCACGTAACCAGGTGCATCCATAAGTTTGTATGTGGTATTGAAAGAATTGTTGTATGGGAGCCCCCTTAAATATTTCTTTTATCCTGTTTTTTAGTATTTGTTGTTATAGCGGCAACAGAAATACATAATCTGTGAAAATTTCAACTCTCTAGCTAGCTAGGTTCTTGAGATACAGCCTGGTGATAGACGGACGGACGGACGGACGGACGGACAGCGAAGTCTTAGTAATAGGGTCCCGTTTGGAACCCTTCGGGTACGGAACCCTAAAAATAAATACTTTTATTTTTTAAAACCGCATGTTACGCAACTTTGTAAATCCTCAATTTCTAGGCGCGTTCGGTCACCCTTGCGCTCAACGCGCCGCGAGCCGCGAGAGAATAATAATAATGGGCGGTGCGCTCGGCGAACATACGATATGTGAGCATATTTTTTTAATTTGTGTGTGTGTGTGTGAGAGAAATGTAAAAAAAATATCGTTTATATAAATTTATTTCATAAATTGATTGTATTGCGGCTAGGGGCCAAAAAATATCCCTGTACATTCCCATAGCTGCGGCGATGGGCTAGCTTCCTATCCTACTATGCCTCCGCCACCCCGAGTGAAAACACTAGCTACACAGAAAAAACCAATACTACTAGCATACACATTATGGTTATATCTCACGACCAAGTACGAGTGCTTTCTTTCGGCGGTTTAATCACTCTGTCCATTACGCCCCTGTCTGTTGTCCGTCACATGACACCGGGGGTACGGCCCAGTTCATTAACTAATCTGTTAGTTTAACAGACATTAGGTTAATGTTATGTGTCGCTATTTTTAATTGTTACGACGTACTCGAGCATTATTTGTTGCACGAGTATAAGTAATATGTAGGACAGAGTACCTATATCAATTATTTGTAGGTGGCGGTGTATGTATCTTGCAGTGTTTTGGTTTTCTCGATACGTTTAAGAGATAATAACCTTACGCACTATTGCGGTATTCTGTGCCTTTTATATGTACACAACAAATCATTCATCATTCTAAAAATGGCATTTTGGCAGACTAATGAACTATAAGTATAGTGAACTATAAGATGTAATTATATAGCTGTGGTTTGGTGGCAATCTGATCATAGATGTCGTTTTGATAGAGAATATTAATGTTGATGAAAAAAATCAGCTTATTTATATCCCCACACAGGGGCACAGGCCTTTACCCAGATTCGAGTATGACTGGGCAACACTTCACCGCACTGAAAGTTAAATATATTGTCATTAAATGGCGCTCAAAAGAGTTTTGATAACAGTCTCAAAAAAGCGCCACAAAAAAAGAATTACAAAACACGCTTTGATAAGTTCATCATTAAAAATAACGGCGAAAATACACGATTAATTGGCAGAGTTGTGAGCACAAGAGGCAGATTAAATCCCGTCAATTGCTTTCGTCGAGAGGAAAAAAATACTGCCAAGGGAGAGTTTCACTTCGCGTCGGGGGTTCCGAACGCTGGGTAAGGTAAAACATCAATTATTATACGTGGTAGCTTATAGCATATAATATGCCGAACACACAGTGCGTTTGGACGTTTCAAAACTGATAACGGTTCATACAAACTAAGCGTAGAAAAAATAACTTAATTTATCTTATAAAATCACCACCCCATCTCATTCCACAATACGGTATTTGACAAGGTAGTTGAATAAAACAAAAACGATTGACAATATCAAAATTGTATATTTCCAGCAGTTGTATTTTATAAACTCAATTTTGTGTTCAAAAGACAGCATTTGACTATGACGTCAATGTTGACTAGAACTCGTGAACAAAATTACCGTTTGGACAGTTCCTAAAAGTATCTATTTTGACTAGCAGTCAAATACCGCATTCTCAGTATCTTTTCAATAAATCGTCGGCTACTTTGAAACTGGCATAAAATATAACGTCGCGTACACTACGTCTAGTTTGTATGAAGACTAATTTAACACAGCACCAAACATTGTAAAAAATACAATAATCACAGGGAATATTCCCATCATTTCTACCGTGCTTATAGCTACTTATTTCGTGATGCTCCTGCGTTTTTGTGGCGAATGGTCGCGTGCGCACCTAATCCTTTCATTGTGCTTATAACTTTTGTGTATGCCGAGTGCATATTCTTTTTATATGTGAGGTTGCTGTCTGTACTTGCAAAGTAGCATTCACTGTTGCTGCCAAATTATATATAAAGGATATACGATATAGGTAGGATTTTAGATCGCAAAATGTAGTTCAAAAAGTTATTGGTGCGGCTACTTTCACACAATTTTTACGTAATCAGGTGTATTCATACGTTTGTATGTGTTATTAAAAGAAAATGCAGTCGGGGCATTTGTTTTTATTTATTTTTATTAATCAGTCACACGTTTCCTGGGTTGCTGGCGAGGTCACTAGTACAGAGACACTAGTACACTGACGAGCAATGAAAAAGTTCCAGTGATATAGCACCAAATTACTCCTAAACGGGAAAGGCTAGCTTAATAACGCCGTCTGTAACATTGAAGTACATTTAACAACGCATCAGAATATTACCAATAAAAAACGTTAATAATGTGTAATTTTTTTAAATGAAATGTTTTAAAAAATTGGGGCCATTTGTTTTCGGCATTTTGTGGGTGGAACTTTTTCATTGCTCGTCAGTGTATTTATAAGCAGTTTATAATAGGTGCCTAATTACTGATACCTAAAGGCGAGTCAATAGTCTCTGAATGACTTTGCAACTCCATGCAAATTTATAATGTACAAAGTTATACTGGGATAGCCTTTTTTAAATTACCTTTATCATATTTTTTTATCAACGTGGGTAAATGAATATGCCTGCAATTAAACGCTGATGCTATTATTTATCGATTGCTATATTATATCACATGGACCCAGATATCTGTCAACTGGCCCGGTCCAAGCGGCAAAAGAGCAAGAGGTAGGCCATGTGCTAGATGGTCAGACGAAATTGTGTCAGTGGCACATCGAAGATGGCCGGATACGGCCGAAGATAGAGAGAGGTGGATATCCTTGGAGGAGGCTTTTACCCGAGAGGGGTCTACACAAAATTAGTTTTTAGTTTTAATTTAAAATCAGTATCATGTGATGTATTCATGTAATGTATTAGTGTAATGTATTGTATATTTGAGTGGAATTATATAAAGCTTAAATAAATAAAATGAATAAAAATATAATATCAAAGGAATCCCGCAAAAGGAAAAACCAGCATGCATCTCTATTTGCGATAGATTCAAGGCACGTGTAAAATATTTAAACTGAATAACTGAGTTAAGATTTTAAGAAGTGAAGGTAAATTCCTGAATAATTAAGTACTTTCCTCTGCTTTTGTTAATTAAGGCCATCTATAGTTCCAGTCCATAATTATAAGGTAATCCTTAGAAAGAGAATCTAGGTATTTTTGGGAACGTCCCCTTTTATCTAAAAAGATAAACATTTACATGCAGACACATACATTGCTTCTGGCCCCACACTAGGCTACCCTGTGTCGTGGGAACCAGAAACAGCGACGTCACACACATATAAACATCCAAGACCTGTTTTTGTTCTGTATCCCCAGCCGGAGATCGAACCCGGGACCTCTCGCATGGTAGGCAGAGCTACAATCGCAGCGCCACAAAGGTCGTCTATACTCGTAAGTACAATTCTTAAATATAGTTATTAATAAGAAATAAGAAATTTATTTGCAATGATAAGGGTGATTATAAAGTTCATAAATATTATAAAAAGAACGCCTTATTCAGCTAATAAATTTTAGCATGCAAATGTTTTAATATTTTTAGTCGTCATTATTATTGCATTATATCAGTATTAGTATATTCAATCATTAAAACACGACAACAAAAATAACCAAGATCAATCTTATGTACATTTTATGGTTAATAATTTCGCTTACACAGTATCTAACAGTTTTGCAGAAGCCAATTGAATAATTTACGTCTAAAGCAGTTGAACGGTAGCTTTTTTATGTCATTAGGTAATTTATTATAAACTATTACCCACATTGCTAAATAGTTTTTTAGATACAATGCTGTTCTCGGTGTGTGATTGACGACAAGCCAGTCAGAGTTTCTTGTGTTACTCGAAAAATAATCTTGAGCTTTTACGAAATTTACCGACTTCAAGTAAGTACTTACATAAAGACAGGGTACTGGTAGTTTGTTCACTTTTTTAGGGTTCCGTACCCGAAGGGTTCCAAACGGGACCCTATTACTAAGACTTCGCTGTCCGTCCGTCCGTCCGTCCGTCCGTCTGTCCCCAGGCTGTATCTCAAGAACCTAGCTAGCTGGAGAGTTGAAATTTTCACAGATTATGTATTTCTGTTGCCGCTATAACAACAAATACTAAAAAAACCGGTCAAGTGCGAGTCTAAATCGCGCACGAAGGGTTCCGTACCACCGTTCAATGGAAGCGATGGTGTGGAGTGAATAGTTTGGATTTTACACAGCAAAATATTGTTTACAAAGTTATTGGTGCGGTTACTTTCACACTCCATGTACGTAACCAGGTGCATCCATAAGTTTGTATGTGGTATTGAAATAATTGTTGTATGGGAGCCCCCTTAAATATTTCTTTTATCCTGTTTTTTAGTATTTGTTGTTATAGCGGCAACAGAAATACATAATCTGTGAAAATTTCAACTCTCTAGCTAGCTAGGTTCTTGAGATACAGCCTGGTGACAGACGGACGGACGGACGGACGGACGGACAGCGAAGTCTTAGTAATAGGGTTCCGTTCTTACCCGGTGGGTACGGAACCCTAAAAACAGGATAAAATAAATATTTAAGGGGGCTCCCATACAACAATACCACATACAAACTTATTGATGCACCTGGTTACGTACATGGAGTGTGAAAGTAACCGCACCAATAACTTTGTAAACAATATTTTGCTGTGTAAAATCCAAACTATTCTCTCCACACCATCGCTTCCATTGAACGGTGGTACGGAACCCTTCGTGCGCGATTTAGACTCGCACTTGACCGGTTTTTAAATATTTGTTTACAATAATCATACGGGGCCATACCACAAATAGCACGTACACTTTTTTTTGGCAATGAGACTGTTAATTTCGGTACCAATACCCCAAATTTAAGAATTTTGTGCAAACGACTTAGCACAAAACCAAATCTGTTGATCTTATAACATACTTTGTTCATTCCAATTCAAATGTCGTTTGTTATTTCCAATTCAAATGTCGATCAATTACAATACCTAAAAATTTCACACTATCAGCCTCCTCTAGAATTTGTCCATTGGGATTTATATTTAATATCATGTCTCAGTCGCAGTTAGTTGGTTAAATTAGACACTTAACTAACTCTCTAGACCGTTAATTAAATGCCGACGTTTAACCAAGTCACTGAAATTCCTTCAGATAAGTGAGTGAACGAAACGTTTAATGAGTTGTCTAAACGTTCCTTGGAAACAAGACATATACATTATAAATATTGTTTTATGTGTACTTAAGTTTATGTATTTATTATTTTTTGTTGTTCTTACATGTTGAACCTAACACGAAGGATAAAGGGGGCTTCGTTTCGCTCACCCCCTTTACCCTTCACCTAAGCTACAGCAATGTTTTGCCCTGATATTATAAGCTGTGCAAATCAGCTGTTGTGGTGACGCCATCTTGTTTTCCAACACGCCGGCTTTGGGTAAAACAGATTGTTAAACGTTTTCGACGATGCTTTATTGAAATCAAAATGATAGTGACTTGGTTAAACGTCGGTATTTGATTAACGGTCTAGAGAGATAGTAAACTGTCTGATTTAGGCATCCAAATGCGACATCTCTATTATATTTGTCAAAGTTATTAAAAATTATATACATTATTTTATTAAAATTATCTTGCAAATTATTACTATTTAATCAATTAATTATAGAAGTAATATTATTTAATCTTTTAAGATCAGAATGAACCTTTATAAAGTTACCACCTTTGATTACCAAGCCACGGTCTATATTGCAAACCCACCTAATCCAATGTCGGTATATTTTGAAACAGTTTTTTTGGGCAATGATTCCCAATTTAAGGGTCATCGTACACAGCGCTCAATGCAACAATAGTTTTCAATAGCAGCGCAAACAGGAGCGTGCGGCGTGACGACACTTCATTATAACAGTATTGAACTCTCTGCGGTGTAGGGATGTGACTATGAGTATCGATATCGAGGTTTGTGTTGTAACTTTTTTGTTATGAGGACTATTTGTTTGTTATTTTATTGATAAGGGCGAGCGCCAGGAGAAGTATTCGACCTCCCACTAGGGCCGAACTCAGACTAGGGGCCCATAGGCAGAATAAAACAAAGTCGCCGCCGCCCTGATGGGATTCAAACATCGGCGGTACGCCGGGCTGGAATTACCGGCTGTGATGACGACCTCCTTCCCGTCGAGGTAACGGATGCGCGCGTCTCGGTAAGTCAACATCTGATCCAGTTGATCGGGGTTCCGAAATCTGATCCAGTCTCTCAGCATATTGTGGTATAAACCTTGAGATTATGTTCCAATACACTCGCCGGACTGCGGACTATACTTCAGTCTATCATTACGCGATTGAATGCTGCTGGATAGTAAACTACACGAGAACCGAACGTACCTATTGCAATTTCGTCATGATAGTTAAAGTGAAATTAAAAAACATTTTGCTATGCAAAATCCAAACTATTCACTCTTGACCGGTTTTACATTTTTTTTTGTCATTTTATCAAAATTGTTTGCGTCTTTTTATCTTAGCACGTTTAATATTGTTACACAATTTCATCTATTTTACTTAGACTATCTCTGTTAACAATTTAAGGGCGGACCTTAAAAAAATGCCGATTTTCTTGGCCCGCTTAGCAGTTAAGTCCAAAACCCATGAAATTATGGTGTCTAAAATATGGACAGCGCCATATACAGGGTTATCTGAATTTTTTGCAAAATAATTCTTAGTTCAGCGGACGCGCCTTTTTGACCCAAAAAACTGTAATTGCGTCTTTTTTTCTTACGGCGGCAGACTGGGTCTTGCTCACTGCTTTGCTTCCATTTAGTTTAATCATTAGAAGCGTATCTATCATTTGTTCTCCCACAATATTGTGGGAGAACAAAATGTTATTTGCCTTAATGCTTGTGTTATTTTCAGGGTTCCTCACCCGAAGGGTGCCAAACGGGACCCTATTACAAGCCTCCACTGTTCGTCCGTCCATCCATCTGTCACCAGGCTGTATCTCATGAGCCGTGATAGCTAGACAGTTGAAATTTTCACAGATGATGTATTTCTGTTGCCGCTATAACAGTAAATACTAAAAAATAGAATAAAATAAATATTTAAGGGGGCTCCCATACAACAAACGTATTTTTTCTCGTATTTGCTCGATATTGATAACAGCAACAGGTAGACGCTTGAAATATTCACATAATATTTAGTTATATATTAACTTTAAAAATAAATAAACAAATAGAAATAAAACAAATATTTAAGGGGGGCTCCCATGCAATCAACGTGTTTTTTTGCCGTTTTAATAGATTGGTACCGAACCCTTCTTGCGCGAGGACGATTCGCACTTAGCCGATTTTTTTTCTTTTGCAGGCCGGCTGGGGAGCAGAACTCCTTTAATTTAAAATCCTTTAATTGAACTATGAAAAGTCGCCATCGATATCGATAAGTAAAGCATTTCTCCCCTCATTACCTACCCAATCTAACCCTTAAATCGTTCAATTGACGTTGTACAAGGGTCCGCTAAACCCTCCTCGGGTTAATGCCATAATTGAGGGTTAAAACTCTCAGCAGATGCCGTTTATTGTTTATTATGACGGGTTACGGGTTGAACTGAGTCTTTTGCCATAAACTTTTATGATCATTTTAACAACCCCGCTGCGTTGTGAAATGTCACCGGGTTATCAAGATGTGGCACAATATGAGTTGATTTCGTTTATGTTATATCATACGAGTATTATATTATTTAATTGGTGTCTCAACGACGTGGCTTATACAGATTTTTTGGGTAGGTATTATGATTTTTTGTTATTAATAAGGTTTTCGAGAGTACTTAACGTTTTTTTTTGTTTTGAAAAGAAAAACAATATATCTTTCTATACTTTTAAATTCAAAGTCCTGTCTCACTGACTGACTGATATATCAACGAGCAGCCTAAACCGCTGTTCCGTATATAAATCTAAGAAAAAAAATACATTAATATAGCGTCACGCCTTTTACCATACGGTGTGGCAGAGGCACAACTGTGCCCACTTTGGGCCAGTTATTCAATACTCCATTTTGCGTGACAGGGGGCTGGCCCATCGCCGCAGCTATGTAATGAAAGTTTCCTCACGATGTTTTCATCGCCGTTAGAACGTCCGTATAGTGATAAATTAAATATCTCATTGATACATGGTCAGGAATCGAAACTGCATCTCCAAAAATCATCATCAAATATTTCTTGGCTTATTAAACTGAAATTGTGTAGGTAGGTAACTTATAGGCATGAGACGTGAACAAAACAAGTAATTTCTCGAATTTCCTCCCGCTAAGGGGCCATGTGGGGTGAACTTTGTATGGACAAAAAAAACTACTTGGCAGGTAGGTAGTTTACATATATAAGACATCAGTTCAGTTGAGTTTTATCGAAATTTGGCCCCACAAGGGAGAAAACGGGGGTTATTCAGAAACGTCGCTAACTGTGCATCTGTTAAATTAGTTTGATTGGACATTTTTACACGATTCAACCGAGCAAAGCCCCGGGCACCTGCTAGTCTGAATATAATTTGTTAATCGGTCTATCGCCACCCACGGCGCAGGCCAGGCTTAGTGTGGGAGTCACTGTAACAATGATAATAATTGACAATGGAAAATAAATAATTTGTTTTTGAAAACGTCTATCTCTTAATTTATTTCAAGAATTTGTATGTTATTGAGAGTTTAAGAGGTCTGGATAAACTACCCACACAGAATTACTCCAGAGTGACGGCGATGGGCCTGGCCCCTTGATCACGCAAAAGTGTCGGCTGAACGTGGCCACAATTGTGTCTCTGCCACCCCGTATGGGTAAATATGGCGTGTGTTAATATGTTTTAAGAGTTTAGTCACGATACAACAAATAACTCCAACACCATCAACATTCACCAACCTCAGCAACAATACAATAATCGGACAATTCCATTCCGTCCCAATTGAACGAGCAAAAGTTGGCGCGAACAAATTAATGCCTCCACTTCATATTTGTAATTTCAATCACAAAATTAATTCAGGCGGTGGCCGGTTTAAATAAGTGCTGGCAAAACCTCCACCAATCGATAGAGCCAGGGCGGGGAGCGCTAAACGGTAAATAAAGTTTTAGATAGGCTGTGATTGGTCGGTTTTGCGGGTGGGGGCGGGGTTTGCGCCCAGGGCGGGGCTGCTATTGGCTGGGGGAGACGGGTGGTGTTGCTCCAGTGTGAGTTGCTCGGTGGATCGCGGTGTGTTCGCTTGGTGTGAGGCGCCCTTAAGTAAAACAATTTGTGTGGCGGTCGCAGTTGATCGTTGATTGTTTATAAGTATAACTATGTTTTGATTTGTCTGGTGAAGGTTTGCTGAGACGTCTACTTACAGGTAAGTTGTTAAGTATTTTTTTATTTGTCATTGTACTACAAATCATAATTTCATATTTTTTTTATTGCATACAATAGAAACATAGAAAGATAGAGAGATAGAAAGGATAAACCTATATTTAAATATCATGTAAATAGTGTACAAGAGCGAGCTTATCTCAAGGAAGGATAAGATAGGTTGATTGTGTGTTTGTCCTGCATGTATATATGTGGTGGCTGAACCGATTTTAATAAACGATACCTCATTAGATTCGTCCTGATAGCACAAGTCACTGGGTACATTAAATACCAAAAATGACAGCTTTTGTGCGCTTCATGTGCGGGCTAAAAAACATTTTTCGAGATCCTCGAGTGGGGTATCTAAATAAATGCCTTTAAAAGTCGAATACGGAAATATATTGTTATCTTGTACCCGCTATCGTAAAATGAGATTCTCGTAGTTTTGTCCTAAAAAGCAGGAAATAAACAACGTTATTAAATACCAAAAAATACTGACTGCAGTAACACAAAAAAGCAGAAAACAAGCAGATGAGTTCGATAAATATATTTCAGTAGGTAATTAAGTATATTAGTCCATTGTAAAATTAAATTAAATTAAAATACTGGCGAGACCCATTAAAGAGTGGGTTCCGTTAATTACATTATTTATTTTAGTTTTTTATATGGATCTGTTTTTATAACACACTAAAATATTTGAATCCCAATCCTTTCTATATATCATTGGTAGTTGATAAATAGATTTTCTAGTATTTTTTGACATACAAAATTAACAAGCTTAGTACCTACAGATACAGTTTGTGTATTTTGGTTGAATATGGCTATTAATAGGTAGGTACATAATTATTTTACGAAAATATAGTAAGATTTTTTTACTTGTAAAAGTCCCGGGTCTGTTATTATAAGACTCACTTGTTAAAAGTTATAAGAAGAGAATTTTTCGAGCGCGTTTCGAAATATAAATTAAGGACATAGGTAAAGCGCAGAAAGATTAAAATAATTATAATGACAACGCATTTAGGTCAAAACGCCTCTTGTTAATATCACGATGCGCAAAATAGGAGTAATAAAGCGGTTGTTAGCCCCAAACTAGGATTACCTGTATCTTCGATACTAGCAACGATCCACATACTTTTATAGATAAATATATACTTAGATAGATAAACAACCATGACTACGGTACAAGATCCGTTCTCATCAAACAAATCTTTGCCCCCACCGGGACTCGAACCGGGGACCCTTGGCACTGCCGACTCGGCCATTCGGGCGCCCAATACTAGCTTGTTGATCATGAGTGTCAGCTCGCAATGACGAACTTGATAGAAAAGTCTCCCGAAGTTATCACAAAGTCTGTTTATAACACATTAAAAAAATACAATTTTGCGTCGGATTTTAATTTATGTACTTGTCATTTATTTAATATTTATATATAATATTTATAAAAATATTAAGCTAAGTCCTCTATACATCGGTTAGGAGCACTTTTTTCATTTGAAACCTATTTTCCTAAAAGTATGCCAAAGATAAAATTCTGAGTTCTGCTGTCGAGCCTGAGCACCCAGGCTTAAGTTGAGATTATCTTTCTAACGAAATCACTTTTAAATACCTAACACTTATGTCAGTTTATATTAACAATAAAATTAATATAAGCAAACACCTTAAAAAAATAAGTAAAAATATTAATAAAAGTAAAAAAATGGCCGAACGTGAATGTAATGAAATGAATGACCCATATACTTAAAAATAGCTTAAACTTAATACCTCAATACCTAGATACCTACCAACAGTAACTTTCATTAGATAATTTTATAAATATTGTATATTATTATATAATCGTATCTTTTGACATCATTATATCTTGCATAATGTTGCATAATAGAGACTACTTTTGAATGCTACGCAACTTTAGATTGGAATCCTCTAAACTTCAGCCATCTGTCTTGTCATAGTCCAGAAGGCGAGAATTGCGTTTGTGTGATTGCTTGCTAGGGTTTCGGTTTTCCCGGTCTTTTTCATTCCCGGGTCCCGGGAATAATATATAAATGCTATTTTTATATATCAGAAATGCTATTTAGATGTTCTTTAGTTACAACTACTCATTTATGTATCTCAGAAGTCTCTTTTTGTCTTTTTTCGTAATTTATTTTTGTACTATACAAAACGGACATAAAGTTGCGCGTAATTACAATAAATCTTTAAAATAAATCATTTGACATACCACAAAATATTTAAAGTTTTTTTTTTTTTTAAATTGCTCTTTGTCTCCCAAAAGTTCAAATTCAAAATTAATTTGAGTTAGAAACACGTTCTTGTTTTACTAAATTTATTTGTGTTTCTCCAGAATTCGGTCACTTTTATATACTTTTACACACGGCCGGACAGACACACTCTAGTGATCCTATAATGGTTCCGTTTTCCCTTTTTTGGTAAGGAACCCTAAAACCGAATAAAATTCTTTTTTAGACTTCAAAATATTTCTTCATTCTTGAAAATTTTAATTTATGAGAAATTATGAAAAACAAATCAAAAAGCCTAATCGAAGTAATGGCTAGCTTGACCCACGAATATCTTATGAAACGTTTATGGTACTCTAAGTTTTAGTATATTTGACCAAGCCCAATTGGTTTTTTATATGATTTAATTATATCATCGGGAATTCCCAGGAATGGCCGAAATTTTCTCGGGTTTGGGAATGACTTATTTCCCGGGATTTCCGGTTCCTGGGAAGTTGGCAACGAAACCCTATTTCATCCGTATAAGACTTCTTTGAAATCTGATACGTGTCTATATAACTTACGTCAGTGTAATCTTGTCAAGTAGCTCATTGACCGGCCCTTTGCACGCACACAATTGCAATTCTCAGATCTCGCCTTCTTGCCTGTAACAGTAGAAATACGAGAAAGGAAATCAATAAATGTTTTACTTAATAATTGAAGACCTGTGTGGTTGATTGAAACTAACGGAAAGTCCCATACGCCCAAGTCGTAACGCCAAAGAAAAATATTTATCGTTGCACGTCACGTAGCTTTACCGGCAGATTCGTAGCAAGATCGCTATGACATTAGTTACTTATTAGATTGCTATGTTAAATGAAACTAATCGTTGTATTATAAAGTACGTGTAGGATTATTTTGGTTCAATTAGATTTTTGTTTAAAATATTATTTATCAAGAAGCTTTGAAGTTGATTAGTGCCATAAAAAAGTAAAACTCCTTAAAAAGTTGATTATTTAGCGATTACACAAAATAATATAAGATTAGATCTCAGAAGATTATAATCCTTGAATGAAATTCCGTTGCCATTTCATTATCTCAAAGCGGTATTAAGATAAAGATTTTCCAGAGCATTTAATAAGCTACTTCTACTGTCTAATATTGAGACCCAAAAAAATTACAGTCGAAAAATCTCAAAAATTGATTACCAACTGACTTCTTTCGAAGCTTACAGTTCTAGCCCAAAAACCATTGTACAAGAAAATTACAATTAAAATAAGAGGAAGATTTAATTTCTCTTCCCTCTTTAAATATAGATACGGTCCTTGTTTCGTTGTGTTTAAACAGAGGCCATGGGCCCCCGCCACCCGCGTGGGGTCCCTGGGGCCCCCGTAATTGAAAGACAAACAGGGGCCCGGCGATTCGCAGCGAATTCATTATTCTTACATTAATGTTGTTGCCTCAAGGTGACTGGATTTTCTAGTTAACTGTGGAGTGAGAGCGACAGGAGTGTTGCTCACGGAGGGGTGCTGAAAATAAATCTGGATCTTCTTTGAAGTGTCTTTAGCTTTAAACGCCTAGCTGAGAGAGGCTTCTTAGCATCAGTCACTTTGCTGGCTAGATGATAGTTTACTATCGCTGAACAGGATGAAAACGAAATACCTCTGCTTTAGCAAAACAGCTGCTGGAAGTTCAGACAACAACTTCGATCTGACTATCCATACGTACCCTGCAACAGATAAATTGGCGGAAGGTATCTTGTGTAGCTGTAAAAAATTGTCGAGAGTGTCGAGCTTAAAATACCTTGGGGTGGATGTGGATGATAAAGGTCTAGAAACCTGCGTTTATATGCAAACGGAAACCATCTACAACAGACCTATAGTGCCCTATGCCATTGTGTAATTGAATACTTCATCAGTGCTTGGGGAGGTGCTCGCAAAACTATTTTACTGGAGACCGGGCGCACCCAGCGTGCCGTGTTGTAAATATCCTTTTTGCTCCTTGGAGACACCCCACCACACATACATTCTCAAATGTATTATTAGGCATCATAGTCTTATAGTCCCGCTGTTACCCGATAGTGCAAAAGAATTTTTCTATTTCCAGTATCGTTCACCAGAAGTGCTTTATATAGCGCGTAGGCACTATGACTGTGCCTGCCCTCATGTACTGTAGTAATAAAAGTTGGCCGTCACAGGTATGCGGAAATATCTCATCACGTACTGTGTCTATGTATGTCATTACTAAAATATACCAACCTAGTATATACGCGAGGTTCCCAATCAAATAGGTAGATATTGCAGCAGTGACAAGCATTTTATTACGTCTCCCGTTGGTTGTCAAAGTGGTGACCCCGACAGCGAGCATCGAGCAACCGTTGATAATATCGTCGATAGTATGAAGAAAGAAGCTGGATTGGCCATCAAATGTTTTAGCAACGAAGACAAAGACGCTAAGAAGACTGCATAATCAATTTGTCAAGATGCCGGTGAAATAGTTCCTGCCTTCGGTCGCATATCCCAAGCCAACGAAGTAGCACTGAAAAATGCGCAGCACACCAGCTACCTCAGAACCTCCAATGTGGTCCGCAGGTCATTGATCGGTTGAATTATAAAGATAACCCATCACTTTATATCCAGAATTGCGGCAACAAGCCAAGAAGAGAGAAGAGTTAAGGAACAGTGCTAAACCAAGCAACGACGATGGCACTGAAACAAAGCAATACTACGCCCGGAAGTCAATAACAAGGAGAGGTCGTGAAACCTCATCGCCAACCCAGACTACGGTGACTAGTACATCCTTTCCATGTACTAGTCCAGTACTCTGTCAATAAGAGTCCCTGCTTTCCGTCGACAAACAAAGCGACGAAATTGAGTATATCATATTTCATACAGCGAAGCGTGCAACATCAAGCCTCAAATGAATGAGGACAAGAATATGGAGCACAAACACGCAATCAACGTCGCAGTCAAGATAAAGTTGGAACAAAATGCTAGAAGAACAATGCATACATATATATCGTCGAGTGAGGAGCCCAAAGTCAAGTCAGCTGATATCGACATTCCTGACCTTGCGCGCAAGAAACGTGATTTCAAGAGTAAGCAAATGGGCGTATGGCAAATGGCAATAACAATTGAGCTCACTACGTATTGCGGCGTTCAACAGAGCATTATCTATGTATCACTTCTTGTTGAATATTTATTCTCATCACCTACTATCTATGTATGTCATTACTAACATGTACCAACTTAGTATATAAGCGAGGTTTCCAGTCAAATAGACACTAACCGAGCATGCTGTGACAAGCCTTTTATTTCGTTTTCTGTAAGTTGCTCCACAGTCGTCAAAAAGTATGTTGGGCCTCGATTACAACAATATTTATGTTGTTGTATAATCGAGGCCCAACATACTTTGGATGACAATAATGAGAAAAAATAAGATACTAACTTTGCTGTTAAATCCAGAGTTCACAACGGGATGAGATCCCTTGACTATGACGGTACTGAAGGCCTCCCATCCAAAGTCAGCATTTGACTCAAATTCCGTGTTTCCTCGTATTTTCTCTTGTCACTTCACATCGGATATTGATGGGAAGAAGTGACTATCTATATATACATGAAATTATAATCAATCAATTGAATTATGGCCTGCAACATCTATATCACATGATTTAAGCAGAGTACATGCTCGCTCGTGACTATACAGTATGATCTTGACCCGGAAAACACGTCCACATGCACGGCACACATGTTGTGTCGCTGCTGATACTGGTGGTGCGTGCGGTCTAGGTGGAGGAGCATGTCGTAACGCTCTTTTTACAGCCAAAGTATCGAACCAGGCCCTGTCGTGTGCTGAGCGACCTTCCGCGACGACTATCTCCAAGTTTCTCGGACAGCAGCGACCTCTTCCCACCTGTTGGCTTCGATTTGAAACGCGGACATGTTGCGCTTGACACAATCCTTGAAACGCAACAGAGATCGTCCGACTGATCTCTTGAATTTCGCGACTTTACTCAGGAAAGTTTGCCGAGGCAAACGAGTATGCTCCATACGATGCACATGTCCGAGTCACCGCAGCCGGTGCCTCTGCTTTAGCATGACGGTGATGCTGTGCAATTGTGCGGACTTGAGCACTTCTTCGTTTGTGATACGGTCCCTCCACGTTATGCCAAGTATGGTCCGACAACAGCGCAAATGGAAGGTTGACTCGACTTTTGTGTTTTGCGTACGACGTCCAAGAGGGTGCTGAGGATATATGCTTGGTATACAAGCATTTTGGTCCTCACTGTAAGATGTCTATTGTCCCTTACTCTTGTACGCAGCTTCCCAAACATAGTGGCTGCTTTGCTGATGCGAGATTCGATCTCTACTTAAAGTGAAAGAACGCTTGACACATGCGACCCCAAGTAGCAAAACCTGTCAACTGCCTCTAGCGGAGTACCGTCCAGTAAGATTGCTGGTGGTTCCGCATCTCCCTGCGCTAGCACTACGCTCTTCTTCGCGTTAATCGATATAGAGAACATCACGCACGCTCTTGAGAACTTGTAGATGAGGTACTGGAGTTTCTCTGCGCTGTGTGAAACAAAAGCCGCGTCGTCGGCAAATAGAAGACTGTCTATGTGCAAGTCCTCGCAGAACCGCTTAGACTTGAGTAGGGCGATGTTATAAAGTTTCCCATCAGTCCTCGTATGTAGATGGATACCCGGGTCCACCTCGCCGAAAGCAACTTTCAAAAGCAGCGAGAAGAATATGCCGAACAGGGTAGGTGCCAAGACGCAGCCCTGCCGGACACCTCTGCGAAACTCAAACGGAGCAGATGTGTCGCCGTTGAACACAACAGCTCCCTTCATGTCCTCGTGGAATGACTTGATGAGACTCAAGAGCTTAGGCGGACATCCGACCCTTTCAAGCGCTGTTTACAGGCGGCTGGATCTACAGTAACTATGAAATATGTAGGTTCCTCCATTGAGTAATAGTTGAATAAATGTTCTTTCTATTCTATTCATTTTCAAAAAGTTGTAGCGATATCTCATTTAATAAGTTAATAAGAGATAATTGATATCTCTTTTTTACCCGACTGCACCAAAAGGAGCGAAATGTTTTGCGAGTATTTGTTCGTATGTATGTTTGTTTGTAAGTATGGGTGACCACTTCATTAGCACGCGCTCTTGCCCGGCATGACGGCATGATTTTTTTTACCCATCCTTCCTTCATTTTTTTTTGGTTTTCTGGTAATCAGATGGCAAAAAACAGCAGCTGCAAGAAGTAGAATTTCTTCATAAGAATCTGAGTCCATTTTTTAAACTCACGTGGTGAGAAATTGACTAGCCCTCGGCGCGCGGCCCTGTTGATCTAGAAATGAATGTTAGTTTGACGCCATTAAGAGGGGAAATATTTTTGGCTATAGTCAATTGTCGTCAGTCTAATTTCCATTGTGCGGCGGAGTGGGAGGGAGCAGCAGGATCGAAGTCCTAGAGAAAGAACAAAGCCACGTGTCCAGCGGAGTCAGATGTCTCGGTGTGACGAGTATCCAGGAACCAGCCGAGCACCTCATTGTACCGATTCCGCGCCCTCTCCGCCTCTGTGTTACTTTTCGTCCTGATATATCGTGATATTTATCAAAGATGGAAGATTAAAATGTGACTTATGGTCAAGAAGTTTAAGAAGTTTGAAAAACGGTAAAGAAACAATATTATAGAAAATAATTATCGTGATATTTATTTGCAATGGACAAATTAATATAAAAGTGGCCAAAAAAGGCACTTATAAAGCTACTGGAAAGAAATGCCATTAATTGCCATTCAAACTGTCATGGTAGTTTGTCCTGCTAAATTAATTAACATTTGGATGGCACAAGTAGTTAGGTACATACTACATAATATAATATTTGTCACTCAAATGTCTAGTGTCAAGTATGAAGGCTTGCTAGCATCAATAGCTTACGAATGAGATTAGCTAATGCCACCGGGCCAGATAAGTTTGTGGATCTGTAAATATTTGATTGTGTTGATTGATGTTTTTTTTATTTCTTTGGTGGTCCTCTTTCGATATACGTCTCCTTCAATGGGCTAAACAAACTTGAAGAAAAATTGAAAGGTGGATGTTTTCGTTACAATGTGGTTCGCGGAAGCCCTAATTTCAATTGCAATAATTTATGAGATACTGTTGTAAATGATATCTCAGAAGTCCGTAATAGTCCAGCATGTTTTTAAAACTTGGCACAAAAAATTCTCCTGTTTTTTTCATTTTTAAATAATTGCAATCAAATAACCTCGCTATTCAGCAGAGGAAATTGTTTATCATTTCAAAAATGTGAAAAAGCCAAATCTCAGGTTAAGTAAAGATGCCTAGAATAAGTTTTGTTTCATACATACATACATATGTTCACGCCTGTTTCCCGGAAGAGGGTTAGACAGAGACTAAAAACCTCCACCTGCTACGATCCTGGTATACATCTCTCGCGTCCTCAACATTCATAAGGATGTTCATGCAACCTCGCCGGTTACGGGTACTTCGTATTTGCCTCTTCACTAACAAATCGCCGATTTGATCTTTTTATAGGACCTTCTTGACAGCTTCCTTTACCACTGTGTCGAAGGTCTTGTTAAAGTCCACAAGGGCGATGAGTAGGGGGGATCGTTGCTCTCTACACTTCTCCTGAATCTGGGGCAGAGTGAATATCATATCCAACGTAGAACGCTGTGCGCGGAAGCCGCACTGAGCCTCAGGATATACGCTGTCGGCAAGTTTCTGGAGTTTGCCCAGGACTATACGGAAACGCTTTGCCGACGATGCTAAGAAGGAAAATACGGTCGTTTTTAGGGTTCCGTTCCCGAAGGATGCCAAACGGGACCCTATGAATAAGCCTCCGTAGTCCGTCCATCCGTCCGTCCGTCTGTCACCAGGCTGTATCTCATAAACCGTGATAGTTAGACAAATTAAATTTTCACAGATGAAACATCTTACAGTGAATGCACCTGGTTATGTACAAAGAGTATGAAAGTAGCCGCACCAATAACTTTGAAAACAACATTTTGGTATGTAAAATCCAAACTATTCACTCCACACCACCCCTACCATTGTACGGTGGTACGACACCCCTCGTGTGCGAGTTAGACTCGCATTTGGCCGGTTTCTCCCTTTATATAAGGTGACAATATTAACATCGCGCATATCCTATGGCACGCTGTCTCCTTCTCAGCATTTGGAAAGGTGGTTGTGAAGTACAGGTGTGCTGGGCAGGCACGTGCAGCCTTACTTATGTCCCAGAAGAAGCATCTTCCGCGGAGAGTACACTTCGCCCACCCGACCGCAATGTGGAAAACAACACGGGGAGTGACGGTGTCCGGTTATAAGTCCGCACAAATGGGCGTAGGTTTGGACGCCAGGGGACACTCTCGGCAGTGGGAGGGTCCATCGCAGATTAATTGACCAGTTACCACCAGCTTTAAGCTGAGCAACTCTCGGTCTGTAAGCTACTGGTCCATCTCGGCGTCAGTTTGTTTCGCTTGGTTGTGCTAAACACTAGCCAAAAGCAGCCTAGATGACTGGCGCTGCGCTTCAACCACCTGCCATTAAGAAAATAAAATTTAAAACCCCCCTCCTACTTTCATGCGCTTTGCGACATGGAATGTTCAAACAATGAAAACAGGCTTCCCGAAAACCAGTGGAAGTTCAGATTGCGCACAAGATCTGCGCAAAACAGCCGTCATCGACGCAGAGCTTAGCAGGCTAAAAATAGCTATTACTGCTTTGAGACCAGGATCAAGGATGAGGGGACGATACGGGAAGCACATTACACCTTCTTATTGAAGCTTAAAGATGCATTGGATACTCGTGAGCACGTAGTAGGATTCGCAACCAGGAATGATCTTCAATCCTCTGTGCTGTGTGAGTGCTGTTTGTATCTCGGAGCGCATAATGGTTATGTGCCTTAACACCTCGTGGTGGTTTGTCACCATAGTTTCAGCATATGCTCGAACTCTTCCCTCAACAACTGAAGCCAAAACCAACTCTACGACCCACCAGACTAAGCTGTGTGGGGAGTGCATCCGAGGTGACCAACTATTTATCCTGGGAGACTTCAATGCCCGTTTGGAACAGAACACCATCTCCTTGCCTGATTGCCTAGGTGACCATGGCGTGGGAAAGCAAAATGTCAACGGACAATTTTTATTGGAGTTTTGCTCTAAACGCCAGCTGTGCGTTTCCCCTATATATATTTAAGAGGCAAGTTTTTGAGAAAAGTCTCTTGGATGCATCCCCGCTCCATACACTGGCATCAGCTTGATCTTGCCCTAACGCGGAAGAAGGACTTAAAAAACTCTCCATACACGCTCACTCGCACGCAAGAAGAACTGTTGCTCTAGATACCGTTTTTTACTAGTTAGGGATCCATAAGTATGTAGCAAAGTATTTTTTGGAAATAAAGATGTTTTATCTTTACTGACTGAACTTTTTAGAGTGTTCATTCTGTTGCCGAGGGCGTATGCCGAATGAACAAAGTGATGCATGAACGAATCATATATACTTTACATCTTTCTTTACATACTCTTTGAACGTAGGTATGTAGGTATTTTTACATCTCCAAAGCCATACTTTTGCCGGAAGTAGAGTTGACAAATAATTGCTAATATTCAGGCAAGTCATTGAATTACTAAAACCAAACACAACTTCAAGAAAGAACTCTGAAATAACCAACAAATCAAAAAACTCCGAACCAAAACAATGACAAACTCGTTAACCGAACACGATGACAAAGTTCAATTGCTTACAAATTACCAAATCTATCCTCCCCAAACAGTATATTTTATTCGTAATAAAATAAAACAAGACGCGTACTTATAACTAAGTCTTGGAACAGGGAAAGTTAATGAAAACTGAGTCTACGAAGTACGTGATTCTCATCAAATCAACTTTCAGATGACGTTTTGGCGCGCGCCGTCGATTCAATTACTTTTATAAGTAAAACTGGTGTCAATTTGCATGTTTATATACTAGGGTTCAGTTGGATCAGACGAGAAAAAGATGTTTGCTTTTAGTAAGGGTGATGATTTCATCGGTAAAATATATAAGGTGGAAGAATGGACTTTTGTAGTACCATTTGAATCACGAACACGAACACAGATGCCCATAACTCAAATAGATGAACAGAAACTCTTGATGAAAACAAGCAATATAACTACTATATCGCATTAGGTTAATCCTGTAGAGATAGATGTTACGTGGAGAGGTAAATACTAAACACAAGAAAATTATAAATATGTGATCTAGTAAATAAAATTAAGTTTCCTTTTAGCAATAACAAACTGTAGATAAGGTTTTTAGTAGAAAAACTCAGTACTTATTTGTCTTTGAGCGGCAGATGGGGAAGTTAATAGTCGAGAAGTTAATACCAGCCATATTGCTAATGTTATGTCAGGTTATACAAATATATAATTATATAACTAAAACATGTACAATCATAACTACAACGGTATTCCACCTTTAGGCGACCTCTGTGGCGCAGCGGTTGTGGCTATGCCTACCATGCGAGAGGTCCCGGGTTCGATCCCCGGCTGGGGGTAGAGAGAAAGAACCCCCAGGTCTTGGATGTTTACATGTGTGTGACATCGCTGCTTCTGGTTCCCACGACGCATGGTATCCTAGTGGGAGGGCAGAAGCAATGTCTGTGCCTGTAAATAAACGGTTATGTTTGTTATGTTTTCTTATTCCGAGTAATAAAAATTACGGCAGATCTTGCAGCGAGAAAAAAAAAAGTCAAAGTACTGTAGATATTGCTATATACTTAGCAAACGTCATTTTTTGGCTCTTCTCTACATTGGACCACTGTGGGAGAAGAAGGGCGTAGAAACTCCCACAGATTGATTTTTAGATCTCTTTTAAAAATAGGTTGAGCTTAACTAATACAAATATGAAAAATTTAATTGTTATGATTAATAAGCAGGAATTAATAATTACAAAACTATTAACAGCAAGGTCTCTGTTGAGCCAGATTCACCCCATACAGTCCTGCCATTTAAATAATCTTGAACATTGTAATATCCCTTTTTCGACAAAGTCGCTTTAACATGCTTTTTAAATTGCTCAAATGGCAATTTCAAAATCTCCAGAGGTATCCTATTGTAGTAGAGAATGCACTGACCCTTGAAAGAATTGCTAACCTTCGCGAGTCTAAAACGGGGCACACATAGTCTGTGATTATTTCTTAGGTTAACATTACAGCTATCTAGAGACTCTCAACTACTATGGCATTTCTAGATATGCCATTTCCCGTTTTATATTTTGAATTTTATTACCATGGCACAAGCCTCACGCGTAAGCTCGCCCAATTCCTTGTTGTAAACTTTACTGTGATTGATTATATTCTCCTAGGAAACTTCTAACTTTTGCTGACTTCTAGACTTTTATTTTGATGACAACATCAAAATAATAGTATATTTAGTTATGTCCTCACATCTACTAAGTAGACGATTCCCGGGTCAGGGCTTTACTTCAGCTTATTCGCAACCTCCACTCAAGCCAGATTCCAAGTAATAATTTATGAAACGAATCCCCACAATGGGGACTGTATTACTTAGTTATGAATTCAATTGTGCTAAAAATCCGGCCTGGAGCGACATCGCCACGGCTTGTATCAACACGCCTTTATGTTCAGACAAACAGACGGACGGTCTAGATTTTAATTTTATATATGTAGCATTTGGTTGCCGAAATGGGCTAGGCAGGTGGAATGTTAGAGTCACCAGATTATATTAGTTATGTAAGTAAGACAATAGAAGAATCGCCTGTCAAGTGCTACTAAAAATCACCAGAAAAATGTATTTACCTGAGCAGACCTGAGTCCTATACTATAATGCGAGGATTTATTTTTTTGATGAGCTAGAAAAGAGTAGCCAAGTGCGAGTCGGACTCACCCATGAAGGGTTCCGTTGCAGCAAGTAATTATGTGACTGGATCTTTGTGTTGTAACTTTGTTTTTAATAGTGTTTGTATGAATAACAAAGTTATCTTTGCGGTTTTTAATACATGTTTTATATCTTAAAAACTGCTTATTTTATTTTGTTTAAACTAATTTTTGTTGAAAGTGTGTATTGAGATACATAGCATATATTTTTTGTAGATTTTTCACTCTCTTACTTTAAAAGTTAGAGGGGGACACATTTTTCCACTTTGGAAGGGCCTGTGTCTCTTTAACGATTTACTTTGAGGAAAATTTGTTTCAGAAACGTCATTTTTAAGACCTGTCTATAGAAACCTCAAAAATATAGGTTTGATGAAAAAATAATTTGGTTTCAGTTCCATGTATGGAATTACACCTTTAATTATTTTTTTAATATTTATTTTTTACAGAATACATCTACATACTAAGTTTCAACTGTGTAGTCTTAATAGTTTCTGCATAAAGTTGCTTATGTCACATACGCACGGACGGACAGACAGACTTGACGAAACTATAAGGGTTCCTAGTTTCTCTAAGGAACCCTAAAAATATATTAGTTATGTTGAACTTCATCAGAGCGAAAATTACGTTTGTTGTACATACACCATAGTGTTTATGTTTTGGCAGGAGATTTTGCAATTGCTATTTGAGCAATTTACAAACCATGTAAAAGCGACTTTGTCGCAAAAGGGATATTACAATGTTCAAGATTACTTAAATGATGCGACTGTATGGGGTGGGGTTAATCTAACTCAACACAGAACTTAATGCTGTTAATAATTTTATAAGTAGATATTAATTCCTGCTTAATTAATATTGTAAGAATTGTATAACTTAAGCACAACCAATTTATAAAAGAGATCTAAAAATCAATATGTATGGGAGTTTCTATTTCTCTCCCACATTGGTCCAATTTAGAGAAATGACGATTGCTAAGTATATGTAAATATCTACAGTATTTAAGGATATACCTAACTTCACCACAAATACAAATGACATAACTCGTGGAACCCTCTCAAACATTGTCAATGACTCATAGTTACTTTCGCCGCCACCGTAACGTCGCTAATATCCAATTAAAATCGCCGAAATCGTAAACTAATCGAAAATGATAATCGTCACTTCCATAATTTCTCGCTCCGCACGCGCTCAGCTCCCGAGAGCCCGATTAAATATTAACCATTGAATTAACTCCGCGTCTTTAGCCGCCTCCAATTAAGCAGCACAAAGTCCCAGAGTAAATAACGTCAATTAATTTTGTTTCTTTTGAATATGCAGCGCAGTGCTGTTGCGAAGACGCGCCCGTTTGCTTTGCCGTCGATTTGTTCTGGAATGTTTAACAGGGCTTGAGCATGCAAACATTTTCATTGGTTATGTATTACCGAGTCATAAGGTTGAAAAGCCGTATCAAGGGTTAAAGGGATGACGGGTCTTGATGAAGGAACCAGTTATTTTCGTTTGTTTAAGGGACGCTGAGGCTTATTGTCCGGGAGTTGACGAGATGTCTGGTATGTTTGCCTTATGCCTATGTTCGCTGGCTTTGGGAGGTAATGCCTTGATTATGTTTAGCTAAGGTCACGGGATTGTGGGTATTTCTGTTTATAAATTAGGTTCTAGACTTACTGCTGCAACTGTCTGTCTCTCTGCTGTTTGGATGAGGGAGTTAATATTCTCGTGTGTCCTAGTTTTATTACGCGCAATTGCAGTTTTCACTTGCAGGTATATAAGTTAATATTTGTGGGCAGGTCGCGTGGAATTCCTTGTTATCATATCTTTCGGAGTTTCTATTAAAGGTTTATAGATATTTGAAGGTAATCTCAGTAGCCATTCAATCGATTCATCTTTCCTAAGTACATATTAAGAGGCAGCCATTCGGCCGGCGATGTTCGAAGCCGACCCAATTCGTCATGTTGTGCACTTCGTCGGATAATCCGTAACTAAAAGGACACTTAAGTTGTGTGTCCATGTTTGTAAGCACAAGGGGCGAGTAGGGTGGCTATAAAGCCAAACGCTTAAAAATACTGCTTAAAAAATACCCCTGGGTGCCTAGCGGCGTCCATTTTGTCGTTTTAGGTTTTAAATTTTATTACCATGGCATGAGTTTCGAAATCGCGATGCCTCATAACCTAATTTTGAACAATTTGCGAGAGTCTTGCGTTTCTTGCCATGATCTTATTTTGATTATTATTAGAACGGATGTTTGTACCCTAGTCATGGTTGTTTATCTATCTAAGTATAGTATTTATCTATATAAGTATGTGTATCGTTGTCTAGTACCCAAGATACAGGGAATCCTAGTTTGGGGCGAGATCAATGTGTGTAAATGGTGTCCAAGGTTATTATTATTATATGCGACGAATTTAATAACAAATTACTAAGTCCAAAGTTACTCACTGGCATATGGTCTCATTGTCTCGCCAAGGCCATTGTCACAAGAGTTGAAGCCACCTCGTGAAATGTCACTACATACTTTTATGTTGACAACTTCTAATTGAATTTAAGCGGATACGTCGGACCATCCAACGTTATCATCAAGATCATAGTTTAATTTAAAAATTTCATTTAAAAAAATCTTAGAATATGACAAGCCATGGTGACCCTACTAACAACGCAGGGCAGGTTCGAAAGCGTGCCTTGTATCAAGTGTTCCTTTGAGAATCCGCTTGCCATTGAAATCGTTCGCTGTATAAAAACTGATCTGCTCCTTGCGACACTGGGATAATAAAAAAAAATACGCTTCAAAATTTGTGTTGATATGTTTAAATTTTTTTTTTTTTAAAAGTCTTCAATTTGGAAATTGACTCTGTAAATAAAAAAAAAACAAAGACTTGTTTGAAGCCTGACAGTCCGAAGCCCGAAGTCTAAAAAATATAAAAATCGCGTCCGACGTCGAAGCTTAAACACAAGGGCGTTACCACAAAAAAAACAACTACTGTTCAACACCTACTTAAAAACAAAAGTGTATAGGATTTGACGTTTGTTTTGAGGTTAAACGCTGTTTAATATTTTTACATACAGAGCCATATAGTTAGTTAGTAGTTACCAAGCGTTACCACAAAAAAATCAACTACTGTTCAACACCTACTTAAAAACAAAAGTGTATAGGATTTGACGTTTGTTTTGAGGTTAAACGCTGTTTAATATTTTTACATACAGAGCCATATAGTTAGTTAGTAGTTACCAACACTGTATGGCTCGTAGATATCAGAACTACTCAGCAGATATATTTTATTAACATAATGTTGTGTAAAAATTACTATTTAGCAACAATGTACTGTGATGTCAGGACCAATATTTTTCCATACAACTCACGAAAATAAAACATTTTGAAAGTTCAAATCTAAGTTGATTTCCCTTATTTAGCAGCACTGCGCCACAATTCAGCAAATCTTTTGTTACCATTGTAGTGTATGCACACCCGAACCCTAATTACATCTATATATAGCCCGGTATTGTATGAATCTAGAGACATTATACGACTGTACTTTGAAGCCGATACTCGTCTTATTCCACGCATATACCACATCCTTACATGGCGACCTAGCCAGGCCAGCCTACCTCTCGCGAGGTAGTGCTGTGCCGAATGGCAGTGCATCAAATAAATAAATACTTTTAATAATTAGAAAATCCTGGAGAAGAGAATAATTACGAAGAACGTGAAGACAAGTTTGCAGCCAGAGAAAGACAAAGAAGATAAAAGAGAAGATATTAAAGAAGAAAGAATATAATTGAAATAATTAAAGAAGAAAAAATAGAGAAGATAATCATGGAAGATGGATAAATATGGAAGACAGACATTTATTTTAGAAGATACCATAAACAAGAGAGAAAAATAAATAAAGAAGACTTGCTGCCGGGTGCCGGGCGTTTTTTCAAGCCAGTGATGTGGATTGCAGGGCGCCGGGCGTAACCGTACGGGTCAAGTGAGGAGCAGCTGGGAGATGTACGGGTCCCAGGATGAGCTGACTCTGAACAAGAACGACACGTGCGACGATGTCTGTGATGTGTGTTTTGGACAATGGTATCTATTTAATCCTATAAAATGTAAGTGAATTTTATTATTTGTTTAGAAGTATTAATTACGTGTTGGGAAGATTTTTACATTGTAAAAGGGTTGACGATTCGAATCAATATCAATATAATTATTTTTCAAATGAAGAGAGCTTAAAGTAAAAGAGTATGTCGAAGAATGGCATAATGAAAAGTTACAGTAGGTACTGTCAGCAAGAGAAGTATGAATGATGGTTGATATATTTTTTTTGGGAATGGAGATAATTATGAAGGCCGAAAGAAAAGTAAATTAAATTAGTTTGGCATGAGTTATTTTAGATGATTTTGATAAGTAGTAATATTTTTTTTTAAGATGATGATTTTGATTGGAAATATGGGTAGAATGTGGTTAATTTGTAAGAAGATACAAGTTTTGTTGTTTTAAAGTCATTAATATACCCAGTACTATTTTATAAACTTATTGCATCTTAATTCCGATTTACTCCAAATGTACAATCAAGTACATAAATGATTCATTTGTTCATTTGACTTGGTTACAGTTCCAGTTTATCTTAAAATTATAGTAATACAATACAGTGTTCGCAGGCGATCCAAATATGGACATGCAACACTGCAGAGGAATCCAAATTAGATTAGAACTTGACACATGTTTTGATTACAGAGAAACAGAATTGTTATTATAATAATTAGTAGTTCAAGTTACCGCAGTGCGACTTATGTAGAATGAAAGGTTTAGTTTCAGTTGACTAATATGGAAGATACTTATAAGGTGATGCATGATTGTTAACAAGTTTAGGGTACCGCAGAGAGATGAAGTATGGAACCCATTGCATGAATTTGAATAAAAGTTTGAGAATGTATGAATTTCAGGTTTTGTTCCTATGTGTAAGATATACTTAGTATGAAAAAGTAGTTCAGCAAAGATTTTAAAATATATTACAAACGACGGAACCACTACCGATGGGTTATTACAAAAGTTTGTTTAGAAATTGCACTTAGTTACTTTTATTTTAAAGATTGCATTCGAGTTTATTAATAGATTAAAGTCTGACCAGCGGATATGGTCACTAAGGATTCGGATACTTCATTTTAAAGTGAGAAAATGTTTGTTTGATAGTGAGTGTTGAAAAGTATGAAAATGAAATGAAACAAAAAGTTGAATGTTGTTATGGAGACTTGAAGTTTTGAGTTATGTGATTACGTATTAAGCACATAGAGAAAAGTTGTATTTTTGTTTGGATTTGGGAATGTTGGTTATGGTTGTCGTTAGGATTAAAAAGTATGAATTTGAGAGATGGTATGGAATGTGCAGGATATGTTACTCTAGGCCACAGAGTGAGTGAGTTGGGAACACTTCGTTTGGTAAGCTTTCGAGAAAAGTTGGACTGATCATCCAATCTTTACAGAATATCTTAAAATTCGAAGGATTCGTATTGATTGAGTATAAGTTATGTTTTTAGTATGGTACGTAACTATTGGCGAGTCCGATATGTTATTGTATTTTCATCAAAGTCTCAAAGGTACAAGGTACAAGGCACGAATCCTTCCTCTTCGATCATGACGTGAACGAGCTTCCTTTGTGAGAACGTTGGATATCGATGACCTTATAAGCTCTCGAGTAGGAGCAGGTTCAGGCAGGTAGACCTGGAGCCAGATAATGGTAGTATTGTGGAAATAAAAAAAAGTACCTTATGAATGACGTCGATAAATAAATAATGAAAGTAAGTACCTATATGAAGTGGAAAATGAAATAAAATAGAGACTTTGATTGATAGCGATTGTATGAGAAAAGCGAGTATATTTTGGTTAGTTTTGGAAAGAAGTTTTATATTGATAAATATTTTGATGTGAGTTTTGAGAAGGTATTATGGAAATGAAAAATAAAGTAGTTTGTGATTAATGGAATAAGAGTTGAATAAATAAATACATAAACGAAGAAAAGAAAAAGAGATACAGAAGGTATGAAACATGTGTAATTTTGTAATTGTAGTGGAATAATGTTATAATTTTTTTTTAAAAATTCTATGTATTAAAAATAAATTTTTCATGTCGTCAACCCTATATCGTAAACAGGTTAGATAATATTTTGTGTATTATAATTAAGTTTCATAAAATATTGGAACAAATATTAACTATGTAATCATTAACTATTTTACGAATTTAATAAGAACATTATATCGTTTTTTTTTAACACATATATTTTTTAATCGATTACAGTGTGAATT
Source organism: Argyresthia goedartella (assembly GCA_949825045.1). NCBI lineage: Eukaryota > Metazoa > Arthropoda > Insecta > Lepidoptera > Argyresthiidae > Argyresthia > Argyresthia goedartella. Next base: position 25,978,156 of record OX463823.1, read on the forward strand.
TATATAAATGGTAATATTTTGTTTTGAAAGTGTTTTAAAATTGTATCGGGAATATAAAAAAAAAAAAAAATGGTTGTTGTATATTGAATTGTTATATTTACATATTACACAGATTTTGAATTTTAAATTGTTATTTTTACACAGATGATTTATTTTATTGTTATTTTTACAGAAATGAGTTATCAGATTATTGTTTTTATATTTTGTATTCTAAATTGTTTTAAATATCATAAAAAATAAGATATAGTATATTTTTTCTTTCAAAAAAAGGGGGAAGGTGTAGTGTATGCACACCCGAACCCTAATTACATCTATATATAGCCCGGTATTGTATGAATCTAGAGACATTATACGACTGTACTTTGAAGCCGATACTCGTCTTATTCCACGCATATACCACATCCTTACACCATTTACGAAGAAACTCTACACCTTTAGGTTTGAGCTGTGGCATAATGATTTAAAATTATGATTAGTTTCCATGGATATCTTTGAAATCTTATTTTTTGAATATACTCAAAATATATTACATAATTGTATGGACTGTAGTGCCGGCAAAACTTCAAACACAAAGGTATTTTGTTCATAGACAAGTTCTCAAGAGACATCACCATTTGCGCGCCCTTACAAAGCTGCGCTTTCTGCTAGTATATAAGTCCCCGCAGCTTTATTACAAGTCTCCGATTCTTGGTTGACTTTCAATTTCATGGCAGAAGAATTAAAAATTATTTATTATCTGTTAATATTATCATATGTTTATTGTTTATGAATTGCTAACTTTCGCAAGTCTAAACCGGAGCTGATACTCAAGTCCCTTAAATTTGACTTAAGCAAAACCTGTTTGAACAGATACAACATTAGTCAGTAATCATGACAACCATGCCAAAAGGGGCTTACCCAACGATCCTTGAAACTGATTAGTTCCGTTACAAGTATAGCACATGTGTTCCTTCATGGCCCGTGGGGATCATTATACAAACTGTGACTACTAACGGCGACAGTCTTGTCCCTTATTGTTTAGGGATAAGCATAATAATAATAATAATAATACCTTGGACACTATTTCCACACATTGATCTAGCCTCAAACTAGGATTCCCTGTATCTTGGGTACTAGACAACGATACACATACTTATATAGATAAATATTATACTTAGATAGATAAACAACCATGACTAGGTAACAAGCATCCGTTCTCGTCAAGCAAATATTTGCCCCCACCGGGACTCGAACCCGGGACCCCTGGCTTCGTAGGCAGGATCACTGCCGACTCGGCACTTCGGGTCGTCTGTTGGCATGGAAAAGGGAAGCCGGTGTGATGACGGTTTGGGATCGTATGGCTATAAATGAATATAAAACTTAGTTAAACTATCAAAAGTAAATTGATATTAATGGGAAATACTACTTTTGTTATCAGTAAATATGCAGTTTCCTATGTGGAAAGGAAAGCTTATCTCTAAAAAGAGATACTATCCAACAAACCCAGAGAAAGACAGGAAAAAGTATTGCCGAATATAACAGAGACTCACCCCATATCTAAAGCAACCATGAATCTCTGCTCATCCCCCATAGCTTACCGATATCGACACCATATGGCCGATGTAAGGGATACGCAATTACAACAAAGAACTATTGTCTGCGCTTTTTTCTATCAACTGGACAGTTGAACCGTGGAATTTGAAATTAATGTTACAAGTGGAGAGACTGTGATTATGAATAGATTTGGTTCATCATGAATCTTGAAGTACACAGTGGATGTATTAATTTCTGGAAGAGATATAGAGATAATTTCGCCCAAATATTAAGTTTCTCTTCAACATGTAATTTTTACGTGAAATAAAGAAATACTTCTAATTACAAGCAGTACCGGCAATGAATATTCATCGATGTTCAAAATTCTGTTGTGTGCCTTTCTCAGCAATCAATACATATTGTAAAATATTGAATAAGTTTTTAAAAAGTGAATTTAAAACCTTTCAACCCTAAGCCATAAACTCCTCATAAAATGTATACCAGAAAGATTCACCAAGTCAAATGCAACATATGCATTCATTAATGTAATGTCGTTAAACTCAATCAATTATTTTCGCGGCCTCCTGTCATCAGCCACTATAAGGGTACACAACAATACTTTACTAAAACCAGTATGATACATTTAACAAAGTCAACCCTTATTGCTATCGCAACAGGGCAAAGTTAACTGAATCAATAGGGTTGTCGTGCAATACACAAATTGACTAATCACACCCCATAATGACCCTTTTGAAATGTCACCGCTACTGGCAACCGTGCCTTGGGTTGTTTTATGTAGGGTTGTCTACTTTAAATTAAAATTGGCTCGATTAGGGCGTTATTGTAGACTGTTGTCGAAGATTCGATAAAAGAATGAAAGCATAGGTATTGTTTTAATTTTATCGATTATGTTTATTATTATTTTTTATCTGCCAGTGAATTTCTGAAAAATATTTGTTAAATAACTCAATTAAAAATAGCTGCGTCATCTAATTTTAATAGCCTTGATGGTTAATGACGATGCAATCATGAATTGTTAACCCAATCGATTTTAGCGTATACATTCCAATAATTACTGAAATTATCGAACGGTTTGGTTGGTTTTTTAGGGTTCCATGCCCAAAGGGTGCCAAACAGGACCCTATTACTAAGCCCCGCTGTCCGTCTGTCGGCCCGTCAGCGGGCCGTATCTCATGAATGGCGTATTATGGAGAGTTGAAAATTTTCCAGAATGTGTTTTTGAGCTCATGAGGAGGTGAATGGTTCGAATCCCGGTGCTGACCATGTACCAATGCGATAAGTACTTTATCTTCAGTACGTTCTAGTGGTGATGGGAACCTTTATTACTCCATAGCTGAGGCGAAGGGCTAGCCCCCTATCACGCAAAGTGGAGTGTTGATGAATGGAGGCTGAAAGTGGGCACAATTGTGCCTCTGCTACCTCGTATGGGAAAAGGCGTAACACTAATTTATGTTATGTTGTGTACTTCTGTTGCTGCTTTAGCAAAAATGAATGAAACACATGTGTTTAAAAAAATAAGTGGGTCGCCATACAAGTAAATGTTGTTTGCATCTCGTACGGTGGTGCGGAACCTTTTGTGCTCTTTCAGACTATGCCGCGCGATAATAGCACGATTCCCGCGCTGCTGCGGCGCGGCTGATTTCCATATTAGCATACTAAGGAGATACGATTTGTGAAATGACCATCTTAAGTGAAAGGAGACACTTCCCAAATCCCGAAAAAAAAATGTTATGAAAACATCCTTTTTCTTCAGTCTGAAAACATTCTACGTCACGTCCTATTCATATAAATAAAACTTACTATTTATTGTGGGCTAAAATGAATAATAATAATAATAATAATACCTTGGACACTATTTACACACATTGATCTAGCCCCAAACTAGGATTCCCTTTATCTTGGGTACAACGATACACATACTTATATAGATAAATATTATATGTAATTAGATTGTGATAGAACAACCATGACTAAGGTACAAACATCCGTTCTCATCAAAGAAATATCTGCCCCCACCGGGACTCGAACCCGGGACCCATGGAATATTGATATGGTTCTTTCTTTAAAACATAGGTATTCAACATATCTTAAAACGTAGCATCAACGTTACATAGCAAGAGTAACAACGATGTTTCCCATTGGAATCAATTTTAGAAACGAAGCTTGATATTGTAGCCCCGTGTTCCGCGTTGGAGTGTAGTGTGCGTGTGCGGCATTACGGTAATGTGAAAGCAGTGTGCGTCGTTCGGGAGTCCGACTCGCACTTGAGAGATTGTATATAAACAGAATTAAATAAAATTCAAAATTATTTGATTTCATACAGCATTTATTTATTTATTTACTGGTATCTTATTACAAACAGAGTTTAATATTCTTGACCACCACTTAAACCACTGAGGTTTGTGTGTGGTGTTATCTACTCCTTATACAGTATTTATGTTTATGTACGCATAGATGCTAAATATGTAGGTATAATTCAAATACAAACTGTTGGCTATATATATTCTAGTTTTCGGCTATAGAGTGTGCATTTCTCAAGTAGTATTTACCCCTTGTAATTTTGAACGAAAATAAGATTTAAGTTTGTGTTTAATGTTTGTCTGTGTGATCGAGTTTAAGGTTTGCGTAGGTAAGTAGCAATGCCCCTGCTAAGCAATCAACCTTTCCCATCTTAATATAATTTGCTGGAATGGATCTCTTATTATAGAGATAAGCTTGGCTTGGCAGCGACCCTGCCTACGAAGCCAAGGGTCCCGGGTTCGAGTCCCGGTGGAGGCAAATATTTGTTTGATGAGAACGGATGTTTGTACCCTAGTCATGGTTGTTCTATCTCTATCTAATTATAAGTATGTGTATCGTTGTACCCAAGATAAAGGGAATCCTAGTTTGGGGCTAGATCAATGTGTGTAAATAGTGTCCAAGGTATTATTATCACTATTTTATATATAATTTTTATACAATAAAGAAATTATGAAATTATGATACAGATACAATATTTTATAGCTAAACGCGCTGATACAAGCACAAATTATGAGCCACATCACACAAACATGCTAATAACATCAATAACAAACTACGAGTAAACTAATGCTTTTTTTCCAAAACCCAACGATTCTTGTCAACCCTAATCCCAAGTGAGCGCTACATCTCACGCCCCTGCGCAAACCTACCAATTGATATTCGATACACCACATTCACTCGCAAAATGCCCATTCGTATACAAAATGCACACTTTTGTTCTCAAAACAATTGCTACTTTTTTCTCTCACATTTCTGCTTTATCGAGCGACTGGACTAAATGAAGATATTAACAGTAATGGCCTATTGTAGGTTCAACCAATTATTCCCTGATGGCGTACGGCTTGGTTAGTGTGATTTATTCTAATGTCATTATGGTTTGTGTTTTTGGGTTTATTACTATTTGTAACTGAATCTCGCATTTATGGTGTAATTTGGTAAATTTGATGGATTTTACTAAATAGTGTTATTCCAAGGTTGAATGGCGGAGGAACATTCGGAAGAGAGACAAGCTAGAGAAGCTTTCAAGCTGTCAAGAACCTTCTGATACCGCGTTTACGACGACTACTTATACCACCTGGCACAATTTTACATCTAAACATTATTTACAAGCATACATGTTTGCCAATTTCGCCTGTAAAGAAACAAAACAAGTTGTTATGTTACTTTAGATGCAGCTCATCATGAAAATTATTCAAGATTCCTGTTTTACCTGTACCCAGAATGGAGGCGACCAACCTGTCGCTGTCCCCTCGAGAGAGTAAGTCACGAGCGGAACACAAGACTCTGCAGCTCAACAGTAAACCCAACCATGTGAGTTAGCAAATTTATTATTTTATAGAATAGACTTTCACCTTTGACCTTTTCACTATCACCATTCTGCCAATTACTTCAAAATTCTTTGACTTTTTTGAATTATTTTTAAAATTCGTCAAGTTCTCCTCCTAGAATCAGAAATTAAACTTTTGGCTCGCAAACCCTGCAAAACATCGCGATTTGCAACCTGTTGATTGGTAATAGTGTTCAAGGTCTCTCTGGTTGACTTCGAGAATAGTATATTGCTCTTCAGCATTAACCGAAACGTAAATTCCCTAACGAAATTATTTATGAGTTATCTTGAATATTGACTAATTTTGATATTGTACAACTGTAGTGTATGTACATAAGCTAGCTATAACTAGGTAGCCACCTCATACCACAGTGTACGTTGCGCCTCCAGTAATAAACGAGTTCTTGAAGCAGTTGGTCGTTTCTATTACGTATCATTTGGCGAACGAGGATGGGATAACTACCCGCGCGTGTTAACAAAAATTTACAATGTCGTTTTTGGGAAATATCTCAAATTTCGATCACAAATCCGGTGAATGGTCGATCTTCAAGGGTCGACTGTCGCAGTTTATAAAGCTAAACAAAATAGTGGACGATAATAAATGTGCTGTGTTAATTACACACCTATCTGAGGAGACGTACCGCTTGTTACGTAATCTCGTGTACCCGAAGGAAGTCGACGCGAGTACGTACGCTGAGCTGGTCCAAGCACTCGATACTCATTTCAAACCCAAGCAGGGTTCGTTTGTACAAAGAGCTCATTTCTACGGGGCAACAAGAGATCCAGGCGAAACCTTAGGAAACTGGGCGGCGCGGCTGAGAGGCTTGGCTTGCTATTGCGAGTTCGGCACCGCCTTGGAAATGGTCCTTCGGGATCGTTTCGTCCTTGGCCTGGGTGCAGGGCCCGTACGAGATAAACTTTTTGAGAAGAAAATGGATTTAACTTTCGCAAACGCCCTGGAGATTGCGGAACAGGCTGAATGTGCGAGGGAGGCCAAGGCGATGGTTATCAGTGCAGCGGGCGTGGAGATCAAGCAGGAACCAATATACCGAGCGACGGGCGAGGCCGAGCGTCGCGCGGGACCTGGCTCCTACGCGCGCGCAATTGTCACCGCCGGCGCCGGGAGAAGTGACCAGCGCGAAAATGGCGATAATTCCCGTTGTTCCGTGTGTGGTATGAAAAATCACACCAGTGAAAAGTGCCGATATCGCAATTATCGCTGTGAAAAGTGCCGTGTTAAAGGTCATCTAAAGCGAATGTGCAAAATTCGTGTTCACAATATTGATGCCGAGGAGGGTAGTTCTGATCCAGGTACCGGGGACTGCAAAGAATGCAGTTTATATAACATGAGGTATGAGAATTACGCTCCTATCACTGTATATGTAGATATAAATCGTAGTAGTTGTTGCATGGAGTTGGATTCAGGCTCAGGTATTTCTGTTATGTCGCAAAAATACTATTGCAACAATTTCCCTAATGAAACATTACAAAAATGTGCCATCAAAATGTGTGTTTATAACGGTCATAAAATAACACCGCTTGGCTGTTTTAATGTAAATGTAAAATATCAAAATGAAACTAAGTCAATCAGATTTTATGTTATTCAAAATGGCGGGCCGCCACTCCTGGGGCGGGATTTTATGTCAAAATTTGGTATTGAATTTACATTAGTTAGAAACAACAAGTTAGTTTTAGATTATTATGAAGCCGAAATACAAAAATTGATGACCGAGTTCGCTGATCTATGGAAGGATGGGTTAGGAACATTTAATAAATGTACAGTTACATTGAGGTTAAAAGAAAATACTAAGCCGAGGTTCTTTAAACCACGAACTGTGCCGTTCGCGCTCAAAGACAAGGTTGAGAGGGAGATTGAACGGTTAACGGGTTTAGGTATATTAGTGCCAGTTAATATTTCTGAATATGCGACGCCCATAGTACCGGTATTAAAAGAAAATGGCCAGGTAAAAATAGCAGGTGATTACTCGGTAACATTAAACAAAGATATGCATATAGATAAATATCCGATGCCGCGAATTGAGGAAGTCTTCGCGAGAATTGGCGGGGGTGAAAGATACACAAAGATAGACCTTAGTAACGCCTACAATCAATTTGTCCTAAGCGATGAGTCACAGGATCTCACCACCATCAATACCTCGCGCGGGCTTTTCAAATATACGCGCCTTGTGTACGGGTTGGCAAATGCGCCGGCTATATTCCAAAGAACAATGGAATCGTTACTGGCAGGCATAGAAGGTGTTAGTTGTTGGCTTGATGACGTAGCAGTAACAGCACCAACCAAAGAACAGCATTTTCTCAGGCTACGTGAAGTTTTAGGCAGGCTTAATGACGCTGGTTTAAAATTACAGAAAGAAAAATGTGAATTTTTCAAGCCAAGCGTAACATATTTAGGGTACGTCATTGACCAAAACGGGATCAAAACATGTCCAAAAAAGGTAGAAGCTATTATCGATGCCCCACGCCCCACAAACGTGCTCGAGGTGAAACGTTTTCTGGGGATGATAAATTATTACCGACATTTTATACCGAATGCATCTTCAATTCTAAGCCCATTGCACGATCTTCTTCGCAAGGATGTCGGCTGGAGCTGGAGTGAAGTGCATGAGCGGGCATATAATGTGGTCAAGCGCGAGCTGGCGGGAGAGCGGGTGCTGGCACACTTCGAGCCTGGTGCGCGCCTCGTGCTCACCGTGGACGCGAGCCCCAGCGGGTTGGGCGCCGTGCTGGCGCAGGGAGACGAGGGCCGTGAACAACCCCTCGCCTTCGCATCGAGGACTCTCTCTGCTAGCGAAAGAAATTATAGCCAAATTCACAAGGAGGCCGCGGCTATCATTTTTGGTGTGAAACATTTCCACCAATACTTATACGGCCGGGAAGTACCATTCGTACTCCAAACCGACCATAGACCTCTGTTGGCCATTTTTGGAAAAAAGAGCGGAGTTTCTGTAATGGCAGCCTCACGTCTACAGAGATATGCTATTTTCCTATCCGCTTATAATTATGAAATAAAATATTTAACTGGTGAAAATAATGTAGTAGCTGATTATTTCTCGAGAGCGGCTGTAAGTAATACTACGGAGCCAGATAGTTTCGAAGGCGGTACATATTTGAATTTCATGAGTGATGAGATGATGCCGGTATCGTTTGTTGATATAAAAGAGGCAACTTCGTGTGACAGAGTACTGCAAACAGTCATTAAATACATGCGTAATGGATGGCCACGCAAAATCAATTGCAAAGAAATAATGCCGTATTTTAAATGCCAAAGTGATTTAGAGATAGAAAAGGGTTGTCTTCTGCGCGGCCATAGAATTATTATACCGCACGTATTTAGAGACAGAATGATAAGAGAATTGCATAAGGCACATTTGGGCGTAGTAAAGACTAAAAGTCTGGCGCGAAGCAAGATGTGGTGGCCCGGCATCGACGCGGCGATCTCGCTTGCAGTGCTTGGCTGCAGCAGCTGCAGTGCGCTGCGAGCCGCGCCCCCGCGAGCACCCGACGCGCCCTGGCCGCCGGCGCGCGCGCCGTGGGAGCGCGTACACATCGATTATATGCAACTTGCCCAACGCGTCTATCTCGTTCTAGTCGATAGTTATACTAAATGGATAGAGTGTATACACATGTGCAGTGATTTAACTACTAAATCTCTTATACAAAAGTTAAAATACCTATTTTGTACTTTTGGATTGCCTCGCGTTATCGTATCTGACAATGACCCTAAAATATCCAACGATGAGTTTTTGCAATTTTGCAAAATGAACGGCATAAAACATGTAACATCGCCAATCTATCACCCATGTAGCAACGGACAGGCCGAGAATTCTGTTAAAAATTGTAAAAAGATGTTAAAATGCATTTTGTTAGATAATGCAAATGTTACATTAGCACAGATAAATGAGAGATTGTCGAGTTGTTTATTCGAGTACCGCAACAGCGCGCATTGTTCTACTGGTGAGTCACCAGCCAGTTTGATGTTCGGTCGTGAGTTGCGAAGTAAACTAGATCTGATATTACCGCCGAGTAGTGTAGATATAGACATAGGTAGGTTGGACGAAACTAATGAGGTATCAGTATCAGTAGAAAAATGTCGCCGTCAATTCCAAACCAATCAGAAAGTTTGGGTACGTTGTTATGTCTCGCGAAAACCTATTTGGTCAGTAGGTAAAATATTAGCTAAATTAGGAAATAGGATGTATTCAGTAGAAGTGGAGCACCTAGGTATATGTCGTAGGCATATAGACCAGCTGAGAATCTATCATGAACCAGCGGTCACGGCGCCATCAGCGGCACCAGCGATATCGTCGTCTCCCTCCCAACCTTTAGGGTGGCCTACTGCTCAACGTGACGTGTCTTTATCGAGTCAAGCGGGTATTGTAAGATCATCCTTGGAAACATCACACCCTGATCAAGATGATCAGGTAACGGATAATGATGTATTTGAAGAGTGCGTATGCGAATCAGGTGACCGTGAGGTTTCCAACGATGGTTGCGGTGACCCGCCGCAGCGAAGTATAGCGGGGGAGGGGAGTGAGGCTCGCGTTGGCGCACATGACGCGCCCCCCCCCCCACCGTCGCCGCCGCTGGCCGCTGCTACTGCAGGTGCGCCGGCGCAGCAGCGGGGTGACGGGCCGTCTGAAAATGTGCATGGTCAAGTGCCTAATCATGCGCAGCGTCATGGTTTAAGACCACGAACTAAGCGCATTAATATATATAAAAAATAAGTTTAGTGTTTATTAATGTTTCGTTTGTATTGTTACCAGGTTTCCAAATTGATGTTGGAGGAGTGTAGTGTATGTACATAAGCTAGCTATAACTAGGTAGCCACCTCATACCACAGTGTACGTTGCGCCTCCAGTAATAAACGAGTTCTTGAAGCAGTTGGTCGTTTCTATTACGTATCAACAACACATAAACATAAAGAAAGACATACAGCGAACTTATGACAGATAAATAAAATACTAAGGCGTGCTTATCTCTAACAAGTGATTTCTTCACCATCTGAATCTATGAAAATTTTCTACAGGTCAGCACAGTCCTGCTCTACGGGGTCCCCATAGTGGCCCTAGTCATCGAGGGCAACGAACGCCTCTGCCTGGCCCAGATCAGCAACACCCTACTCAAGCAGTTCTCTTACAACGAGATACACAACCGACGTGTCGCACTCGGCATCACCTGTGTACAATGCACGCCAGTGCAGCTGGAAATACTGAGGCGGGCTGGCGCGATGCCCGTGTCTTCTAGGAGATGCGGTTAGTTTAACTAACTTACTTAGTTCTCCTTCATCGAGATACTCTACCGAAGTGACGCACTCGGCATCACCTGTGTACAATGCACGCCAGTGCAGCTGGAAATACTGAGGCGGGCTGGCGCGATGCCCGTGTCTTCTAGGAGATGCGGTTAGTTTAACTAACTTACTTAGTTCTCCTTCATCGAGATACTCTACCGAAGTGATGCACTCGGCATCACCTGTGTACAATGCACGCCAATGCAGCTGGAAATACTGAGGCGGGCTGGCGCGATGCCCGTGTCTTCTAGGAGATGCGGTTAGTTTAACTAACTTACTTAGTTCTCCTTCATCGAGATACACAACCGACGTGTCGCACTCGGCATCACCTGTGTACAATGCACGCCAATGCAGCTGGAAATACTGAGGCGGGCTGGCGCGATGCCCGTGTCTTCTAGGAGATGCGGTTAGTTTAACTAACTTACTTAGTTCTCCTTCATCGAGATACACTACCGAAGTGTCGCACTCGGCATCACCTGTGTACAATGCACGCCAATGCAGCTGGAAATACTGAGGCGGGCTGGCGCAATGCCCGTGTCTTCTAGGAGATGGTTAGAGAAAGTCACACGTCACGTAAACATAACATAAGGATGACAGGTTGCATGTTCCTGAGGCTCTTCCTGGATGGAATGGTGGAGCTCCGAAGGCAAAAACATGATTGATAGATTTTGATTCTAAAATTGTAACTGCCTTCTACTTATTTATATCCTAAGCAGGTCAATCGTCATGTCATGGCATAATATGGAGGAAAAGATCAAGTGAGAGGTCCGGAGGCACTTTATTGATATTTGACAACAAACAGCTAATTACTCTATATTCGCGGATTCCGAACTGACACGCCATTAGCGTTAACGGGGCTTTAAAATTTAAGATCGTTTCTATAACTGGCTGAAATAGTGTTACAAATTAATATTCTTATGTGTAATTGCCATGCATCGTTTGCTTTCCTGGATGTTAATTTTTTTGTGTCGTCGTAATTCACGTTTCCGGCTCTACAAGGTATCTTAGTGTGGGAGCAGAAGCAAAGTCTTCATCATCACCACATCATATTATATGGTGTTATGTTCATGCCAGGTATGATCACCCGTCGGGAGGCCGAACGTCTCTGCAAGTCGTTCCTCGGCGACAACGCGCCCCCGCGGCTTCCTGATGACTTCGCGTTCGCGGTCCATCACGAGTGCGCCTGGGGCTGCCGTGGCGCCTTCCTACCGGCTAGGTAAGTCTCGCACCAGGATCCTGTGGTAGGTCAGAGGTGGGGGAGGGGATTACATAATACGACGACCCCGAGTGACGAAGTGTTCTTTGCTAGGTAGAAAGATAGTTTGAAAGAGAAATTAAGATTGTTATATATTCGTTAGTATTTATTTTTATTTTTTTTTATTTCTTAATTAAAAATATTAGAGGACAATCTTACACAAATCGAACTAAGCCCATAGTAAGCTGAATAAGGCTTGTGTTATGGGTACTAGACGACGATATATTTAATAGAGATAAACACTTATGTAAATACATAGAAAACATCCAAGACCAAGAAACAAATATTCATGCTCATCACACAAATATTTTCCCTTACCGGGATTTGAACCCAGGACCATCAGCTTCGTAGGCAGGGTCAATACCCGCTAGGCTAAACCGGTCGTCATATAGGATACGATACAATAGGAACTATATAGGATATATAGGATAGGATACGATAGAATACCGCGGCTAGGTCCAGGATTTACAAAACTCATTGGTATTGAGAGCTAGTCCATCGCCGCAGCTTTGCTTCACCCTTACTCATCATCACAATATCATCATTTTATAGATACAACTCCTCCCGCGCCAAATGCATAAAGTGCGCCTACTGCGGCCTTTTCTTCTCGCCCAACAAGTTCATATTCCACTCGCACCGCGTCGGGCCAGGTGACAAGTACATACAGCCAGATGCCGCGAACTTCAACTCTTGGAGACGGCATATGAAGCTGACGGGGTCGCCGCCCGATGAGGTCGTCCATGCGTGGGAGGATGTAAAGGCGATGTTTAATGGGGGGACGAGGAAACGGATGCTGTCTGCTGCTAGGTGAGATGATGGAGATTATTTTTGTGTTGTTTGTTCTGTAGATTATTTTGGCTATGTAAAAATTTCATCCAAAACATACATTTGCATTCCAAATAATCAAAATGTTGACCAACATTGTACACCCTGTTTTATACTAAACAGAAGAAGAAACCTAACTTTGGTTTTCGGACAGAAAGTGACCTAAAACAACCAATAAGGTTTTATAAAACTACATGGGGGCACTAAAGAAGAACATTTGAAGTCAAAACTTATATTGGTAAACAATATCTGTTGCCAATTATTTTGGGCTGGGCTCGAAATGCTTGAATTATCTGAGTGTAAGTACATAATTTGTTTGTTCTAAATTGCACCTATAACTAGATTTTCACTGCTCAATGGAGGCGTTTCATTTTTTTTTGTAGATTTAAATTAATTAATTTAAATTAATCCAACCACTAATATTATAAATGTGAAAGTAGCGATGTTTGAATGTTTCGATTTTTGTGTGCTTGTGCCTCAATCACGCAAAGACCGCTGAACGGATTGTAGCACAGATATAGTTTACGCGCTAGATTAACATACAGAATACTTTTTATCCGACTGCACCAGAAGGAGGGTAACGTAATCTCGGTAAATGATAATTCCTAGGAATACGCAGATGAAATTACGGACATCTCTACAATATTATTTTATTCCATAATCTTTGTGCACAAAACCCAATTCAAATATGCTAAGTTCAGCCTAAAATCGTGTCACAGACGCCCCCCGCTCCGCAGGCCGAGCGACGGCGAGCGCGAGCACGAATCTGAGCCGAAGCGAGCGCCCTCGCCGCCTGCGGCGCACGCGCCGGTGCCGCGGCTCGCCGACTACGTTTGGGGCGCGAGGTTACCGCTGCCGTATGGCTTGCCGTGGCTGAAGCCGACCCTTTGGTCTCCTGGTAAGCTTGGGCTGCCATTTCCCGATCGACAACATGACTTTGAGTGTCGAACTTAAGTTGTCGGTTGTAAGTCCGTGCCTAGATCTTATAAAAAAGTACTGGAATAGCGAGATACGAAAAATCTGCTTTGAACAGATTTTGCTTTTTTGTCCGTATAGATGTAAGTACACCTACGTTAGAGCAAAACATACTCGTATGGCGAGCGCAAATGCGAACAGAAGCGAGCGCCTTAAATGTTTGCTGGGAGTTTTCTTTGTTATGAAACACGAATGAAACGAATTTACTTCTTCACACCTCAGGAATACTTACGGGATAGGAAATTATTACAAGACAACATTATTTAAATGCACAGTTAGGAGTACTTGGCACTGGAAGAGTTACTTAAATATATATTTAGAAGTTCTTGTTATGAAAGACTCCACCATGTTTTGCCTCATGATATTAACTGAAGGCTTATAACGGACCATCTCCCTCCACCAGGCGCCCTCACCGCCCTAAGCAGCGTGAGCGCCACCGACGAGCCGCGCGCCTTCCGCCCGGTGCGCGCGCGCAACTCCCCCTCCCTGTCGCCCCTGTCCCCTCCCCGCTCACCAATCCGCACTCCACCCCGCACGCCTACTCGCTCCCCGCTGCTCTCCCCGCTGCGGTCGTCGAGCAGGAGCGACCGGGACAGCGACGAGAGTGTGGACGTGGAGACGACGGAGGAAGAGACAAGCGCTGCTAGAGATGTGGTAAGTGCTTTTTATTTTCCCTTACCACTTGTCTGTGGAGATTTCATTTTTATTGTTGTTGCATTTGTTCCATCCAGGTTACGTCTGCATCGCAGAACTTGTACTCCGTCCGCCACTTATATAACTTTTCATTTGTTGGAATGACGGAGTAAAGTGTGTAAGACCGGATTTGTACTCTCCGCGGATTTTGCGATTTTAGAAAGAACAATTATCGAAAAACTACAGGCTCATCATTCGCGAAGTGACATGGAATAATAATGAAGCGCGAACGCGAAACCGACCACAATCGTGATTTGCAGCTTTTGCGGTTTTATGTCTGAATCAATCGTCACTCAGGACTCCTGCCTATTATGGACTGGATTATACTTTTGTCTTTAAACCACGCGGCATATTTTTCTTAGTTACAATTTATTTAAACGATTTTCCAAAAAAACGTGATCTTTATCTACACAACGCACCATTCAATACAACGAATAAACCTTACTCACCTAACACATCAACCCGCTTACATAATCACTTACGCGTCTCAATACCACAAAATCCTATAATAAACTCTACCTTTTCATACCTCACAAAAAGCAGCTCAGTTGAAAATACCAAACTGAAGATGCAATTCAAAACTCCACTATTCAGTCCAAATCGCTTTAAAATGTGTTCCGTAACGAAGTCGCATTGGAGGCTAACGGGCCACCGATGTTGATCCAATTTAAAAACTTGAAGGAGGAAAATTTTTCCAATCACCTCCAGTGGGAGACGACGAGTAATCGTTCTCTTTTTAAAGAACTTAGATAGGTACCTACTTATTGAGCGGAAGTGGAGCAGACTTTGTAAATGGAATTGTTTGATCCAACTTCGATTTGAAGAAGCTGGGCGAAACATCTGTTGGTGTTCGGTTTTGTGACTGAAAGACATGTGTAAATTAAAGATATTTAAATGAGATATTAAAGGCGACTTGCATCATAAATTCGACAGCCCCTTAACCTCACAAAAACCGAGGGTAGCTGGGACGGGTCGCGATTTTGAACCTTATGCGACGGTAATAAAATTTAAAACCTATAACGGAAAAGTGGCGTTAGCTAACGCCGGTGGTATTCAAGAGGTTAATTTAACACGGTCAAGTTACATAGCCAAGCACGGCAAGGTATCAGCCAGGTTCCCACGTAACATGGCCATGTAGTACTTAAGTTAGTATTAAGCGACTGCCAAAAGCCTGGTGCAAGTCGGCCTAGATGATTAAACGCTACACGATACGACGATATGGTATGCATCGGCCGTTGTTTCGCAGCTATCTTGCTACGCCATCGGAAGTGTTTTATTACAGCTTCTGCTAAAGACTACTTTTTGAATTCTTCGCTTAGTCTCTAACTTATTTATTCCTCTCCAAGGCATCCTTCCATCCAAACTTCAGTAATTAATGCATTGATTAATTTAATTCTGCTGCAAACACGCAATTTGATTACAAACCGCGTCCACGGAATTCCCTGGGAGCTCGCTTCTGCAAAATGGCGTCCTAAAACGGTCGACGGCAGACCGTTGCCACGTCGTTCCAACTCTGTAATTACTGGCGCGAATTCCAATGAAGTTCATTTCGGTTTTAAATAAGAGAAAATGTTTAATTTAGCGCCGGGACGATAGGCTTACCGCCACGCCAATTAATTGAGGATTTGCCATTGAATGGCTTGTGTACGCAAACTTCCAACGTTTGCCGGCTTGCTGCTTGTGTGTAAATGTAGCGTGGGTGTGGCTGTATTTGTGATCAGTTGCGGGCAGTAACATAAAGGAAACAAACATTGAGCTGGTAGTTATAGGATGAGCGGCTTTTGATGCCGCCCTCCTTTCAATATCAGGATGTTGAAACATCTTAACCTGAGAGCCAGGCACTTATTTACTTAATTAACTATTTTTCAATATTTCTTAAATACTCACAGGTTTACCTAATACGTTTATACAATGTTTCCTTCAAATTACCAGCAAAATCCAAAAATAATGCAAATCCTTTTCTTTCAGTCGCACATTATGTGTAAATAAAATAGGTGGTAAAGCTTCTCTAATGATTGGAGCAAAGAGGTAGTAATTAACGCTCCCCGAGGACTCTCAGCTTAATCCGTTCAAAGCTGGCAACCCTGTCTCGCTAGGGTTGTCAACATACTGGGGTTTATTCAATACTGTAAAAGGTAAAGTTCTTTTTTCTCCCGAAGGCGTGATGTCCTTTCATTTTCTTGGACCTGCTTACTGAGCTTGTTTAGAAAATTAATCTACGTTAAATAATTAATTACATTTTTTTTTCTATATTTTAAACATATTTATTTGTATTAAAAATGCACCTGCTTATTTTAGTAACTGCAGCAAAGATTATACTATTCGCGGACAAGTTATAAGACATCAACAACTCATTGGAAGGATAAGATATAAAAAACAAAATTAAAAATTTTGAAAAAACCCACGACGCTTAAAATGTTGTTGAAAAAGGATAAAATAATTTTGAAACCCCCGACACAAAGAATTTATGCTATGAACTTAATAAAAAAAACAAGAAAATCCGTCGGGGGCTGCTATCTCCATTTTAAATATAAACAAATAATCAAGTTACTATAAACATGCCAAACTAGTTCATTTAATAGCAGCAAGAAAATTCAATTTTGAAATTAGAGATTCTAAATTATTAATCACAAAATTAGAAAAAAAACGTAATAGTAACCCCCGACAGATTTTCTTGTTTTTTTTATTAAGTTCATAGCATAAGTTCTTTGAGTCGGGGGTTTCAAAATTATTTTATCCTTTTTCAACTACGTTTTAACCGTCGTGGGTTTTTTCAAAAATTTTAATTTTGTTTTTTTATTTCAAACTTTTTGGAGAGCAAGCATAGGTATTATGTAAATTTTACTTCATATTTATATGTGTAATACTTGCTATAGTTTCGGTTATACCAAATTATTGTTAAATTTGGTTGTATTTGTAATAGTTTTGGTTGTGTTTGTAATAGTCGCAGCATTATTTCTTGAATGTTTATTTTCATTTGAATAAGAAAGTAGGTTAGGTTAGGTTAATTGAAATTTCCCTCCCATTACATCATTAGCTTAATTCACGAGTATTTATTTTTGGTTCTGATTTTTAGTTTAATATTTTTCGTACTTCGTCTTGAATTTATTAGGTTAATTAAAATATGTAGTAGGCTCAGTTGTTGGGATATCTCTCCGTATTTTCTTACTTTTAGGTTTATATATCTTGGACCAAAAACATTTGCCAAAGGACAATCTTATGTGGCGCTTAGAAAAGTACGATCTTTAGAAGGCGAAGAAATTACCGATCTAGATCATAGCATTGGAAGAATTAGAGCGATTGAGACAAACTGTACTATATATTGCGAACGGCGGGGTCGCAAACCGAGGACACAGAAGAAAGGCCATAAAGTAGCCATCGTCTTTTGCTCCCTTTCCAACATAAATACTTGGTTCACTGAGAGGGAGGCCCCATTAGTCCTCGATTTTTTCCAAATATTTGACAGTGACATGCCACTGTCAAAAGTATGGAAAATCGACGACGCAACGCAATGCAGAGCACAAGTGAGGCCTCACTTTAATGTTATCAAGAAAGTTCTATCGAGTTTCTTTAATATTTAGTATCTGATATAAACTATATCACTGTAGTGCCCCCTAGAAGAAAGCTCTATCGAGTTTCTTTAATATTTAGTAGCTAATATAAACAATATCACTGCAGTGCCCTCTAGTGAGTTCCTACAGTAACACCTATTTATGAACCCTCACTAATCAACCACAAACCCATTACAAAAAAAAATAATTAAAAGCGCATCAGAATCGAACGACTAGTTTTAGTTTTGCACAAACAAATGTTTACCGCAGCGCCCCCTGGTGAGTTGTCATCGTAACACCTATCTAAGAACATGCACCAATCAAATCCGAACCCATCACTGAAAACCGCATCAAAATCGGACTAGTAGTTTTTGAGAAAAATGGCAACATTGGTTTGCACAAACATCCTCTCACCCCAAACGCCAAAAACATACACCATCTCCGATCGTGGGTAAAAACCAGATAGCAAGTACCTTCCTAGTACATGTTCCATACCATTCACCCATAACACAAATCAAGAACTGGCTTGACTCAAAATTAAATCCCTAATGCACTTTAGAGCCAATCAAAACCATTATCCAAATTGACCGTGTCCACATATCAATTTGGAAATCAAAGTATGTATCATAACTTGAATTCTGATCAGTCAAAGCGTTACTAGACGACTAGAGAGTGGTGTAGAATCTGGATAGATTGAAATCGGCTTAGCCCCGTCGCTCGGGGCGTATGCATACTGATATTAAATTGCGATATTGTTTTGGTAGGGGTGCCGCGTTGCAGACAAGCTGATGAAATTTGTAACATGTTGAATGTATAGCCGAGATTCTGGTACATGTGATCATACTGCGTATTATTTAGCTACTGAACAGGATACTACTATTTCACTGACAGGATTTTATGCGTAACTTATGATTTAATTGTAAATATATAAGAAAATGGTCAAGTGCATTGGGAGTCACACACTAAGACGTTGGGTTCCGTACCACCACAAGAACAAAACACAAAAAGTCGCGTCTAATGTATGGGTATCCTTTTTTTGTAAAATTGCGAGTACGTTATTTGTTGCTGTATATAGTGGTAACAGATATGTCAAGATTTCATAATTCTTTATTGCACATACATAAAGATTTACATTAAATTAATCTTATCTCTAGCAAAAGATCTCTTCCAGCAAACAAAGTCAAGATGAGACAGGTTGATCGCTGAGCACATTCTGTTAAAAAAAATACTCTCCACCCGTAATAACGGCTCATGAGATTCAGCCCACTGACGCACAGACAGACAAACGAACAGACATACAGACGGATAGGCGGACGGCAGGACGGAAAGCGGAGACTTAGTAAATGGGCCCCATTTGGCAGGCTTCGGGTACAGAATCGTAAAACAACATCAAAGTAGCATTTGAAGAAAGGTTGTTCTAATTTTACATCCACACTTTGATTCGGGCTCGTTACGGTATTCAAAATAAAAAAAATAATAAAAAATAATAATAATAAAAATACTAAACAAGGAGTCAGCCCTACTGTTGGTAAAGGTGACCAAACTAGGGCGCAGGCACAAATATTATGACGCTATGGCTCGATCAGGGGCTTCTGAGTAAAGCCGATTTAACCCTGCAAGCGTGTTCGCCCGGCCTACGGACGAAAACCCGTAATAGATTTTGAATTTTATTACCATGGCATAAGGTTCAAAAACTCGAGGCCTCATTTAACGTGACGCGCTGGAAGGGTTAAACAATCTTCTAAATGAATACCCCGTATCAGGTAACTGTTGTTCTACCAACATCGCGATGATAAATAAATAACAAAGTTAGGTTTTGTAAAAGAGTCTTTGTAAATCCACAAAGGACATATCGTGTATGTGTTACCTACCGGCAATCTGTAGAATGCAGGTATTCTATATAATACCTAGGCAATATATATAATACCTGGTATATGGTAATGATAGTCAAAACCGTTAGTTGATGAACTAACGCGGTGTTTAATCAACTATCGACATATAGTAAACCAGACCGACAGGGCTTAGAATTTACGTTTCTTTTGTTCTTACATGTCAACCTAACACGAAAACTATTCGGGGGCTTCGTTGCGCTCGCCCCCTCTAGTCTTCACCTAAGCTACCGCAGTGTTCACCCTGGTATTTCGTTTGCAATTCAAGTTTAAACCAGTTTACTATTTAACTGTTTTAACCGTTAGTTTATCAACTAACGCGTCATATACTAAGCAGTACGCTACAGTTTACTATCTGTCGATAGTTACTAAAGGTTTTGACAATCTTATGGTGACAAATATAATACCTAGGCAAAGTATAAAATAAATAATATTTCATACATTACCTGCACGTTTTAGACGTTATATATATTGCCTAGGGATCATATATGTTACCGGATTATACAGATTGCCGGAAACAAATGCACTTAATATGGGTCGATGTTGATGAAAAGAACAGCGACACGCCTTTTCCAATACATAAACATAAACACTTACATACAAGATGCCCTGTGTCGCGGGAACCTGAAATAGCGACGTCACACACATATAAACATCCAAGACCTGGAGACCTATCGCATGGTCAACAGAGCCACAACCACAGCGCCACAGAGGACGTCTAATAAAAGGTGTCGAAAGCATAGATTTTCGACAAAAAGTAAGTAATTAAAAAGTTTCCTTAATCTGAGATTTGCGACCACGATTAACCCCAACCTATCACGACCAGAGGCCAGCTCATCACCGCAGTTCTGGAAATAAGGAATGTGAGATGGTTTCGCCTGGAAACTGGTACCTAAATAATTGAAACTCAGTTCAGAAACTTTAATTGAGCGCATTGACTACAACTTTTAAGTTCGCTCAAGACGAGAGCGTTACTGAGCTGCTATGTACGTTTCCGCTTATACAATTTGTAATACACCGACCTTATATTTGTCTTTCTTATGACGACCCGAATGGCCGAGTCGGCAGTGACCCTGCCTACGAAGCCAAGGGTCTCAGGTTCGAGACCCGGTGGGGGAAATATTTGTTTGATGAGAACGGATGTTTGTACCCTAGTCATGGTTGTCACTTTGTAAGGCTCTGTCCACAATTTTGCCACCATATTTTCAACCTTATGGCCTTGGTAATAAACTCTAAAACCAATGAAAAAATATTTCTCTTATGCCTTATAAAAGGTTAACTATCTAAGTATAATATTTATCTATATACGTATGTGTATCGTTGTCTACAGGGAATCCTAGTTTTGGGGCTAGATCAATGAGTGTAAATAGTGTCCAAGGTATTATTATTATTAATATTATTATTATTTAAGTTAATATGTGCAGCTGAGACAAACCACCTGCAGTTTTACTGCATGCACAAACAACAAATATGTGACCAATTTTGAGAAAATAAATCAATATTTGAAACGTTTCAATCAATGATTTCGTTAAAAAATATCGCGAGTTCATGATATAACAGATGGAAGTAATTAGAATCTCTGAATGTTAAGTGAACCTGTATGTTGAGCGAATTCAAAAATGAATCCAGTACAGTTTAATCTCATTTATACTAATTTATTATTGAGAGCACAGTAAAAGATGCAGTGCATACTATTCTCGACATTTTTATATCAATTTCAAGTATTACACCTACCAGTGAGCTTTTCATAATACAACAAGTTACAATTTTACAAAAAGGTACACATATTTTTTACGACACTTTCCGCCCGCGCGTTCCTTGGCAAGAAACGCTCCGCAATCCTGCATCCCGCAGTGATTTATACCGGCATCACAGCCCACAATTGAATCCCGACAATCCCGGGCAAAGTATCTATTAGCTACGTGCCCAGTATTCGGAGGTAGCTGGGAGGTAGGGTTGCCAGACTCCAGGATTTTTCCGGATGTTTGCCAGGTTTTTTGTATCAGGATTCTGGAATAGAAAATGTCTGGGTTTTTGGATAATTCAGATCGATTTTTTCAGTATGATTGAAGAAGCGTACCAATAGCTGTTTTGAGTGTACCACAGACGACTGTTCTGAATTTGTGACTTAAATATGATCTCTTAGATTGGCCCAAGAGAACCCAAATCAAGGGTCAGAGACGTACACAGCTACTTAGCTCCTAAAAGGTTAAAAAATTACAGCTGTCAATGTATTTTTTTCAACCTATGATAATAATAATAATACACTTTTAATTTCAGGTGAAGTAACCAATATCGATAAAATACCTTGAAACTAGAGATATGTATAATTTCAATGCAGGTCGCACCTACTGTCGCTCTAAGCTTAATTTCTATACATTTTGTTATAAAGCAGGATTAATCAGCTGGCAACCCTACTCCAAGACTTTGTTAAGAGTAGTTACGTGGTGTCGTTTCTTAGAGCGCGTGTTCGCTTCTGTTAATGCTCGTTCGGAGGATTGTCTTATTTGTCTTTGGGATTGCTCGCTTTTTTTAGAATACGAGTATTATTCATGACAAACATTTGCTATAAGTTAGAGTTTTATCTAGAATGCAATGTTAAAAGTCTGGGATCTGACAGTTATTAAAAAGAAAGATAGAACAAGCATTTATTTGCCACCAGACAAAAACTTAAATATCTGATCAGTTATCTAACTCAGGTCGACGCATCGACAAGCGATAAAAGGCATACCATATAAATGCTTAATGCGTTACATGAAAAATATTATGGTGTTGAGGTTTGAGCGTCCTTCAAGGTCCAGCTGCTTTAAGAAACGTACCCATTCCGGGTGGCAGGGACACAGATTCAACATTATGCAAGCATTTCGATAAAAAATGTGGAATGAATATTGTGAAGTGGTGATGAAATGATAGTGTCAATCAAGCTGTGTCGGTGTACTTCGAGCGGTTCGGGGTATGAGTGTCTCACAAAACAATACGACACAGCGGCTATACTTTCAAGCAAACGCAGCCCGTGTACAGTAGGTCCTACATTTTCTTTTACTAGTTTTACTTGATCTTTCCATTGATTTATTTCTAAAAAGGGACTGACTATGAAGTTGGTATGGTAACCTAACTAACCTGAAAAACTAACTGACCTTTAGGTTGGTACTTGCTGCCAGTCCAAAGCCTGGAAAAAGCGTGATGGATGATTTGGTTAAACTCGCGGGCAGAGGAGAGCGGGGCACGCACGCTCAACAGAGTTGTGAATTTGTCAGAAATGACAAATCTAAAGTCTTAAGTCTAAAATAGTTTCTACAATGGAAAATATTTGGTTTTTCTTTCTCAATATGTTGTATTATTAAAAAATAATTTGGGGTGTATAAGGTTATGAGTTTATTCATTGTCACGTTGTAGAGGGTTAGCTTATGTCTATTATAGACTACTGCTTGGAAAATACCTAGCTCCTCTTCTCGAGTCCTCACTATCCAAAACCAGAATGTACCGATTCAATCAACAAAAAATATAATCGTCATTCTCGTATGACACTATTATTAAAAAATCATCTACTCTCTTTGTGTGCGAAGCGTGTAATTAACTGCAGTCCTGGTTGCATCCCTGTGGTCCCAGGGGAGGGAGGTAGTTATGGGGTGCGGTATGGGGAGGGGGAATCACCCGACTTGCTTTGTATGCGGTCTTCAATGACTCTTTGCGCTCCTGGTGCAATCGATAAGGATTTCATCTGATTTGTCCATTGTTAATTTAAATACCTTAATGAGGACTTTCTTGCTGTATTAGAATAAGATAAAAATAAAGAGCGAATGACGAAACAAAACATATGATGATGATGAAGATGACTATGAAACTCTTTCGTGGCCTCGCAACCATGTTTTTTTAAAATAATTTCAAGGGGACAATATTTTTATCGCTACATAAACTCGGCACATGCACTATAAGTAGCCTAACTTGACAATACACGTATACTAACAGTACAAGGAATTTCTAACCTCCGAGGACCAAAAGAGTGGTGATAAGTTTGATGGTTCTGTCGATCGCTGTGTCTGTATGTCTGTCCGTGGCGCCCTAGCGGTCAAACAAGTGATCTGATTTTGATACGGTTTTTGTAAATGCTAGTAGACTTTCTTGCGATGGTTCCTAGATATAGCATACTTAAATCGGTTCAGTAGTTAGAAAGTTATCAGCTTGACAAGGAAACGAGTCAGGCTTTTTAAGTTTTGGCGGTGCTTTATTTGAAATAACTATATATTTTTTTATTTATAGTTATTTAAAATTTAAACCGCGTAATTGTGTGTTTTAATGCGAACAAAGACCAATCAATGTAACCTATGAAGGTCTATTCAAAACAAATTAAGAAAGATAATTATAATTCAAAATTCGAAGTTTTATTTCATCGGTTTTCTGAACGAGAAAGAGTTTCCATGTAAGGAAAAAACAAAACGCAGGAGAAAAGGCGGGCCACGTATAGGGTTACCATATCTCAGGCTTTGGCCTGAGATCTCAGGCTTTTCAGGCTCATCTCAGGCTCAGGCTTTGAACTGAAATTTCAGGCTTTTTAAGTTCATCCCAGGATTACGGCCGGATTATGATTTTTATAATTTTTAATAAAATTTAGTATTTTTTAGATCTTGTTTATTACAATAACAAATAATCAAGTTTTTTAAATTTTTGTGTCTGGTAATCCTATCCACGTAGCACTTACTTTATTACTTTACAATAAATCATACTAGGAACCTGAGACTAGTCCTGTCATTTCGATTACAATACTTACAATACGGCACGTCATTATAGCGTTAAAATTTATTACAATATGCCTCACATTTACAACCCGCATTGAAACGTTTTACCTACTTACTTAAATGTTTTTTTAATACTTTAATTTGAACTTCACTTCCCGTCCCGGCAACATGAAGGTTTTATTGTTGTCTTTTGGAAAGTACCAATGAGGTACCATACCAATTACGTGAAAGAAGCTATTTATCCAACCAAATACTCGTATTTATGAATTCACACATTGAGTTAAGGTTTTGCATGCCCGTTACTAAAGCACTCACCTCAAATAGTACTGGCGACAAATAGAGGCGGTTCACCCAAATGTAGTCAGGAGGAGGGGGAGGAATTACTCTGTCAGGAGTACAATTAAGAAGAAGAAAATACTTGGAATTCGTGATGAATAGCGTTTAGCAGAGAATTAAATATGGGTTCATACAATCAGCGATGCTAAGAAAATATACTTTCGATATACTTTATTGCACGGCAAATAATGCGCAATGGCCAGCTTATCTCTAAAAAGCTTTTTCTTCCAGCAAACCTAGGCAGTGCAGGAAAGTCTATTGCTAGTAAGGGCAGTCTGGTGCACGATAAATTAAATAAATACCTCTCTAAATACATTATTATACATACAAATATCAACGGATAATATATATATGTCACCGTAAGATTGTCAAAACCGTCAGTTGATAAACTAAAGTTTATTTTTCTCATTAGTTGGTTAACAATCGACAGATAGTAAGCTGTAGCGTACTGCTTGCTATATGACGCGTTAGTTGATAAACTAACGGTTAAAACCGTTTAATAGTTTAAACTTGAATTGCAAATGAAATACCAGGGCAAAAACTGCGGTAGCTTAGGTGAAGAATAGAGGGGGCGAGCGCAGCGAAGCCGAATACTCTTTGTGTTAGGTTGACATGTAAGAAAAAAAGAAACATAAATTCTAAACCCTGTCGGTCTGGTTTACTATTTGTTGATAGTTGATCAACTAACGCGTTAGTTTATCAACTAACGGTTTTGACTATCTTACGGTGGCTATAAATATATATATATATATCCGATCCGCCTTTTAAAGGTATTTTCTTAGCTCCTTTTCATTGTTCTGCTCCGAAATCGGCATATATTGCATCCGACTGCCATGACGGAGGATCAGATTAAGCCGGAATTTTGAACAATCGTGAGCAAAATTTTGTCAAAATTGACGATCCGTTAACGGTTATAAATATTACCCGTATCCGGCATTTGCAAATCCGTTTTATATTCCACCGTTAGTTAGACATAGTTGATCCCAGCCACATATTACGCAATTTATTACAGCGGGGCGGCAACGTTGCGCGGTTGCCTAGACATGGATGCGCCTATATAAAATGTTGCAGAGAAAGTAGCAAGTGGCAGCAAATATACCGACACCAGCGCAGGCGGCGGCCGACGGATTATTATTATCATTATTAATAATGGACATAGATGCTTGATACCATACACACTTTCTTGAAAGTAGCCCATATCACACCGCAGCCGAAGCAATTAGATGCCATATCAGGTCGGAATCTTCCCTAACATACCTTACGAGACTTAACAAGCATAATCTTTCTAATAAGAAAGCGTAACTTAATTAATCGTTATCGAATATATTGGCTTTACAATAGTAGATTGTATACCAAGGGAGTAAAGTGTTACTTTTAAGGCGAGAGTATTTTTTGACTCCACAGCGGATCGAAGAGTTTTAGAATTGAATCCCGAGCACAGTGAGGTCTTAGGCCGAGCGACCTTACCCACCAGACTTAACGAGCATAATCTAACTAATAAGAAAGTGTAACTTAATTCATCGTAATGAAATATATAGGATTTACAATAGTAGATTGTATACGAAGGGAGTAAAGAATTAGTTTTAAGGCGAGAGTATTTTCTGACTCCAGAGCGGATCGAAGGATTTAAGAGTTGAATCCGGAGCGCAGCGAGGAATTCAAAGTACATCGCTTGAGTTTAAAGTAGTTTTTACTTTTGAGGTGGTCCTTCTACTTTTTATCACCCTCTATTAGAAAATGAGTAAGTTAAGGTATGATAAGAATAATAGTAGAAAGTTATGAATTAGAATAATATTTAGTATATACATTAAGGTACAAATGGTAACAATAATATTAAAATCAGAAGTTAATAGGCCAAAAACCTATTTTTCGAAAATAATTTCTCTCTTTTTGTATGAAAAGGATGAAATGAATAAAGCTAAGGTATCGAAATTTGGAAAAAAGAAGAACTTAGCATTAAAGCCAGGTTTATGGAAAATACACCAGTTTTTTTTCCTGTTTCATAGTCACAGTATTCCCTAGGTTATGACCAAAACATATCGGTCATTTCTGAAACGCTTTGCAAAATTTTCATATGGCATCGGCACTTATGATGACGTCACTTTTCGACTCGCAGTCAGTCTGAGTTCGGCCGGCCGCTCGACCTCGCAGACGCAAAAAGTGATTTCTTATGTTCTTAGAACAGTTTTTGCTGTTGAAGAATTATAAAATTACGTGTATTTTAGTTTATAATATAGTACATAGTCAGGTCATAAGTTCTGTCACATGTGCAATATGAAATAATTTAGACATGTTTATTATTTATGTAAACATTTATATAGCAAAATGAACTTAATCAAACATAGATTCTTATGGTAATAAAGTTTATTCAAAATGACCCCCGCGATTCGAATACAGGCCTTTATTCTGCGCGGCCAGTCGTCTATCGCAGCACCAACGAGGTCCATGTCAATATCGGCGGCTGCCTTAATCAAGGATGCCTTGAGTGACTCCAAATCAGGATGAGGCTTTGAGCAGGCCTTTTCCTCCAAGTGTTGCCATATCTTGTAATCTAACGGACTCAAATCTGGACTGGAGGAGGGCCAGTCTTCGTGCCAGATGAAGTCGATTTCACGCGCCGCCAGCCAGTCTTGTGTGCTTTTCGCTCTATGAGCTGGCGCAGAATCTTGTTGGAATACCCAGTGCCTGTTATTAAACATGGTATGAGAAACAGGTTCCACAAGGTTCTTGAGGACTGTATTTTGATACACAACTGCATTCGTTTTTACGCCTTTCTCACAAAAATGTACCTCAGTTAAGCCCCAATAAGAGACTCCCAACCAAACCATGAGCGAGGATGGAAAATGACCTCGTTGGACACGCGGAATACGGTTGCTCGCTTCTTCACTGCTGTGTGCGTACACCTTATCATTTTGTTTGTTGTAGCTCTCTTCCACGGTGAAAATTTTTTCATCCGAAAAAAGAATTTCCCGATGCTTTTTTCCCGCGTACCGCTTCAACAAAGCGCGCCATCTCTTCAGTCTCAGGTCCCTTAAACGAGCGTCCAAACGATGTCCTGTTTTTCTTCGATATGCCCTAAGCCCTAAGTCTTCCTTTAACACCCTTTTCACCGTGGTCCTGCTTAACCCCATCTGAAGGGCCAACAGTTTCTGCTTACGTATGGGATTTCTTTGAATTCGCGCCTTCACAGCTTTTATCACTGCTGGAGTCCTAACAGAGCGAGGGCGAACACTTCTTGACCTGTCATCTTCACTAGAGTCTTCATTGTATCGTTTTATGGTACGATAAACGAATCTTTTGGTTATATTCAAATTTTTCAGTAAGTCGAAAATCTGAATTGGCGCGTAACCGCAACGATGCAACGCAATAACTGCGACACGGTCTTCTTTAAGTGTCCACTCCATATTTAAAAATGAGGAAAATTCTAAAAAGTACACATTTTTATTTTCATGAAAAATTCGAAATTCGAATTCAATAAACTTTTTTGTGGCAAGCGTTCTAAATTTAAAAGTTTTTATTGTGTGACAGAACTTATGACCTGACTGTGTATATATAATCAGATAGTTTTATAATTGATGAGGGATTTGTTAAAGGCCAATCTGTCAACTTAACCTATCTCTACTTATTCGGTTTATCACGTCGAAAATAGCTTGGTACCTTAGTCTTTAACAAATTGAGGTCCAAACACGACTGCCTTACTATTCGTGGTTCCTGAGTTTCAGCAATATCTCCAATTCCATCACGAGAATGAGGACTTGGAGACAGTTTCATTTAAAAAAATGTTTGAATGAATTTAAGGTGACATTTATTTTTCAACAGAAAAGTATTCGGTCATTTGATTCTTTAGGACACGTGACAGTGGGTACTGTAAGGTATATAGTTAGGTTCGATATTTGTCTATGCGATAATATTGTATACGGGCCTCTTTAGAGTGCGTGTTCGCTATGATACTGTAAGGTAATTTGTAATTTTAAAAGAAAGAGGCTTTGATGTGAAAAGTCGATGTGACACACTTCACCTTAGGCATCGGTCAGCGACCGATGCAAATTAGATAGTTAGGATTAGCTTAATGGCTATCGAGCCAGTTTGATCCCTTTTATATAAATTGTAACCATATTTGATCAATGAACACAAGTTTGGTGTTACGAACGTCTTCCTAATTAAACTCCCTAGCCCTACATATTAGGTAGGCAATTATAGGTGGTGTTCAAGAACTGCTGCCACCTTACAGTACTATGACCTTTATGGCTTACGATATCTCCGACAAGCTATACTGCATTCTAGTATCTGGTACAAAGACTCTAAGGCTTGGTTCACCATTCACTCTCGGTCTCGCTTTAGAAACACGCAACGCGCAGTCAAACTCTTGATTATTGATACAAATTCATCTTCTTTAAACTTTAAAAACAAGAAATTAAAAGATCGAGGTACATTTACTACAAGTAAAACATCTAAAAAGTTGCAGACAAAATGATATTCACAACAGTAAGCACTACTTTTATTTCAGTCATTGCTGATCCTACATGCTACGCTCAGTTGACAAAATCGATTCGCGGGGAGCTTTAATACCTCCGTAAATTTTTATAATATCATAAAACTAAAAACACAGTTTTTTTTTATTTAACTGCATTTACTAAAACTTTCACTGACCACATTCATTCTTTCAAGGTTCGATGCATTCTCTACCACCACAGGATTACTTTAGAGATTTTAAAATTGCTATATGAGCAATTTTAAAACAATATAAAAGCCACTTTATCTAAAACGGGATATTTAAATATTCAAGATTACATAAATGACAAGAGTGTGTGTGTGGTTTCAATCTAACTCAACACAGAATATGCCTTAAATAGAAAATGATACGATTACATGTACCAGTATAGGGACGACAGATATCCTGATGAAATCAATAGGTCATATTCAAGTCGAATTCGATTTTCTAAAACACAAATCTCATGTCATTACTTATATCGACTGTCCCTACGATGGAATTATCGGCAACGACTTCTTATCAGCATCTCATTATAATATCGGATTCGATCACGACACACTCACAGTAGACAAAATCAAACTTAGTCTAAAATTTACTGAACCTATCTACATCATAGCACCTCGTACAGAAACCGTTATAGAATGCTCCGTACAAAACCCTGAAATTAAAAAAGGTGTCATTCTTGGTCAACACCCCATTGACTCACTCCTGATAGCCAACTGCATTGTAAAGGTAAAACCAAATTCAAGAATTAATATTTCTGTTGCAAAAATTTCCGAATCACCAATATCTGTAAACTCCGATATGAAACTAAAAATTCTACCTCTGGAAAAATCTGATTCTCATAAAGATTTTCATGCCTTCCCAATAGAAGTTGTTGATGCTCTAAGTCGCACCAGAGTCTTAAACCTTTTGCGAGCATCCCATCTTAACAGTGAAGAGAAAGACGCCCTATTTAAACTTTGCGCAACCTACTCTGACATAGTCTATCTTCCCAAAGATAAATTAACATGTACCGATGTTCTAGAACATGAAATACCCACTTCTTCCTCTGTACCTATTAACACAAAATCTTACCGATTTTCCAGTGTGCCATGTTCCAGTTCATGCCAGTTTCCATGAAGTACATTCTCAAACTGAAAAAATGTTAGATGAAGGAATAATAAAACATTCAACATCCCCGTGGTCTTCCCCGATATGGGTGGTCCCCAAAAAGACAGATGCCACTGGCTTTCGTAAATGGCGTTTAGTCATCGATTACCGTCGACTCAATGATATTACTATTGGTGACTCATACACGATTCGAAACATTACTGAGATACTAGATCAATTAGGCAAATGCAAGTACTTCAGCACTCTCGACCTCGCATCCGGTTTCCACCAAATTGAGATGTCCGAGTGCGACGCACCAAAAACAGCTTTCTTCATCCCACAAGGACACTTTGAATTTTCTCGTATGGCATTTGGGCCTAAAATGCCCCTTATACCTTTCAGAGATTAATGAATTCTGCTCTATCAGGCCTACAGGGCATACAATGCTTCTATTCTGATTCTATCTTGATGACATCGTAATCTATTCCTATGAACTTCAAAACCACATGAACAATGTTTCCAATATGTTCGACAGATTGAGACATGCCAGTCTCAAGCTTCAACCCGACAAATGTGAATTCCTTTGTAAAGAGAGAGACACATCATCGCAGATCAGGGAGTGAGACTAAATCCTGAAAAGATTTAGGCTATCCAGCGTTTTCCGCAACCAAACTAACCAAAGGACATTAAATCATTCATGGGACTTACTAGTCTTATCCTATTATCACTGTTTCATACCCGATCTCTAAAAAATTTCTAAACCCCTTACCAATCTCTTGAAAAAGGATGTTTGGCCATTTTCTATCGTACTCAGGCTTTTCGGCCATATCTATATGGGCGCCGCTTTAAAATATTTACCAACCGATCAAGGGACAAATTTTCCAGTGAATTTCTAAAAATAAAACAATTATGGGCTATGTTTTACCATCCCCAGAGTCAAGAAGCCCTAGAGAGGAGCCATTCAAACCTTAAACAATATCTCAAATCATACGTAAACGACAACAGAACTGATTGGCATAAATTTGTTTATACTGCCACGTTAACATATAACTGTACTGTCCATACCACAACGCAGTTTACTCCATATGAACAAATATTAGGCCATAAACCTTATCTTCCTGATTTTGTTTTCGATTCTCTCCCAGACATTACATACCCAGAGTATACAAAAATGCTTCAACATCGCCTAAAGATATCTCGTGAAAAGCCCTACAAAACATTGATGCCTCAAAAGAAAGGTCAAAAACTTATTACGATAAACACTCACGCTCTGTACAATACAAAGTAGATGACTATGTTTATCTAAAAAATCACTTCAGATTAGGTAAGGCTCTTTCACCAATCTGGTAAGGGCTCTACAAAGTCGTTAAAATTCATGGCGGTAATAATCTATCCCTTTTAATAAATCGTCGTCATATCAAACATCACTTTGATGAATTCAAACCCGCTCACGTGAATTAGCTATTCTTATATAATCCGCTATTGGCAATATAAATAGCTCATTACCTGAAATGACTATGAACAAAGCGAAATTAAATGACGGCGTTGAACAATTAAAAAGATTTTCTAATAATGTATCAATGATTATCGATAAACTTAACTTTAAGGATAAACTTCATCAAATTCCCCTATGTCTTACAATCAAATTTATTTTCCATTTTATTCAAAGTCACATAGTCGAAGTCCATCTATTCAGAAACCAAATCAGATGTATAATTATATTGTTAATAACCTTAAAATAATTCCAAAATACCGGGATTTCCGTGAAAGTTTAGAAATAAGTAATATTCATACATTAATTTATGTCGCTGATTTGATATGATATTATTTAGATAATAAGCTATTGTTTATTGTAAAATTACGCCTTGTTAGTTTATTAGAATACAACATGTATGAAAACATTACTTTAACAACTCCTCGCACCGACAAGAAATTTACCTCTTTCGCGATGATTATCCCCTAAAAACCATTCTTAGCCCTAAGTAAAAATAAAACATCATAGACCTATCTTAAAACTCTGGATGATTGAAAGAAAATCCTTACAAAGAGATCCTGTTTAATATTTATGCGTCGGAAACGCACCGGTTTTTGTTGCGCGAATCGATCGCGAGTAATCGAGACATCACAAGCGGAAACGGACCGCAGATGTCACTCGTATCGGAGCGAGATGTAAAATTGGAGGTTATCTTGACAACTCTCTTGTTCTGGTCTCATCGGTGAGAAAACATGGCGGCTCGGGCCCCGTGGCATTGATGGTATTTCGGTGTATTAATTGTAATACAGGCATCGGGCCTGGTCAGAGTGTAAATCTACCTCATAGCGTCGGGCTATTGAATGTAATTAGATTCGTGTCAGCGGTTGAGTGATTTGTGTGGTGAAGCACAGAGTCGTATTCGGACGGCGACTCCACGTCAGCAGGCAGCGCGCCGGCGACAGCGTCGGCAGCCACAGTGAGATTCATTCCCAATCCTACCCAAACTTGTCTCCTCTCCCGCATTCCTGTCTCGAATCGAGCTACCACGATCTCCTGTCTACGGTGACAAGGTAATAACAATTTCATCATTCTTTTCTCTCACGTGCGGGCAGAGGCACACCCGCCTCAAGATTCCACGCCGTTCGGTAGGCGTGGAAATTAAACATTTTGGTAGCAGAGCGTGGTTTCCTAGTAAGAAATCATTGATTCACGGTTGTAGGGCTGCCTTTGTCACATTGTAGTTGAGAGAAAAGAATATCTCAGATTGGCCGGCAATCTGTTTGGCAATGAGTCTGTGGTCGGTACCACAATTAAAGTTCATTTCGGTTAGTGAAAGTATAAGTGACAATCTAGTTAATAATTATTATAAAATTGTAGTCGGAAACTACTGTTAGTGCGCATAAAAGATTGAACAGTCATTCTGCGAAGTAACTAGATTGTATTACTTGCGATAGAACATCGGGTTCTATAGTCCTACAGTGTTATTTCGGTTTACACAGCAGGGTCGGGCTATTTAGGGGATATTAAGCTGATTTTGCTGACCTCAAAGGAAGTGTGGTTCCTATCGGAGGGGCCACTACTAGAAAAATAGTTTTTTTTTTATAATAACCTTTTATGTGTTATTTGTATTGTACCACATGGTGGCATTCTCTAATTGATTTAGAGTGTATATTATAAGGTGTATGTCCACAGGGCGACCATATTAAATATTGTTTATGATTTAATTGTTTAGTGGTTGCCTTGGGTTTTACAACTTAGTTTTAATTTCTGTGCCCAGCGCTGACGGGAAAGTGCTGGTATCTGGCTGTGCTTAGTTCGGCTGTGAAGCATAGGACCAGGAACAATTAAATCGGTAACCATGGCACCTTCGCCCTTGACGGTACTGCGATATGGTGTCCGTGAGGAGATGAGATGGCTCGCCCATACTCACAAGTATGTGGAGCGACCCGACATGGACGATGTCCTGCTCAAGCGTGTGGAGGACGCAATGACACGCGTCGGGAAGGTGTGTCGGCTGGCGGCGGAGGCTGAAGCCCTCGGGCTTACGGATGAGGCCTCGGTGGCTGCAGTGAAGCAGCTCTGCGCGGATGCTGACCAAGCGATGGAGTGCTTGGGCGACATCGAGCGTCGCGCCGAAAAAATTAAGCGGTCGCGTCGGGATGACCGCGGGGAAGGTAGCGGAGACCCGCCCCCTAAGGGTGTGGTTGGACGGCTTCCACACCTGGAGATTCCGGCCTTCGGTGGGGCAATTGATGAGTGGCCGGCATTCATCAATTTGTTCGATAGCCTGGTCCACGGTCGGGACGACCTGGACAGCGCCTACAAGTTGGCCCAGCTATTGATGGCATTGCGGGGTGAACCGAAGGAGTTGGTCGGTCACCTAACGGTTACGGCGGGCAATTATGAGATTGCCCGGGTCATATTGTTTGACCGCTACCAGCACAAGCGGCGGTTGGTTGATGCGCAGCTGGGGAAGCTGTTCAGCATCCCAAGAGTAACCCGGGATGTTGACATCCGGGTACAGGTGCTCAACCCTGTGCTGGTGGCCACTAAGGCCCTACTGAACCTTGGTCTGCCGGTAGACCAATGGTCATATATTGTGTTATATATGGTTTTGTCACGGTTGCCTGCAGCTGTTCAAAGTCGGTTTGAACAGCTGCATGGGGGCAGTAGCTCGGAACTACCCACGCTCGTCCAATTAACGGAGTTTTTGGAGGGTGAATGCAGGCGATGCGACACCATGGATTCGGAGGCCAGTGTGCAGCGCCAACCCGCGCGGACGCGGGAGGAGCCGCGCCTCCCACCCCCACGGGGGGGTGGTCGGTCAAAACAATTCGGCGTTTTGAGTGCCGCGCCGTCGGGTGACGGCTGTGTGCACTGCGACAGTGCCGGTCATGAGGTGACCAGTTGCGCCAACTTTAGGGCGCTCGGTGTGGCTGCCCGCAGGAAGATGGTCTTCCGCCACCGATTGTGTTTCGGTTGTTTGGGGCCGCACACGCTGAGCGAGTGCTCACGGGCGTCCCCCTGTGAGTGCTGCGGTGGCAGGCACCACGTCGTGTTGTGCCTGAGCCGGTCAGGCCCATCGGACGGTCACCAGGGCCGGACTCAGGTTGGTCGGTCACAGGGCCCAACCAGGGCCGGACCCAGTCCCCCTCCGGGCAACGGGAGTCACCAACGGGGTGACTGGGGTACCCGTGGACGGGACCCCCCCCGAGGGGAAGGGGGCAGCGCGGGGGGTAACAGGCGGGATAGCCGCGGTTCGGTCGCCGCTGTCCAGAGCCAGCGAGGACTTCGGGCCGCTGGCTCACCGCGTGTTACGGGCGGGTGTCAGATGGCACCTATGAGTGGCGCGAAGGCTGGGAGCCCACCACCTTCTGCGCCACCCTGCCCGTCGCTCTGGGAGGCGAACA
This sequence comes from Argyresthia goedartella, assembly GCA_949825045.1. Classification (NCBI taxonomy): domain Eukaryota; kingdom Metazoa; phylum Arthropoda; class Insecta; order Lepidoptera; family Argyresthiidae; genus Argyresthia; species Argyresthia goedartella. The sequence continues at coordinate 26,013,572 of OX463823.1, forward strand.
GGGAGGCGAACAGTCGGATGTCGCCCCCATTCCTAGAGCGCCCCAGGTTGGATCCGCTCTCCCCCCTCCATCCACGGTGGCCACCGGCCACACCGTTCACAGTCCGGTATGGTCGGGTACCGGGACAGCGAGGGGCCTATTATGCGGGTTGGGACCCCCTAATGTACATGCGATCTGATATGCCACCGGTGGCATATCAGCAGCCGAGTTACCAGGCCGACGGAGGTCTGAGCGGGTTCGGATCCCGCGGGGGTTCCCGCTAGGGACACGCCGCCCACTTACGGGGTGCCGCCACTCCACAGACGGTCATGCTCCCCACCGCCTCGGTGATAGCGTGGAGTTCGGACGGCAAATCTTGTGTGGCACGAGCACTATTGGACTCGGGGGCCCAGGGGTGCTTAGTCTCGTGCAACCTTGTAAGACGGTTGGGCATTTCGGTAAGGGAGTACCCACATTCCATTCGGGGAATTGGGAACACGGAAGTCGGTTCCGTTAAGGGAGTATGTCGGATTACTCTCTCGTCACGGGTGGATTCATCGGTGAATCTGACGGTCACGGCATTGGTCATGCCTAATGTGATGGGCTCACACCCTCACGTACGGTTGTCGCCCTAGGTGCGACAGTTGGTCGCTGGGTTGTCACTGGCTGACCCGGAGTTCGATATTCCGGGCCCAGTAGACATTTTATTGGGTGTCGATGCCTTGGGATACCTGTTAGTGCCAGGTGTCCACGTGTTGCAGGCGACTGGTCTGGTTTCGGTCAACACCAGACTGGGCCATGCGGTAATGGGTCCGGTCATGCCGGCTGCCCCTCGCCTAGCGACTCGTAGTCCCTTATTCGGTTCTGTACTCTCGGAGGTGATACAGAAGTTTTGGGAGGTGGAGGAACCACCTACGGTCCGCCGGTTGGACCCGGTTGAAGAAGAGTGTGAACAGTTTTATCGGAACAATACTGGTCGCCTTCGGTCAGGTCGATTTCTCACACGTCTTCCATTTCGGAGTGATCGCCCACCGCTGGGCAGTTCACACCATGCAGCCGAGACGCGGCTTCTGTCGATGGAACGACGCATGAAGCGTGACGGGATTTTCCGGCAGAAGTACGTCGACTTCATGCGGGAATACGAGTCGCTTGGCCACATGTCGGTTTCGGACATCGACTGGAAGCGTGAAGACCACTGCTTCCTGCCCCATCACGCGGTCTTGAGGACCCCGGAGGGCAAAATACGGGTGGTGTTCGATGGATCGGCATCAACATCTAACGGCATGAACCTGAACCAGTGTTTGCATTCAGGGCCGAAGTTGAATCATGACATCGCGGATGTTATCACACGGTTCCGTCGACACAATGTTGTGTTTGTAGCTGACATCCGGATGATGTTTAGACAGACGGTTATTCACCCTGACGATAGACGGTATCAGCTGATACTGTGGCGAGAGAGCCCAGATCAGCCCATCAGGGTGTACGAGCTGAACACCAACACGTACGGGCTACGGTCTAGTCCTTATTTGGCGATTCGCACCCTTCGGGAGTTAGCGGAACGAGAACGGTTAAACTTCCCTAGAGGAGCAGCGATCCTGGAGCAGGAACTCTACGTGGACGATATCTGTACCGGTGCAGATTCCGTAGAGGAGGCGCTCGCTCGACGGGACGAGCTAGTTGAGCTCCTACGGGGTGGAGGTTACGAGCTCCGGAAATGGATGTCGAACTCTCCAGAGTTACTGACTGGTCTTCCGGATGACTACCAGCAGGATCCCCACGTTTTTGAAAATTTGGAAAATCCAAATATGTTGTCGGTATTAGGCGTCCAGTACCAGCCGGTGTCAGACATGTTCTCGTATCGGGTCGAGTTGGACACCCCGAAGGTCTGGACGAAACGGAACGTCCTTTCAACGGTGGCTAGGACATTTGATCCAAACGGGTGGATCACCCCGGTAACGTTTCAGCTCAAGTGTTTTATGCAGCAATTGTGGTCTGCTGAGCTGAAATGGGACGACCCGATCGGCGGGTCATTGAGCTCGGAGTGGGACTCGTTCTTTTCGACCCTCCCTGGCATTAATCGGATTTCACTGCCACGGAGGTTGGTCCCCACCAAACGATACACCGCCACCCTGCATGGGTTTTGCAATGCCTCGGAGAAGGGCTACGGAGCTGCGGTGTATCTGCGTACGGTCGACTCCTCGGGGGAGGTTGATGTGCGGTTGGTCATGGCCAAGAGCAAGGTTGCGCCGTTGCGCACTCGCCTGACCATTCCCAAGTTAGAGCTTTCGGGAGCGGCTCTCCTGACTCGTCTGCTCAACCACACGATGACGGTTCTTCGTGGGTCAATAGCGTTGGAAGATACGGTCTACGCTTGGACGGACAGCCAGATCGTGTTATGCTGGCTGAAGGCTTCAGTTCACAAGCTGGAGATTTTTGTGGCGAATCGGGTTTCGCAGATTTTGACTTCGGAGGTTCCCTTGATCTGGAGACATGTTCCAGGGGAAATGAACCCAGCAGACTGTGCGTCTCGTGGGTGTCACGCTCCGGAGTTGGTTGGACATCCCTTGTGGTGGGGTCCAAAATGGTTGACTCAAGCCGAATCGGATTGGCCAATGAGTCCACGCGTTACCACGGCGAACGGCGCCTTGACAGTCGGTGTCTGTACGACGCAACCAGAGCCGGAAGAGGAGTTCAGCCTGCTGGAACGGTACAGCTCGCTCGACAAGCTGGTCAATGTGACCGCCTGGATCTGCCGATTTGCGCGGAACTGTCGGAATTCTGAGGCGCAACGAGTGCGGACACAGGTCCTGACACCACGGGAACGGAACCATGCGTTGTTCGCATTGGTACGGAACGTGCAGACGGTGCACTTTAAGTCCGAATTGGACATTCTGAGACGCGGACGCGTCCAACTGAAGGAAGCTGTGGCTTGGCTCAACCCGTTTATTGACCCTCAAGGATTGCTGAGGGTAGGAGGTCGGCTGCGGAAAGCCAACCTGCCTTATGCGGCTCGCCACCCGTTGTTGCTCCCTAGGAAAGGGAAGTTGGTCGAACTGTTGATACAGGATCGACACATTCGGAATGGGCATGTCGAATGCCACGCCTTGATGGCGTTTCTCCAGCGCGAGTTCTGGATTCTATCGGGAAGACGCTTAGTGCGTAGCGTCGTATTTCGGTGCCTGCCTTGTTATCGGGCCAAGGCGGCTACGATGCAGCCCCAGATGGGCGATTTGCCCTCGGATAGGGTTAACGAAATCCGGCCCTTTGCGGGTGTCGGAACGGATTTCGCGGGACCATTCATGGTCAAGTCTTCACAGCTACGGAACGCCAGATTAGTGAAGGCATACCTGTGCGTCTTCGTGTGCTTGGCCACGAAGGCAGTCCACTTGGAGGTGGTCAGTGACCTCACTACGGAGGCATTTATCGCTTGTCTAGATCGGTTCGTCTCACGAAGGGGCCTCCCGACATTAATCCGTTCGGACAACGGAACAAATTTTGTCGGAGCCAGGCGATATCTGCAGGAGGTCACTCAATTCCTGAACGGTAATCAGGATGCCATCGGTACGGCTTGCTCCCGACGAGGGATTGAATGGGTTTTCAGTCCGCCGGGATGTCCTCATTGGGGAGGAATATTTGAGGCTGCGGTTAAATCGGCTAAGTCGCACCTGACGAGGATCATCGGTGAGACCTCTCTACGCTTTGAAGAGCTTGCGACGCTGTTCTGTAAGATTGAAATGACACTGAACTCGCGTCCGTTGTGCCCGCTCAGTTCGGATCCAAATGATTTGGAAGCGTTGACGCCGGGTCACTTCCTGATAGGTTAGCCCCTTAACGCCCTGCCAGAATACCCATTCGGTGATGTTAAGTTAAGTCGGTTAACTAGGTGGCAGATGTTGCAGCAGATGGCTCAAGATTTTTGGAAACGGTGGTCCCTTGAGTACTTGCACATCTTGCAGCAGCGCCTTAAGTGGACTGACCGGACGAGCCCCCCTCAAGTCGGTGATTTGGTGCTGATTAAGGATGCGAACCTGCCATCATTGAGATGGAGACGAGGACGGATCGTCAATTTGTACACGGGTCGGGATAGCACGCCTCGATCAGCAGAAGTCAAGGTGGGGGACTCGGTCCTCAAGAGAGCGGTCGCAACACCTTCTCGCCTTCCTATTGATTAGGGACAGGTTCGGGCCTGTCCGGGCGGGTGACTGTTTAATATTTATGCGTCGGAAACGCACCGGTTTTTGTTGCGCGAAACGATCGCGAGTAATCGAGACATCACAAGCGGAAACGGACCGCAGATGTCACTCGTATCGGAGCGAGATGTAAAATTGGAGGTTATCTTGACAACTCTCTTGTTCTGGTCTCATCGGTGAGAAAACATGGCCGCTCGGGCCCCGTGGCATTGATGGTATTTCGGTGTATTAATTGTAATACAGGCATCGGGCCTGGTCAGAGTGTAAATCTACCTCATAGCGTCGGGCTATTGAATGTAATTCGTGTCAGCGGTTGAGTGATTTGTGTGGTGAAGCACAGAGTCGTATTCGGACGGCGACTCCACGTCAGCAGGCAGCGCGCCGGCGACAGCGTCGGCAGCCACAGTGAGATTCATTCCCAATCCTACCCAAACTTGTCTCCTCTCCCGCATTCCTGTCTCGAATCGAGCTACCACGATCTCCTGTCTACGGTGACAAGGTAATAACAATTTCATCATTCTTTTCTCTCACGTGCGGGCAGAGGCAAACCCGCCTCAAGATTCCACGCCGTTCGGTAGGCGTGGAAATTAAACAGATCCTTTGTAAGGATTTTAAGAGAAAATACCTGATGTTTATGCAGTTTTTAGCAATCCATCTTTGAAATTGAAATCATTACTAAAGCATTATTATCTCTCCCAGGAAGTCGTCTTATTAAGTTCCTTTTTGGTGATACAGATATCTGGCACAAATTTAACAGCGATGAATGGATATTTGTCCAGTTAAATCTGACGAAATTTTCTGTTGAATGTAATGACCTGGTATTTTTGCAACTACTATATCCGGTACAGGTATTCTCTAAATCTCACCAGAATGTGTGTGTGTGAATTTGAAATTAGTTTGAAAAATTTATCCTAAATTTATGTACCAAATATTGTATCCGACTTTACATAATTAAAGATGATTGATTTTTGTGATGCCAAACATTTGAATAGAACCAATGTGAACATTACGTTACCTAAAAACAAAATTTTAAATTTAAATTAATTAAAAACCTCCAAAACTGAATTCGACCAAATTGTAAAGGATCTGCAAGAAATAGAACAACCAGAACTTAATCCTCTAAACCATATCAGCTTTCCCATTCTAACAATAATTTAATTTGTCCTAGTTTTAGGACTAGTAGTAACATAAATATGTAAGAAGAAAGGCAAGTTCTCTAAGAAGTTAATCCCAAATAAAAACATAACTGAAACTGAAGAAATCGGGGAGTCAAGAGTTGAATTACAAGTCGGAACTAGAACAAGAATAAACAAACTTAACGAAAACTTTCGCATTTTCCGTAAGTTTTCCCTTAAAGGGAACAGGGTTATTATAGATGGATCTCTGTATGGGTACTCCTAAAGATACAGCTGACACTGCATCCTGAAATTTCCTGAAATTCCATGCATGATTTAATATTTTTTTAATTATGCGAATATAATCCGGTCTCTACTGAGAATAGTCCTATCATTGCAATTAAAACAATTACCAGCATGAAATAACAAAGCATTCCCACACAGTATATTAACGTTTAAATTGATTACGATATGCCTCTATGCCAAAGCACTTCTCTTTTTCTGCTTACCTACGGGTATAAATAACGGAAATTACAAAATATTTCCATTAGACATCTTACTCTCGTTCACACAGAATCACTTTCATTGCTGCAATATGAAGACTTTACTGTTGGTGTTTGGTAATATATATATTTAGTTGATGTTGCATTTTCTGGCGAAAGCGACTTTAAATATTCTTATTTCGGCATTTATGAGCATTTTTAAAAAACAACTTTAGCGCTGCTTTACAGGGCTCTTATCAAGGTTCCATACCCGAAGGGTGCCAAACGCGATCCTATTGATAAGCCTTCGCTGTCCGTCTGTCCGTCCGTTAACGGGCTGTATCTTATGAACAGTAATATGTAGAGAGTTTAAAATTCACAGAATGTGTATATCTGTTGCCGCTACAGTTAAAAAGCAATGAACTACACGATATTTTATAATAATAAATAAATAGCATAAGTCAAAGTCACAGTCGAAATTTCTTACTTACTTGAAATATTTACATATACTTTTTGCCTCTTCTCTACATAGGACCATAGTGGGAGAGAGGGTGTTGAAACAACGACGAATTGTGTTTAGATCACTTTTAAAATTGGTTTTAAAATTTGGTTTTGTTCTACTAAAAGGAGTATAGTCAGGTGTGTGTCCAAACTGATCATTTTCACTGATTTTTAACTCTATTACCAAGGCAAAAAAGATGATGACAAAGAGAAGCCCAAATAGGGTCGATAGGATCATTGGATAAACCAGAGCGTAGCTATGTGCGTAAGCCATCCCAAATGGGATCCCTGTGACGTCGTTGTGTGGGTAACTTAAATTAAACCCTATTCTCAGGTTACCTGCTGGCAGTAATGTTGCCTTCCTATGCGGCCATCGATCCATTATGTATATGCACCAAGGAATATAACCCGGTTTGCGCTTCCAATAATCAGGTTTACGAAAACGAGTGTATAATGCAATGTACGTCGGTCGCAGAAAATTCAAAATTAACTGTGATTTCTCATGGTAAATACTATATTTGTCTAACCTACAGAACTGTTTAAGCTAACGAAGTAAGACGAGAGGATACTTTATTTCAGTCACCCACTGTTATAGTTTAGAAAAGAAAGATAGATTGGGAGATGATATTACAATGCAAGAAATATCTATGGAATATCATAGTTGTCAATTGTGCCTGTGCCGCCCCTTATGGGAAAAGGCGTGACGCTATGTATGTGTATCATAGTTGACTCGAGATTTGTGCTAACTCGCTTCCTATCTTTTGAGCGTGAATGATATTCTGCTATATATTAACAAACGATAGCTTTAAGTCGAAGCTAAGTCGAAGATATTCCATTATAATTTGAGTGACCGGTGAGAATTGGTGTTTTGGTTTAGAAGGCTAGCGGTGGATCGATGCAGGCTAATCATGATGATGATATGATAATTATGAATATAGAAAACATTGAAAACTGTGAGTGATTAGCATAATTTCTTTATTTTAACAGGAGACAAATGCTCTGGGCAAGCCTGATCTGAACGGACTTATAGAAGTGTCTTATAAATTTGAATAAACATAATTTTTGAATTTGATTGAATTGTATTTTTAATTCCACGTATTTTGATGCTAATGCCTGTCAGATAAAATATGGGCACTATGTATAGGTATTTATATTGTGTTTAGGTACAGGCCCCGCCAGGTTTCTTGGCATATGGATGCCGCCTGGTGGGGGTTGCGGCGTATGGCCTCAATTATATTCTGCTACCTGTTATTAACAAACGATAACTTTCAGTTGAAGTTAAGTCAAAGATTTTTCTCTATAATTTGGCACGGTGGGAATTGGTGTCTTGGTGTAAAGGCTTAGTAGTGGATCGATGTAGGCTAAATATATGATAATGATGAAAATAGAAAATATACAAAACTGAGTGTAATTAGCATTATTTCTTTATTTAACCCCTACCTATCACTTGGAGAAGTGGTACACCTGATCTGAAAGGACTTACAGAAGTGATTTTTAAATTAGAAACACATATTAAAAACATACATATCCCCTCCCTTGGATCTCTCGTTGCGAGTGGACGTGTTTTCGAGTGTCTATCAGTTGTACATAGTTTTAAAATAATTTTAAATAATATTTGATTTATTCTCCATTTAACTGCTAATTCTACAGAGGATCGGTACCTCTCGTTCTGACGCTGACTTGTCTGAGGCGAATACATTCCGGCTTCTATCTACTAAACCACAGATACTATTTTTCTTCGCATCGCATCATTGGGTGGACGGGTAGCTGACCGTATATTATTGTTTCTGCCTGTTATCGTTCGTTGTCGCCGCTTACTTATTATTGCCGTGCATCTGAGTTGATTAATTTACTACTTTGCAAATTTCAACATGCAACGCTCTCCCCCGTCCGCCTATAACACCAGTCGGTCTGAAACAGACCTTATGCAGCTCTCAGAAGTTGACACATCAAGGCCTTCTTCTCTTGAAAATATAACAAGGAGAACGAAAAGGCCGCGGTCCTCCGACGAAAGCGGCGATCAACTTGGCGACTTAAAAACCGAGTTGATAAATTTGATCCAGGATTTGGTTTCCACCCACAACAATAGGATGGATAAACTCGAGGAACATATACTCCACATCAAAAACCAATCTGGCAATATTGAAGCCACTAACACCGAGATCGAAAAGTCACTCAATTGTATGTCTGAACAGCTTAACTGTCTACAGGGAAAAATAGACACTTTAGAAAAGGAAAGGAAGGATATCATTCTGCACCTGTCCGATTTGGAACGGAAAATGGAGGCATTTGATAGACACCTCATAAAGACAACTGTGGAAATTAGGAATGTCCCAAAGAACTATTCCGAAACCAAGGAGTCGCTGTATTCCACAATAGCTCATCTAGCTACGCAACTAAACGTGAAACTGCAGCCCGTGGATATACGCGACGTAGCTAGACTTCCCTCCAGAAAAGAAAACAAGTCGTCATCAATTATAGTCGAGTTTGCAAACACGCTCACTAAAACATGCTTCTTAAAAGGAACTAAGGAATTTAATACGCATAACTCAAACGACAAGCTGAACGATAGCTTTAAGTCGAAGCTAAGTCGAAGATATTCCATTATAATTTGAGTGACCGGTGAGAATTGGTGTTTTGGTTTAGAAGGCTAGCGGTGGATCGATGCAGGCTAATCATGATGATGATATGATAATTATGAATATAGAAAACATTGAAAACTGTGAGTGATTAGCATAATTTCTTTATTTTAACAGGAGACAAATGCTCTGGGCAAGGCTGATCTGAACGGACTTATAGAAGTGTCTTATAAATTTGAATAAACATTATTTTTGAATTTGATTGAATTGTATTTTTAATTCCACGTATTTTGATGCTAATGCCTGTCAGATAAAATATGGGCACTATGTATAGGTATTTATATTGTGTTTAGGTACAGGCCCCGCCAGGTTTCTTGGCATATGGATGCCGCCTGGTGGGGGTTGCGGCGTATGGCCTCAATTATATTCTGCTACCTGTTATTAACAAACGATAACTTTCAGTTGAAGTTAAGTCAAAGATTTTTCTCTATAATTTGGCACGGTGGGAATTGGTGTCTTGGTGTAAAGGCTTAGTAGTGGATCGATGTAGGCTAAATATATGATAATGATGAAAATAGAAAATATACAAAACTGAGTGTAATTAGCATTATTTCTTTATTTAACCCCTACCTATCACTTGGAGAAGTGGTACACCTGATCTGAAAGGACTTACAGAAGTGATTTTTAAATTAGAAAAACATATTAAAAACATACATATCCCCTCCCTTGGATCTCTCGTTGAGAGTGGACGTGTTTTCGAGTGTCTATCAGTTGTACATAGTTTTAAAATAATTTTAAATAATATTTGATTTATTCTCCATTTAACTGCTGATTCTACAGAGGATCGGTACCTCTCGTTCTGCCTAAGGAAGTGTTCCGTATGTGTCGTTGGCCATATTTGTTGGTGCATCGCCGTCTCTGTCGCGGACTGTTCTGAAAAACGAAAAGTCAACTTCGCGGAGCGGGATTTGAGCCGGGGATCTGCGGATTTGCGGCCGACCGCCTTGTTTTTCACGCCATCGAGTTGGTGAGCTGCACGCGCGAAATTAGCAATCATCTCGATCCGTTACACGACAGTTCTCTTCACTGTGCTACGAGCTACGAGTCGGGCCGCTACGGAACACCGACTGCTACGCTTCACACTGCGACTACGTCTGCTACAACGCTGACTTGTCTGAGGCGAATACATTCCGGCTTCTATCTACTAAACGACAGATACTATTTTTCTTCGCATCGCATCATTGGGTGGACGGGTAGCTGACCGTATATTATTGTTTCTGCCTGTTATCGTTCGTTGTCGCCGCTTACTTATTATTGCCGTGCATCTGAGTTGATTAATTTACCACTTTGCAAATTTCAACATGCAACGCTCTCCCCCGTCCGCCTATAACACCAGTCGGTCTGAAACAGACCTTATGCAGCTCTCAGAAGTTGACACATCAAGGCCTTCTTCTCTTGAAAATATAACAAGGAGAACGAAAAGGCCGCGGTCCTCCGACGAAAGCGGCGATCAACTTGGCGACTTAAAAACCGAGTTGATAAATTTGATCCAGGATTTGGTTTCCACCCACAACAATAGGATGGATAAACTCGAGGAACATATACTCCACATCAAAAACCAATCTGGCAATATTGAAGCCACTAACACCGAGATCGAAAAGTCACTCAATTGTATGTCTGAACAGCTTAACTGTCTACAGGGAAAAATAGACACTTTAGAAAAGGAAAGGAAGGATATCATTCTGCACCTGTCCGATTTGGAACGGAAAATGGAGGCATTTGATAGACACCTCATAAAGACAACTGTGGAAATTAGGAATGTCCCTAAGAACTATTCCGAAACCAAGGAGTCGCTGTATTCCACAATAGCTCATCTAGCTACGCAACTAAACGTGAAACTGCAGCCCGTGGATATACGCGACGTAGCTAGACTTCCCTCCAGAAAAGAAAACAAGTCGTCATCAATTATAGTCGAGTAAAAATACAAATCTCAGTTATAAGAGCAGTTTCCATGAGAGTAAGAGGCACGAGAAAACATGTCAGGGCTTTTCAATGCGAAGATGGAGCTGGAATACTTTGGTGACAGCTTGATCTCCTAAAACAGAAATACCTACATAGGTTTTATTAATTTTACTTTTGTGTACTTTACAAATTATAGGTGTGTTATATTTTAATGTACTTGTATATAGGTATACCATTATTGTTAATAAAGAAATATTATATAGGATACATATATGTATAATCAAAAAAAAAAATAAAAAATTATAGTCGAGTTTGCAAATACGCTCACTAAAACATGCTTCTTAAAAGGAACTAAGGAATTTAATACGCATAACTCAAACGACAAGCTGAACGATAGCTTTAAGTCGAAGCTAAGTCGAAGATATTCCATTATAATTTGAGTGACCGGTGAGAATTGGTGTTTTGGTTTAGAAGGCTAGCGGTGGATCGATGCAGGCTAATCATGATGATGATATGATAATTATGAATATAGAAAACATTGAAAACTGTAAGTGATTAGCATAATTTCTTTATTTTAACAGGAGACAAATGCTCTGGGCAAGGCTGATCTGAACGGACTTATAGAAGTGTCTTATAAATTTGAATAAACATTATTTTTGAATTTGATTGAATTGTATTTTTAATTCCACGTATTTTGATGCTAATGCCTGTCAGATAAAATATGGGCACTATGTATAGGTATTTATATTGTGTTTAGGTACAGGCCCCGCCAGGTTTCTTGGCATATGGATGCCGCCTAGTGGGGGTTGCGGCGTATGGCCTCAATTATATTCTGCTACCTGTTATTAACAAACGATAACTTTCAGTTGAAGTTAAGTCAAAGATTTTTCTCTATAATTTGGCACGGTGGGAATTGGTGTCTTGGTGTAAAGGCTTAGTAGTGGATAGATGTAGGCTAAATATATGATAATGATGAAAATAGAAAATATACAAAACTGAGTGTGATTAGCATTATTTCTTTATTTAACCCCTACCTATCACTTGGAGAAGTGGTACACCTGATCTGAAAGGACTTACAGAAGTGATTTTTAAATTAGAAAAACATATTAAAAACATACATATCCCCTCCCTTGGATCTCTCGTTGAGAGTGGACGTGTTTTCGAGTGTCTATCAGTTGTACATAGTTTTAAAATAATTTTAAATAATATTTGATTTATTCTCCATTTAACTGCTGATTCTACAGAGGATCGGTACCTCTCGTTCTGCCTAAGGAAGTGTTCCGTATGTGTCGTTGGCCATATTTGTTGGTGCATCGCCGTCTCTGTCGCGGACTGTTCTGAAAAACGAAAAGTCAACTTCGCGGAGCGGGATTTGAGCCGGGGATCTGCGGATTTGCGGCCGACCGCCTTGTTTTTCACGCCATCGAGTTGGTGAGCTGCACGCGCGAAATTAGCAATCATCTCGATCCGTTACACGACAGTTCTCTTCACTGTGCTACGAGCTACGAGTCGGGCCGCTACGGAACACCGACTGCTACGCTTCACACTGCGACTACGTCTGCTACAACGCTGACTTGTCTGAGGCGAATACATTCCGGCTTCTATCTACTAAACCACAGATACTATTTTTCTTCGCATCGCATCATTGGGTGGACGGGTAGCTGACCGTATATTATTGTTTCTGCCTGTTATCGTTCGTTGTCGCCGCTTACTTATTATTGCCGTGCATCTGAGTTGATTAATTTACCACTTTGCAAATTTCAACATGCAACGCTCTCCCCCGTCCGCCTATAACACCAGTCGGTCTGAAACAGACCTTATGCAGCTCTCAGAAGTTGACACATCAAGGCCTTCTTCTCTTGAAAATATAACAAGGAGAACGAAAAGGCCGCGGTCCTCCGACGAAAGCGGCGATCAACTTGGCGACTTAAAAACCGAGTTGATAAATTTGATCCAGGATTTGGTTTCCACCCACAACAATAGGATGGATAAACTCGAGGAACATATACTCCACATCAAAAACCAATCTGGCAATATTGAAGCCACTAACACCGAGATCGAAAAGTCCCTCAATTGTTTGTCTGAACAGCTTAACTGTCTACAGGGAAAAATAGACACTTTAGAAAAGGAAAGGAAGGATATCATTCTGCACCTGTCCGATTTGGAAGGGAAAATGGAAGCATTTGAAAGACACCTCATAAAGACAACTGTGGAAATTAGGAATGTCCCTAAGAACTATTCCGAAACCAAGGAGTCGCTGTATTCCACAATAGCTCATCTAGCTACGCAACTATACGTGAAACTGCAGCCCGTGGATATACGCGACGTAGCTAGACTTCCCTCCAGAAAAGAAAACAAGTCGTCATCAATTATAGTCGAGTTTGCAAACACGCTCACTAAAACATGCTTCTTAAAAGGAACTAAGGAATTTAATACGCATAACTCAAACGACAAGCTGAGTACTAAACAATTGGTATGGTGGCTCCATACACTCCTACATACATATTGGAACTAAATACCACCACAACCAAGAGACTATTCTACCAATGTCGAAGATTCTGCAAGGCGCATGGATATCAATTTTGCTGGGTAAGTAATGGCCAAGTCAGATTGAGGAAGACTAGAGACGATCCATATATGATCGTTAAAAATGAAGAGCAACTTGAAACTCTCCTGGCCCCACTCTCACGTGACCAATGACTAGACTTCGATCATATTTTGCACACTGCTCGGTTACCTATATTTTAATTTGTTATTATAAGCTCAAAAGCCGCACTCTTTATACAATACCCATGCCCACAATATACGTACCCATGCACACACCCACACTCTCAATCCAGCTCACATACTTTTACACACCTAAAAACATTTACATACACATTCCTTATTTGCACTATTCACCTATAAGCGCACTACCCTTCTGTATACCTAGTCCACATAAAATATTTAACTATTTTTGCCCCCCGTTTCACCCAAACAATCAATAAATTACCAATGACTGACTCAATTAATAATTTACAGAATTCTATAGATGATTTTAATCTATCTAAAACTATTTCATGCCACCCCGAGGATTGTAAGATTCATCTACTAAACAATAATAATAAACTTATTTTTCTTACACAGAATATACGTTCTATAAATGCTAACTTTGACAGCTTACAAACACTAACACATCGTGTCAATCTAGAAATGGATATCCTTATCCTGACCGAATGCTGGTTACCTTGTCTCTCAAACACAATTTTACCTCAATTGACTGACTATTCCGTATGCCAGACGACCAAACATCTAAACCAGAGTGACGGTGTGGTCGCGTATGTTAAAAATAATATTAATTAAACAGTGGAAGAACCTGACTTCCATAACTCCGCGTCAGTCCTAGTTTTAAAACTAATCAACGACGTTGCAATTATCTGTATCTATGGGTCTCCGTCTATCACAAACATTGATCAATTCATTTCGCATCTTAGCACACTTGTCAAAACCCTGAGCACTTTTCGTTCTGTAATAATTTCTGGTGGCATTAACATCGATATTAAGCCCACTTCCCGCGACCCTCACTATCAAAACTATCTCAATCATCTAGCTTTCTTGGGTTTTCTACCAGCACACAAATTACCTACATGAGCGAACAACTGTCTGGACCACACTTTTATCAGGACTAATGCAATATTGACTACCCTTGTAATCGAAACTTCTGTCACCGATCACTCTGCTACCACATTATGATGCACCTGCAATCAAATCCATAAATAAAATTGATTACAAATCTCTAGATCAAGATATGGAAAAATTAAATACTGCCGACTTATCAACATCACCTAATCCAGATACCACCATAGATACGCTGGTTACTTTCATAACCGACGCTATCGCGAAAAACACCTCGACTATGATCCTTTCTAAAAGAAAATCCATTCTGAAACCATAGATCACGTCAGGTCTTCTTAAATGTATGCGGAACCGTGACCGGATGCCCAGAAAGGCTAAAAATACGCCAGATAATGAGGTCTTGAAAATTACATATGTTCACTACCGTAATTTTTGCAATAAAATCATCAAAAAAGCTAAAAGACTTTACGATGCTCAGGACTTGATTGATGCTGGAAAAAATTCAAAACGTCTCTGGCAATCAATTCAGCGGATAACCAATACCTCAAAAATACATAAAGCATCCAACCAATTACTTTTTTCATCCATCCCTCCCAAAGATAGCTGTAATAATGTAAACAGTTTCTTCGCAAGTATTGGAGAAAATCTTGCTAACTCTATTGTCCCTAACACTTCCCCTAGCTGTCGCTCCATTTCTTCTACCAGTTCTACTCACCCATCTTTCCATTCATCTTCATTCGTTTTATTAGATACAGACCCCGATGAAGTGTCATCCATTATCTCATCCTTGAGATTGTCTGCTTCCACTGGATGGGACGGCATCTCCTCCTTAATATTAAAAAGATACACAAAAGTCCTCACACCTATTTTAAGCCGCATTTTTAATCATTGCTTCCAAACTGGAATATTCCCTACTTCATTCAAGAAGGCTATTATACATCCTATTTCAAGGGAGGGGATGAGAACTCGGTCAATAATTACAGGCCCATAGCTGTACTGACAGCTCTTTCCAAGGTTCTGGAACGTTTGATCAACAATCGCCTGGTTGATTACCTTGAAAAAAATAGAATTCTATCGACAAATCAATACGGCTTTAGGAGAAATCTTTCCACATCCAACACCGTTCAGCATGTTATTGATACTGTCGTTGATGGTCTTAACAACAGGAAAAAGGTATTAACAATATTTCTGGACCTTGCTAAGGCATTTGATACCATACCCACTCCCTCCCTTCTACTTAAACTAGAAGCGATAGGTGTGAGAGGTACTCAATTAGACCTATTTCATTTCTACCTTTAAGAAAGAAGCCAGAGTGTCAAAATAAAGGAATTCCAAAGTGACGAAACACCGATCAACTATGGCGTTCCACAGGGAAGAATTTTGGGTCCTACTCTGTTTTTGGTCTTCATTAATGATCTCTGTAACCTACACATCCCAAATGGGAATATTACAACCTATGAAAACGATACCGCAATTACTGTTTGTGCAAATTCTTGGGACAAACTGCAAGATGAGGCACAACATAACTTTAATCTGGTTTCGGACTGGCTTAGAGAACATACTCTCACTTTAAATGTCGATTAAACTAAGTTTCTCACCTATTCTATAAATAGTAACTCCCAACCCGTCCGCCCCATTCATATATGGGCTCACTCATGTGTAACTCCCTGGCATTGTAGCTGCCCGCTTTTATCTTCCACAGACACAATAAAATATCTCGGAGTCACTCTTGATCAACACCTGAACTTTGAGGCACATATAAGCATATTAACTGGTAGAGTTAGAAAACTTATTTACATATTTAAACGTATGAGACACGTTGCACACTCCTCCATAATTCGCATGCTCTATCTCACTCTCTGCCAGTCCATATTAACTTATTGTATTGTCTCATGGGGCGGGGCACCTAAAACTACTATGAAGCCTCTCGAAACAGCACAACGAGCTATCTTAAAGATTGCAACTTCTCGACCTATACTTTTTCCCACTCAGCAGCTCTATAAAGAATGTAAGGTATTAAGTGTCAGACAACTTTTTATTACTCAAACAATTTTACTGCAACATAAACTCACTCCTCCCAAAACTATCACCAAGCGAAGGACTGATCGCATATGTTCAGTGCCAACCCCTAAATTTTCGTTTACTAAAAGATTCTTCCCCTACCTCGGCCCCTTTCTTTATAATAAGATTAGTTCTAGCCTTTACATACAGCTACTGTCAGACGTAGAATGCTTACGTAAAATTACCGACCTTTTCAGAATCTTTCCTACAACGAATCTGAAGAGTTTTTCAACCCCCTCATTTAACAAAACACACACACACACACACACATATATATACACCCTTACAAATACACACACTCACCCTTACAGACACTTACACATACACACACATGGGTTTATTTTCCATAAAATAACCTTTATTATTCTATTTTACATTGTCTGTTTACTAAGTATAATATTAACTTTTTACTTATTTGTATTATAAATAAATTCACTATCTTCCGCAACATTTTTATATGCCTTTTTTACAATCAAAAAACTATATGTAAAGGGTTTGGGCCTGATATTCCTTACCACAGATTATTTGATAATCTAGCTAGGATATCAGCTCGTCTCCCTTCTTAAATGTACCTACTCATCTTTTCTGCATGTTTAACCTAGTACTAAGGTACCTTTTGATAAGCAACTGTACTGTACATTCTCTGTTTTTGAATAAAAACATTTGATTTGATTTGATTTTGATTTGATATTTTTGTAGTTGATAATACCTATTTCTGATAAAATATTAGCAGTATATATATATAGGTATCTATATGGCCTTTACGTACAGGCCCCGACAGGTTTCTTGACATATGGTTGCCGCCTGGAGGGGGTAGCGGCGTTGAGGGCTAGGCTTGGGTTCGATGCTTAATGCGATAATAGTCGGTACCTACAGCTGAACGTGTCATCCAAAACACTATCGCATAACTATCGCGCTCAACGCACATCAACAGCAGGACCTTCTACAGTACTAAGGGCAGCAAATCACATAAATGAGGATGGCAACGAGGTGCTATTGGCTACTGCCCAACTACTGGTGAAAAATGCTGACGGCGACTACGTGAAACTGAGAGCACTCATTGATCAAGGCTCTCAAGTAACTCTGATCACCGAAAACGCTATACAACGGCTACGACTTCCGAGGAGAAAACTGAGCGCAGTAGTGTCTGGAGTTGGCGCATCCTTAGGAAACAGCAAAGGAGCCGTCAGAATTGAATGCAGATCTATTCATTCCGACTTCGAATTTGAAGCGAAAGCGCTGATAATGAGAAAACTGATAAACAATTTGCCGATCACCAATTTGAAACATGAGAACTACGATCATCTCGAGAACATCAAACTAGCTGACCCATCTTACCACATATATGGCATTATCGACGTGCTGTTAGGGGCGGACTACTTCTCCGAAATTATCATGGGCGGCCTCCTCAAACGGGAAAACAACAACGCACCAATAGCGCAGCAGACCAAACTAGGATGGATCCTGTGCGGAAACATGAAGATGAAGACCTTGAATTGCTTCGTCACCCTCAATGAGCTAGACGATATCACGCGCTTCTGGGAAACTGAAGAAATAACAACCGACAGCACCCCTCATCTTCCAAGAAAAGTACTTTGTGGAAACAACGGAACGGCGGAGCAACGGCAGATACATAGTCAAGATGCCATTGAAGGACGATATCACAACAAAACTAGGGCAATCAAAGCCTCAGGCCGTCTCTCAATTTTTACAATTAGAGAGAAGAATGGCTAAACAACAACAACTTGCAATACGCTACAAAGAATTCATAAATGAATACAAGGCACTGGGTCACATGAAACCGGCAAAAACGTTAACAAACTCGCAACTACAAACATACCTACCTCACCACGGTGTAATTAGAGAAGAGTCTAGTACAACCAAACTACGAGTAGTATTTAACGCGTCAATGAAAACCGTTACTTAGTTTAGCCTCAACGACTGCATGGAAAAAGGTCCTAACCTCCAAAAGGACATCTCAGCCCTTATTATCAACTGGAGAAAGTACAAATTCGCACTGACAGCGGATGTGGAAAAAAATTACCGGCAAATCTAGGTGCACGAAGATCAGCAAGCCTTACAGAAGATCTCCTGTAGCTCGAATCCTGGGTTCTCGTGTCCTCGTCGCTCCGTCCTCTCCGCGTGGCTGGCTCGCTGGCTGATCCTTGCCTTCTTCAATTTTATGTATGGCCCGTCAGGTCATGTTGCCGCAGCCCGTTGCTTCGTTCGTTAGGGGTTGATAGTTGTAGTTAGATCCAGCTAGTTTAATAACTGAAGTTTATTATCAAGTAATACAAAAGTAGAACGCTGATGTGGTTCGGTTCTGTTCACTAGTAGTGAATGTAAGTAAGTGGCAGCTAGGTATAAGAGATTGCTAAATTTATACAATAATAATTGCTAAGTAAGTATTGTGCAAGGCGTTGGCCTGTATATGCTCCCGAGGGAAAAAAGGAACAAAAAAACGAACCACAGCAGCTACAGAACATAAAAGTTATAATGTAAGTAATGTACCTAAGTTATTAATGTAATTAAGCTAAGTATATAAACACACAAATCCATAATATCGGTGGCGTTGCATTTGTGTGAAGATCTCCTGGAGCTCGATTCCTGGGTTCTCGTGTCCTCGTCGCTCTGTTCTCTCCGCGTGGTATGTACGCATAAACCTTTCAACATTTTCTAAAATTAGCGATGCCTGTAATGTCAAGCTAAGAAATAATCACAGACTAGTTGCACCCCGGGCTGTACTCGCGAAAGTTAGCAATTCCTTAAAGGGTCTGTGCTTTATCTACTACAACAGGATACCTCTAGAGATTTTGAATTTGCCATATGAGCAATTTAAAAACCATGTAAAAGCCACTTAATCTTAAAAGGCATATTAAAAGATTCAAGATTACATAAATGATAAGAGTGTCTGTCTGGTTTTAATACAATAAATGACGTTTTCTAAACATATGATAATATTTACAAAAAATAAATAATTTTGAATTTTGAAAAGGGCACTAAACAACCCTGCTGTGGATAAGAGAAATTTCCCATGGCTAGCAAGACCTGTGTCAAATGCAACGATAAAATCCACTATGAATGGAGACGCAATCCGCCCCCGAAATTTCACATGGCAAGCAAGTCTTGTAAAGGGTAACGATAAGACTTGTTATTAGGGGCGGCAAAAAAATCACGCGACACTTCTAATCCTATGCTCTCAGCGCCCCGTAGGTACTGAAAACGAACAAGTACTGTTCCAAATGTTCTGCAGGCAAGTTGTATCTACGATCGCTTGATACATTTCATTTTTGTGAGCGGAAAACTACGTCCACTGAGGTGACTGGGCAGAATTTAAGTTTGGGCGCCATTGTGGAGCTTTCGATGAGGATGGAGATCGAGCGAAATATGCATGTTTTTTTTTGTTTTTAATTATGCAAATATATTCCGGTCTCTTTTGAGAACAGTCCTATCATTGCGATTACAATTGAAATAACAAAGCATTCCGACACATTATATTAACGTTTAAATTGATTACAATATGCCTCTATTGAACACTTATTATTTAATGTCTTATTGCCAAAGTACTTTTCTTTTACTGCTTACATACGGGTATAAATAAGAAAAATTACAAAATATTTTGATTAGACAGCTTACTCTCGATCACACATAATCACTTTCATTCCTGCAACATGAAGACTTTACTGTTGTTTTTTGGTAATATATTTTTTTAGTTAGTAGCTAATTTAATTTAATATTCTTATTTCCGCATTTATGAGGGTTCCGTACCCGAAGGGTGCCAAGCGGGACTCTATTAATAAGCCTCCGCTGAGTCTATCCGTTCGTTAGAGGGCTGTATCTCGAGAGTTGAAAATTTCTCAGAATGTGTATTTCTGTTGCCGCTACAGCAAAAAATAATGAACTACTCGATATTTTATAAATGAAAGAGGGTCCCTATCCAAGAAACGTGTTTTAACACCCCACGCCATAGACCAAACCATAGCCAAATTCAACGTCGAAATTAATTTATTACTGTAGATATTTATATATTCTTTTTGCCTCTTCTCTACATAGGACACTGTGGGAGTAGAGGGGGACGAAACACCGAGATTGTTTTTAGATCACTTTAAAAAATTGGTTTAGGTCTACTTAAAGGAGTATAGCCACACAGGTGTGTGTCCACACTGACCTTTTTCACTGGGTTTCATTCACTTTCTTACCAAAGTGTTTTTCGTTTTGCGAGGATATTTGCGTGTCGCAATCATACGAATTGAACGAGTGATATCAAATGTGCTCCCTTTTCCACCATTTCTTCAATGGTGGAAAAGGGAGCATTTGTGGAGACATTTGTGTAGCTTGTTCATAAACGGAATGAACTGAATACAATAAAGAGAATGAAATCACTACCTACCGTTTTACTGGATAATAGCGTCATGTCAACGTACGCCATTTAGAAAATGTTTTGTCCACACACGGTAAAAAAATGACAATATTATTAATAATACTTGCAAATTTTCTTGTGTATGGTCTTTTTGACGTTTAGAGAAGCCGATTTTACATTTTGGTAACAAATCTATTGCAATTTTCATCTTGATTTTCCACAAAAACTACGCATTTCCTCCAGAGAAGTGACTACCAGCTAATGCTTGCACACCTCATTACACGAAATGCACGTAGTACTTAAGTAAAACCGGCCCCAAAGCCACGCCGTTCTTGCATCCATTCGTATCTGTTTTCTTCGAAAATTTTAATGGTGTCCACCGCAAAGCAACATACTCCTCCCTAAAAAGAGAATTGTATAAATTAGATTAGAATTAGAACTACGGATACGCACCTTTTAGCATGTAATCGACGAATTAAAAACACTAGGGAATGAAAAAAAAAAATTCTGAAAAATTACACGCCTATTGTCTGTTTGCATGGTGTAAATGTCATCGCGTCAATGTCATCGCGCCGTTTGAGCAACATCTCTTTGTGACAGCTAGTTTTGTTTAATTTTTATCAAAATATCCCGAGCACTTGGCTTCTCCTGTGTCCAACTCTGGGATGGATCACACTCCAAACTAAGTGTACAAGTGTTATCCAAGTTCTACTCATTGTAATTGCGAATAATTCTTGGTTAAATAATGCCCGCCTACGCGACCGGCTCAGTGTAGTCGTAGTGTTGCAAGTGCAGTTAAGTGGGCGATTATCGCTAATACCGGTTGTTAAGTGCAGTGTATTGTGCATCCTAACTGTTTAACGATTATTATATCAAGATATAGACAACATCCCGGCCCTGTCTGACCTTTGGACCTCAGACACATAATCACATTAGTCCTGTTTGTACTTCGAAATCATAAACTTTATCTGCAGACACCCTCCACTCTGGAGATTGAGTGCGACGAGTGTGACATCTACCAGAGTCCTGTTGTACTTAGCGGGCTACTTTACGCTACTCGCCGCCGCATCTCGCAATTGGCACAGCTGGCTTCAATTCACGCTTGATCAATACCTCTTGTCACCGAGTGCCACTAGAGGGCGCTCTGTGTATGAACAACATGGAGTGCAAGATTTGCCTTAAAGAGTTGCTGGAGGCCGATCTCATAAAATGCTCTGCTTGCCTTGTATTACTGCATTATTCATGTGCGGGGTTATCTGAGAAAAACTTTGATCGTATCCTGCCTATGAATATGATTAAATGGAAATGGCCAAGAGGAACAGAGCCAAGTGTAAATACCGTAAGAATCCGACAGATTACAATTTCCTTTCTTACAAATGTCTTCGCAACCGCTGCAACCGTCTCTGTCGTGATGCTAAGAGTATTGAAAGTTACACACCAGTTCAGGTGTGGAAGTTTTTAAAATCTCTTGGTATAGGTAAGTCCCAGGACCTACATGCTGGTGATGTGGATCTCAACGGTCTCATCCAGTTCCTTTCTGCCCGCCTGTAAACAAGCCACTCTTCAGAGCCTGCGCTCTAAACCTGCGCTCTAATATTGGGGATTTTGTTGTCAGCTTCACAATTTTGTAAAATTCTACCATTTATGTAAAGTTTTGTGCGACAGGCCACTGTTCATATCAAATTAGATGCTTAGAGTCTGTGCGGATAACCGGCCGCGGCAAAATGGAAACCTAGGAACACTATTTACTTCATGAGATCATGCGCCGATATTGGTAGTCGAATGAAGAGGTCGAATCTATCTTTATTATTGTTATTAATTATTATTATTATTGTTATAATAATTAATAAATAAATAAATCTACTACATCTAAATATAGTAGATTTATTTATTTATTAATTATTATCAATAAGAGTTTGTGGCATAACAGCGAGCCAAAGCGGCACAAACAATAAATACAATGCTTTTTACAATATTTACATAATAAAATTCATATGGGATAGGCTAGCCCCCTGTCACGCAAAATGTAGTATTGAATAACTGATTAAAATAGTGCACAATTGTGCCCCTGCCAGCCCGTATGGGAAAAGTCTATTTTAATAATTATCCAGCTAGATTAACCTGAATATGGTCACGTCGAGTCGAGGTCAATGCACTTCCCTGCGTGGTTTCGGCAAGAATGGAGATAAAAAGATTTTGGTTGCAATAGCAATGGAGTAAAATCGTAATAAACTGTTTTCAGATTTCTCTCTTTATTTGTGCTATAGTCCTTGCTTCGTGCCAAATTTCATGATTCTAGGTCAACGGGAAGTACCCTCTAGGTTTTGATTCCCTTGCGAATATCAAGCAATTTCAGCAAAATTGAGACATATGCGGTATCTTTTGTTTGCTTCGACTTATAAGTTTAATTTTTTCACAACTTTAAGAGATCACAGATTTGAGTAATCGATATTAATTTCAACTTTATATTTTAGACGGTGAGACAGACAGACAGACAGACAGATAGAAATTTACAGTTTTCGGATTTTTCCCTTTACTTGTGCTATAATACCTTCCTTCATTCCAAATTTCATGACCCTAGGCCAACCAGAAGTACCCTACAGGTTTTGATTCCCTTGCGAGTTTTACGCGAGTTCATACAAATTCAGCATAATTATGACATAATATCGAGGTATCTTTTGAATGTGTGGACCTAGATTTTTTTTTTCACAGCTCCAAGGGACCATAGACCTGAGTAATCTATATTAATTTCAATGTGATACCTCCACGCGTTCCTGAGAAAAGGGGTCGTGACAGACGGACAGACAGACAGACAGACGGACAACAAAGTGATCCTATAAGGGTTCCTTTTTTCCTTTTAAGGTACGGAACCCAAAAAACCTGAAACTTTAATAAAACATTTCAAGACTATCTTAGAAAATATTACAAAACTTTGTAGTTGGTTTGTTGAAATGCAAAACTTTACACTTTAATAGAAAAATACAAATTGAACATAATGAAAATGGATTGGCAAATAATAATCTGTGAAATTGGCAAAGCTAACCTATGGAAAATTATTTATGCTTAAAAGTTATAATGTTAATAAATCTATCACTTTTGTAGCTCGAGCGAAACATTCTTCACCAATATACCCTTACTGACAACAGGGCGTCTATTCTGATCTCCATATGAAGCAGACTTTTTTTAAAACCGTTTATGTGTGCGTCGGACTTGTGAACGACGTGTTGCTTACTACCGTATAACGGTAGGGAGGGTGTGGACGTGCATTTATTAGATAGATAGATAATCACTTTATTCCTTGTCATAGCACACATATTATATTAGACACCAAGAAAAAAGAAAATTAATTCATTTTCATATTAAACATAAACATGCATTGTAAAAAGAGAAAAGGCCCTGGCTCAGCAAAATGTTGCATATGATCTGCAACTCTGATATTCTGCCAGAAACGTCTAACGAAGAAATAAAATACAATAATTAAGAATGAAAATAGGTAGATATAATTTAGGGCGGTATGAGGATGAGAAATAAGATACTTTCATCATCATCATCATCATTATCAGCCTATAAAATCCCACCGCTGGGAATAGGCCTCCCCTAAGATATTTAAAAAATATGAACAGTGATAGGAAGAGAGTTGAAATTTGCATAGCAAACATTCATGAATTGAAGGGGTCCCCATACAAACGACGTCTTTTAACACCACCAGCGATATACAAACGAAGAGAACTTTAAAAAAAATGGACACGCTAAATTTAGCATGTCAATTTATTTTCTAAAATAGAATTTATGTACGCATGAACCTTTCAACATTTTCCAAAATTAGCGATGGCTGTAATGTTAACTCAACTTCTGGATATTTTTAAATTGCCATATGAGCAATTTAAAAACGATGTAAAGGCCACTTTAGCTTAAAAGGGATTTTAAGATATTCAGGATTACATAAATTACACGAGTGTGTATTGTTTAATCTTACTCAACACATAATCACTTAATGATTTTGTAATGTTTTTGTTAAACAAAAGCTTTAATTAAAAGAGTTAAAAAATCAATCTGTGGGAGTTTCTTCGCCCCTTTTTCTCCCACAGTGGTCCAATGTAGAGAAGAAGCAAAAAATGACGTTTTCTAAACCTATGTTAATATTTAAAGAAAAAATATAGATTTTGAAAAGAACATTGGGCAACAATGCTGTAGATTAGACCTGTAATTTGAAATTTCACATGACCAGCAAGACCTGTAAAATGCAACGATAAATATCGTTATGTGTGTGAAAGTCGCCTGAGAAATTTCCCATGGCTAGCAAGTCCTGTAAAGAGTAACGATAAGATTGTAATAAGTAATATATATAAGTAATAATATAGTAATAAGAATGAGTGGCGGCATAAGCATCAAGCGGCATTTGCCATCTGCCACTCGTGGCACAAGATGACAAATGCCGCTTGATGCTTGCCATTTACTGCCCTTCTCCCCTCCCCCCCTTCCTGGCTTGTTGATTTGTATACTGTTATCGCAGGGAAGTAGGTACCATATATAGAATAGAAAGAAAGACCGGATTATATAAAAAGCCGAAACGCATATGCATGTTAATGTATAAATTCCGGTCTGTACTGAGAATAGTCCTGTCATTGCGATAACAATAATTACCAGCATGAAATAACACGAAACATTATATTAACGTTTAAATTGATTACGATATGCCTATATTTTACAATTCTCATTTAATGTCAAAGCGCTTGTCTTTTTTTGCTTATCTACGGGTATAAATAAGGAAAATTACAAAATATTTACATTAGACAACTTACTCTCGTTCACAAATAATCACTTTCATTCCTGCAACATGAAGACTTTACTGTTGGTGTTTGGTAATATATTTTTTTAGTTAATAGCTAATTTAATTTAATATTCTTATTTCCGCATTTATGAGCGTTTTTTTATTAAATTACAACTTCAGCGCTGCTTTAGAGGGCTCTTTACAGGATTCCTTACCCGAAGGGTGCCAAACGGGTCTCTATTAATGTGCAACAAATATAATGATCACCAAAATATTTTTTCCTACCCAAAATGGATAAATGAACACCAAAAGTTGCAAAAAATATCAGGGCAAAATACTGCGGTAGCTTAGGTGAAGGGTAAAGGGGGTAAGCGAAGCGAAGCCCCCTTCATACTTCGTGTTAGGTTAAACATGTAAGAAAAACAAAAAATACTTAAAATATAAACTTAAGTACACAAAACATAAAAAGAAGTTTGATGATAATTTATCCAAACACAATTTGGTGGACATATATCCATTCTGGCAGTCATTTCAAATTTATTGGTAGTAGAATAGGTGCCTTTTTGGTAATCGTTTAAACACAAGCCCTATTAAGAAGCCTCCGCTGACCGTCTGTCCGTTCGTTAAAGGGCTGTATCTCGAGAGTTGAAAATTTCTCAGAATATGTATTTCTGTCGCCGCTACAGCAAAAAGTAATGAACTACCCGATATTTATTAAATTAAAGAGGGTTCCCATCCAAGAAACGTGTTTTAAAACCCCACGCTATAGACCAAACCATAGCCAAAGTCAACGTCGAAATGTATTTCTTACTGTAGATATTTATATATATTTTTTGCCTTTTCTCTACATAGAACCACAGTGGGAGTAGAGGGGGACGAAACACCGACAGATGTTTTTAGATCACTTTAAAAAATTGGTTAATTAAAGGAGTATAGCCACTCAGGTGTGTGTCCACACTGACCTTTTTCACTGGGTTTTCACTCTATTACCAAGGCAAAAATATGACAATGAGAAGCCCAAATAGGGTCGGATATGATCATTGGATAAACCAGAGCGTAGCTACGTGCGTAAGCCACCCCATATGGAATAACTGTGACGTCGCTGTGTGGGTAACTTAAATTAAACCCTATTCACAGGTTACCTGCTGGCAGTAATATTGCCTTCCTATGCGGAAATCCCACCACCTTGTGCATGCCCCAAGATTTATGATCCGGTTTGCGCTTCCAATTTGGTGGTTTACGATAACGAGTGTGAGATGAAATGTGAGTCGGACAAACAACATATCCAGCCACCCTTAACGGTGAAATTTCATGGTAAATACTATATTTGTCTAACCTATAGAACTGTTTAAGCTCACGAAGCAAATTGAGAGGATACCTTATTTCAGTCACCGACTGTTATAGTTTAGAAAAGAAAGATAGATTGGGTGATGATAATACAATGCAAGAAATATCTATAGAATATCATAGTTGTCAATTGTGCCTCTGCCACCCCTTATGGGAAAAGGCGTGATTTTTCTTTATAGTTTGGCACAGGATGGTGGGAATTGGTGTTCTGGTGTAGAGGCCTAGCGGTGGATCGATGCAGGCTAATAATCATGATGAGATGATATGATGAAAATAGAAAATCTACAAAACTGAGTGTGATAAGCATTATTTCTTTATTTAACAGGAGAAAGTTGCTACGAGAAACCTGACCTGATCCTGACCTGAACCTGATCTTAAAGGACTTACGGAAGTGACTTTTAAATAAGAATAAACATAATATTTTTATTTGAGTGAATTGTATTTTTTAAAACCACGTATTGATGCTAATGCCTATATCTGATAAAATATAAGCAGTATATATAGGTATCTATATGGTCTTTACGTACAGGCCCCGACAAGTTTCTTGGAATATGGAATACTACTATAACATGCTAATTTAATAGCATTATAGTGCTTAACAGACGTTACAAATCTCCGATAGGGGTATACGAAAGAGTTGGAGTATAATGGCTTCCGCAGACACAGGAACAGCAGTTGCCAACTGGAATAAAACTTCATACAACGTATCAAGAAGAAAGAAAGAAAGAAAGAGTAAGTGTCATACAAATTCCAGCAAGCAGTTACTCCGTGTGCGGTGGCCCAAAATGTATTAAAAATATGTAATTTATCAATGAAGCATTTTAATTAAATAGGTACAAAATCAACAAAATAATAAGTATTAAATGATTATTATCCATCAACAAATCAAAATAGCACTTCAAACAACAAATTAACAATAATATGACATTTTTTCTCAAACTTGCGCCATATTGAAATGATTTTTCGCGTACTGCTACAAAAATTTACTAATTTTTTATTTCCTTGTGAATGTTTTTCTTGGTTCGGTGATGTACAACGATACCAGCAAAATTGAATGCATAGTATGGAGTCTTGCATCATTATCGTTGGCCTCACATCTTATGATGTCTAAAAAATTAAGCAAATCTGGTTTTTATGGGGATTTTGTCTTTAAAGCCTTGTGCCAGGCCTCGGCAAGGTTGATAGTTCGGTGCCGCTCGTTGTAGCTGCACCATATCTCTCGGCAGCTCTCAGGCTCCATCCACTGATCAACAAAGTAATCATTGTTTTTTTTAACAACTTCAGTGTCAGGCGAAGTCTCCATGATGGTCAGCCAACCTTGGTCTATATCTTTCGGTGGCATGTAGGAGAGAGAAATATCCATCCTCGCGTGTTATTTTCTTCGTTGTTCATCATAGAGCATATTTTATGCACGACCTGCTTGTAGTGGAAGTTGCATCCTTTAATAACCGATTCCGGGAAAACGACTTGGAGAGCGTTTATTGCTGTGGTTTTGAAGTCAACAATCACTTTAGGAGGATTAAATCCGGGTATGTGTATTTTCAACAGACTTCATATCCTTGTATAGGTTGCCTTGATCTGTAGCAGCACATATATTAGAGGCACAATTTGTGCTCTGGTCGTCCAGAGAAAAATCTCCGTGCCATGCATAGATTTGGTTGATCGGCGCAGGACACGTGAAAAATGTGCCATCACAGAGAAACGTAGAAAGTTCCTCGATAACGCTCTTGGCTGTTGGTGGTGCAAAAGCTATCGTCTTAGTATCTTCCCCATCCTCGGAGAGACCAAAGGTTTCTTTGAACTCATTTGGTATTACGACGTCCTTCAGATTTCTAAATCTAGTACGAGGTACTCCTAGGGTCTGTTTCAAACGATAGCAAGAACTCTTCATGGCATTTTACTTAAGTACTACCTTCATTTCATTGTAATGAGGTGTGCAAACGATAGTTGGTAGTCACTTTCTTACCAGTGTTTTTCGTTTTGCGAGGAAATGGATAGTTTTTTTGAAAAAAATATATTTAATTTTGAAAAATTTTGAGGTTATTTTTTCGAACCAAATATTTTATGTGTACTTAAATTATGTTTAAGGATTTTTTATTGTTCTTACATGTACAACCTTACACGAAGGATAAAGGGGGCTTCACTTCGCTCACCTCTTTTACCGAAGGGTATACCTACCGCAGGGTTTGCCCTGATATTTGCGTGTCGAAATCATACGAATTGAACGAGTGATATCAAATTTGCTCCCTTTTCCACCATTTATTCAATGGTGGAAAAGGGAGCACATTTGCGTAGCTTGTTCAGAAACGGAATAAACTGAATATAATAAAGAGAATGAAATCACTACCTACCGTTTTACTGGATAATAGCGTCATGTCAACGTACGCCATTTAGAAAATGTTTTGTCCACACACGGTTAAAAAATGACAATATTATTAATAATACGTGCAAATTTTGCTTGTGTATGGTTTTTTTGACGTATAGAGAAGCCGATTTTACATTTTGGTAACAAACATAAATAAAATACGCATTTCCTCCAGAGAAGTGACTACCAGCTAATGCTTGCACACCTCATTACAACGAAATGAACGTAGTACTTAAGTGAAACCGGCCCCAAAGCCTCGCCGTTCTTGCACCCATTCGTATCTGTTTTCTTCGAAAATTGTAATGGTGTCCACCGCAAAGCACCATACTCCTCCCCAAAAAGAGAATTTTATAAATTAGATTAGAATTAGAACTACGGATACTGTAACGGCATTTAAGGCTAAGGTCGAGCCACCGTTGTCAGTAGCTATGATCGTCTATTCTATCTACCCCAAAAGAGATGTCCCGATTCAGCTGTAAAAATTGTAAGTTAAGAATAATAAGTCTGAATTCCTCGTTCGTTGAGAAGTTTGTTAGGCGTACAATAGTCGAACGGAAGATTGGTTCAGGAAGTTAGAGTTTCAAGTTAGACAAAGGAAGCATATATGCCCGCAAGCCGGTATTTCGCATCAGTTAGCGGTGTATTGCGCCAGATCGATCGTTGTTGTATTTTGTGTGATGGTACCATTTATTTTTTGTATATATGGGCTCTTGGAACTTCTTTTAGTGGTCGACCACGATTTATAATATTTGTTTGGGATATCGTATAGATATCCGTCGTAGTTTTACGACGTGAGTACTCCATGATATTTCATGTGCTTGCTAGTAGCGGCTTGTGGTGGTTCCAATTATATAATTAGTTCACGGCAATAACGATCCGAAAAGACCGGGTTTACACAATTGCGATTTGATTTTTCGAAATGGGTTTGAACTATGTGACGTCCCTACTTGGAGAGGAATAAAAAGATTCCAAATAGGTAGCCAACAAGGAATTTTATTTAACGTGGGTTCTCCAAATGTAGTCTGACCCTGGTTACGCAGCAACGAATCTTCCCTGCGGGTTTTGCCGTAGTCGGAGTGCCGCTGACGTCGGAGAAGTAACGGTCCGAATGCAGCCGGAGCAGGGAAGCAGGTTAGCCCGAAGCGGTGTCAGGAACCGGGAAACCGTAGGGTGGTCAGGAAAAGCGGTGATCCCGAAGAGGTGCCAGGAACCCCGAACTGGAATTCGAAACCGTTCCTCCTTTAACATCTGTTACTGCACTCCGTCCGAATGCTCCACCCGCCAAGAAAAGAATAGTGTTGTCGTGGTGGTAACAATCAGAACGGAGTTACATATACAAAGGAAAATACAGTGCTAGGAATAAAAACAAGCAAGCATTCATATTTGTTATCGGCAGACCCCACCTGGGACATTTTACAAATAATCGGACATTCTACAAAATGTCCAAATGTGCAATCTGCCGGTAACATTAATTATTTCTATACATGAAAAAAGGATATTTATTTGTTTATCGGCAGACCTCACTTGGGACATTATGCAAACAATCCGGACATTTTATGAAATGCCCAAATATGAAATCTGCCGGTAACAATCAACAATTTCCACACAAAAAGGTAGCTAGTATAATTTAGTAAGCTGAACATATTTTCCAGACATTCTATAAGAAGCCAAGACACACTAACGCGTGTCTAAAAGCGGGTAGCAATTTGCGTTACAATGCGATGTGAATATCGCGAAATAATAATTAGCGAGTCTAAAAGGAATAAAACGCAACAAGCAATAAATGAAATGAGATGATTCTGGACACAAATGAGTAAGCCCGAAAGTACCTAACGGTAAGATGATTTTAAAACAGTATCTTTCACCACTCACCTCAATCGGGGTTAATATGAAGCACAGACAAAACTAAAACGTAACTACTAGCAGTACGTTATGATTAAACGCAAGCAACCACTGCTTAGAGTCGCTCGTCGGCGTACGGTAAAAAGGGACCGTTACAGAGCGCCAGCAGGACGGACGTGCGCACAGTGCCGAGTGAGTTTTCGGAATGGCGCCGGCGCCGCAAAGTCAAGTTGCGGTCACGGCTGGTCAGTTTAAAACGGGCCAATCACAGCAGAGCGAGCGAGCTGTCAACAGTGGAATGCTGCTAGTACAGCGCGTGAAAATTAATACTGTGATTACCAGCCTCATTTGGCAGTTTTATTAAGAGAATTACTACTTAAATTCAAAATAAGACCAGTTAATGATAGAGTGAAGACAACGGCAACTTACAACGTTACAATACCCCCTCGCCCAGTAAAGGGTTTTCATACGTAATGAAAATCCAAAACCTAATTCTAAATATTCTTAACTAGTTTTAGATCCTTAACATGCCAGGTGCCTAAGTCCTTTCCCGTCATATCCTCTAAAATGTATACCAAGGGTGATTTCTTAGCGGAGACGCGACATTTGGTATATTTGGGCGCTAACTTTTTACTAAAGTACTTGTCTTTATCACTCAAGACATAAGCACGTTTTAGGACAATGTCGCCTACGCTGAATTCTGCCTCTTTCCGCCTAAGATTATAGTGCGCCGTATTTTTTTTATGTGCGTGCCAAAGAGATGCCTGTACCTTATCAAAATTTTTTGACAGGTGACCCAGATTTTCAGCGTAAATGTCGCGTGGCAGAAATAGTAGTTCCTCACCCAGATCGTTATCTGTATAATGAGAACCACAAGTAACCGTTTCTCGTCCGTACACGAGGAACGATGGAGTGTAGCCAGTTGCTTCATTGACGGAGTTGTTAATGGCATACTGTATTTTGGGAATATTAGTGTCCCAGGTTCTGTGGTCATTGTCCACGTAGGTGGAAATACATGTAACTATTGTTTTGTTATAGCGCTCGACAGTGTTTACTTGCGGAGTATATCTCGGAGAGAAGAATACGTTAGGTATCTTGTATTTCTTAAAGAGGGTATTTGTTACCGAGCTAATAAACTGGGTACCATTGTCAAGGAATATTGTCTGTGGGATTCCGTGGACCAGAAACACAGAGTCCTCCAGAGCCTTGACGACAGCTTCCGAAGTAGCGCGTCGCATGGGAAAAATAAGGCAATATTTTGAGAAGCAACATGTTACGACCAAAATATAACTATTCTGCTTTCGACTGACCGGAAGTGGACCTATGAAATCAATGGATATCATTTGAAACGGCCGTGAGCATTGTTTAGGTCGACCCATCGTACCCAGCGTCGGATGGTTTTGTGGTTTGTAAGTGAGACATTTTGAACAAGAACCAACAAAACGTACGACGTCTTGGTGCATGCCCGGCCAGTAGTATCGAAGAAGTAAGCGTCGATAGGTCTTGAAAATACCCAAGTGAGCAGCAGTAGGGTCAGCATGATTCTCCTCTATGACGCTGTCACGCAATTCTTTCGGCACCACTTCCTTCCAGGAAAACTCCGAAATCATTTCGCACTTATTTTTGGAGTGGCGATAGAGAGCACCACCTTCGATCAAGTAGTTAGGAAAGAGGTTCGGCTTTTCTAAACAACCGTTATAAATGTTTTTGTACCATGTGTCAGTAGTAGTCAAATTAGAGTTGACCGTACTGATAGAAGCACATGGGAAAGCACGAGATAGTGCATCTGGAATGACATTATCGACCCCACGACGATGTTTAAGTTCGAAATTAAAGGCAGACAACCTCACACACCAGCGTGCTAGTCTTCCGGTAGGGTTGTCCAGTGACAAGAACCATTTGAGCGCGGAGTGGTCGGTGTAAACGGTAAAGGTTTTTCCGTTTTCCAAGTAACACCGCCAGTGTTCTAGAGCGGTTAAAACTGCTAGCGTCTCCCTCTCGGTTATACTGTAGTTCTTCTCAGATCCCGACAACGCCCTACTCATGTATGCAATCGGATGTTCTTTACCATCAATCGTTTGTGTGAGCATGGCACCAATCCCAAAATTGCTCGCATCCGTGTGTACTTCGAACGGTAAATCGTAATTGGGACAAGAGAGAACCGGGGCTGATACAAGACACTCTTTTAGCTTATTAAAAGCATCATCAGCTTCAGTTGTCCACTGAAACTTGGGTGCGTTCTTCTTACTTGAAGTCAGCTGGTTGAGTGGTCCGGCAATAGTGCTAAAGTTGGGGACGAAACGGCGGTACCACGTGGCTGTTCCAAGGAAGCGTTTAAGATCTTTTTTTTTTGTGGGTGTTGGGAAATTAAGGATAGCCTCGACTTTTTCAGGATCAGTGCGAAGGCCATGCGCATCCACAACATAACCCAAGTACTTCAACTCATTTCTGAAGAACTTGCATTTTTCAAGGTTGATGGATAAGTTCGCTTGTTTTAATTTATGCAGCACGCCTAGTAGTAAGGACACGTGTTCCTCAAAGCTGCTGCTGATGATAATAATATCATCTAAATATGCGAACGCCTTTAGATCAAAATTCCCGAACAGAAGATCGACAAGCCTTTGTTGAGTGGCAGGGGCATTGGTGAGACCGAAAGCAGTGGTCTTAAAACGGAGAGTTCCTCTGCCTGGGACATAGAATGCAGTTTTGTCTTGATCTTCTGGAGCTATTGGAATTTGCCAGAACGCTTTCGACAAATCTACGCTAGATAAGAATTTTGCATCGCGTAGGTTGTCTAATATTTCAGTTATATAGGGTAGGTTATATGCGTCCTTTTTTGTGACCGAATTCAGTTTACGGCTGTCGAGGCAAAAGCGAGGTTGTCCATTCTTTTTATAGACAATGAGGACAGGGGACGACCAAGCGCTCTCGCAAGGTTCAACTACATCTAACGCTAGCATTTCGTCGACTTGCTCTACCAAAATTCGCTGCTTCTCAGGTGACATTCGATAGTAACGTTGTCTTATAGGTTGAGAGTCACCAGTATCGATATGGTGAGTTATAAGACTAGTTCTACCAAGGCCCATACTGTCAGTGGAGATTTCCTGGAATTGACTGACAATTGCATCGGCTGTGGACTTTTGTGAATCAGAGAGATTATCGTAAGACTGTATAAAAGTCTCATTTTTGTCGATACTTATTTCTGCCAAAGAAGAGTTGGACAAGGTGATGCTACCTAAGTATTTGGGACAAATATTGAAAATCCGCCAAAAGTCAATGCCTAGGATAAGTGGGCTGTCCACATTTGGTAACACGTAACCCTTAATAATGTGGAATTGTTCTTCAAAGTGAATGGGAAGATTGATGTAGCCAATACTTTGAAGGGACTGGCCTCCAGCAGCAGTCACGGAGATACAATCATCGGTAAATACTTTTAGACCATGGTCCGACAATAATTTATGAGAATCATTGCCGAGAATAGTGACAGCAGATCCAGAATCGAGTAGACCAGAAGCAGGGATGTCCCCGATTCTAACGGAAATATAGGGTCTACTGTCCTTTGTTGGTTTACTATCCAGAATTGAGGCGACTCTGAAACTAGAGAAGAAGTTTCTAAGGGTTTGTAGCCATTTTTCAAAATCTACTCTATCGAAATGACCCTTAGAACCGTCCCAATTCTGGCTAATTAGTTTTTTTTGAACGGTAGGAGTACATTTAGGGCATTCAGGTTTCTTTACACCTTTATTACCGCACCCAAAACAGACGATGACGTCACGACTAACCTTACACTGACGAAGATCGTGAGTGTTAGAGCGGCATCTTAGACAAAAGTTATTTGACTTTACAGTTGTTGCAGGAGCGATCGCAGAGACATGGTTGTCAGATTTCGTCTTACATGGCTTGTAAGCAAATTCGGGTGCTAGTGTGTGTGTGGTAATCGTTGGTGGCTCGCGAAAGTGTGACATACGGGTTTGTATATTTTCGTAATTTTTGCACAACGTTCTCAATACCCCAATATCCACAATCTGAGTTGCCGAGGCCAACGTACTCGCATAACATGGCCGGATATTGTGCAATAGTATCTCTAATTTGTCCTCTTCGGAAAATGGTTTCGATAAGCGCGAAAACATTCCTGCCATTATGGAAAGATAAATGGTTATCGTTTCTGATTCGCCCTGAGTGCGAGCCCTAATTTCAGAAAGTAGACGATAATCATAGTCAGTTTGGCTGAAATCCTCTAACAACAGAGATTTGAGATCCGACCAGTTGTTAACGCTATCTCTTATACTTCGGAACCAGTGCAATGCTTGATCGGTGAAAATTTCCGTTGCATAGGACAGAAGTTTGGAGTCCGAAATATTTCTGGCCTGACACAGTTCCGAAACCCTTTCGATAAAAGCCCGAACACATGATTTCCCGTCGTACTTCAATTTACTAAGTTCGGAAGTATTGTTACGCTCGCAAGTTACAGAAATCACGCTCGCGCCACTAACAGATGGCGTTGATTCCCTACACGCAGTATTAGACGAGGAAGATATTGAAAGGGGATCCTTTGCTTGTGATAAGAGAGCTAGGATCTTCGAATAATATTTTCGGTAATTCTCCGACAGTTGATCATGGCCCGTTTCGAACTTTTCATCCGTAGGTACCCGACTTAATCTGTGATAGACATGGTGCATCAGATTTTGTGTCCTAAGAAGAGAGGATCTATCTGGTGCAGGTCCGTCAAGAGTAGATTGCACTTTGTCCAAGATTTTGACGACTGCAAGTAAGTCGTCCTTAGGTTCAAGGTGAGATAACAGAACGTCCTCTGACGGGTATTCTGTCACAAGTTTAGTTATTTGTTTACGTAAAATTTCTACGGTAGTGCCTGGGTTTTCACCTCTGATGGCAACTTCGTACTCCAGTTCTGCTTTGTTTAGAGAGAGAAACTTAATTTGAAAAGACATGATGCAGCTCAAATAATAAATACCAAAGAGATGAGTAGTGAAAGTGTACTGATTCCTTTAGTCGCCTCTTACGACATGCACAGGAGGAAATGCAACTGCCGTATTCTTTTTTGATTTCCCGGGACAGCACAGGAAGAGAAATCAAGGAATTGAAAATGACGCTACTAATTAGTCTCCGTTCTGTTACAAAATGATTTATGTACGTTAGGTTTTGACGGTATGAATGAAGTGAATGACGATGTAGAGAAAAATATATATGTTAAAACTGCAAATAAAAATATTGCAACTAGTGGGTAGGTGGTTAATTTTTTTATAAGAGAACGAGAAATTAAAACCAACGTAGGAATTTGAAAAAAAACACTACAATTTAAAAGTTTGAATAATAACCACGTACACAGAAGTTGCTAAGCAAAACCAAAATTACAACACAGGTAAACGTTTACAAAAACACGCACACACAAACAACTAACTACTTACAGCGTAAGCAAGGCCAGACTAACCACGTTATGGGCGCCACTGTGACGTCCCTACTTGGAGAGGAATAAAAAGATTCCAAATAGGTAGCCAACAAGGAATTTTATTTAACGTGGGTTCTCCAAATGTAGTCTGACCCTGGTTACGCAGCAACGAATCTTCCCTGCGGGTTTTGCCGTAGTCGGAGTGCCGCTGACGTCGGAGAAGTAACGGTCCGAATGCAGCCGGAGCAGGGAAGCAGGTTAGCCCGAAGCGGTGTCAGGAACCGGGAAACCGTAGGGTGGTCAGGAAAAGCGGTGATCCCGAAGAGGTGCCAGGAACCCCGAACTGGAATTCGAAACCGTTCCTCCTTTAACATCTGTTACTGCACTCCGTCCGAATGCTCCACCCGCCAAGAAAAGAATAGTGTTGTCGTGGTGGTAACAATCAGAACGGAGTTACATATACAAAGGAAAATACAGTGCTAGGAATAAAAACAAGCAAGCATTCATATTTGTTATCGGCAGACCCCACCTGGGACATTTTACAAATAATCGGACATTCTACAAAATGTCCAAATGTGCAATCTGCCGGTAACATTAATTATTTCTATACATGAAAAAAGGATATTTATTTGTTTATCGGCAGACCTCACTTGGGACATTATGCAAACAATCCGGACATTTTATGAAATGCCCAAATATGAAATCTGCCGGTAACAATCAACAATTTCCACACAAAAAGGTAGCTAGTATAATTTAGTAAGCTGAACATATTTTCCAGACATTCTATAAGAAGCCAAGACACACTAACGCGTGTCTAAAAGCGGGTAGCAATTTGCGTTACAATGCGATGTGAATATCGCGAAATAATAATTAGCGAGTCTAAAAGGAATAAAACGCAACAAGCAATAAATGAAATGAGATGATTCTGGACACAAATGAGTAAGCCCGAAAGTACCTAACGGTAAGATGATTTTAAAACAGTATCTTTCACCACTCACCTCAATCGGGGTTAATATGAAGCACAGACAAAACTAAAACGTAACTACTAGCAGTACGTTATGATTAAACGCAAGCAACCACTGCTTAGAGTCGCTCGTCGGCGTACGGTAAAAAGGGACCGTTACAGAGCGCCAGCAGGACGGACGTGCGCACAGTGCCGAGTGAGTTTTCGGAATGGCGCCGGCGCCGCAAAGTCAAGTTGCGGTCACGGCTGGTCAGTTTAAAACGGGCCAATCACAGCAGAGCGAGCGAGCTGTCAACAGTGGAATGCTGCTAGTACAGCGCGTGAAAATTAATACTGTGATTACCAGCCTCATTTGGCAGTTTTATTAAGAGAATTACTACTTAAATTCAAAATAAGACCAGTTAATGATAGAGTGAAGACAACGGCAACTTACAACGTTACAACTAGCGGTTTCCTCAAAAGGTCCGTAACGTTTTGAAACCTTCAACTCTGCGCAATTTGAGCTGGATGTTATCGAAACGTTGTCATTAGCGCTTTTGGAGATCTAACCCACACCACAGCGCGGTACATACTCCGGTAAATACCGATCTATGTATCAAACTGACCACAGCACTTCCTCGACCGAGCCCAATCATAAATATTCGACTCAGCCTACACATTAGACCTCCAGCGAAATTTACATTTACTTTAAAGATGCAACTTGAATCCAAACCGATCCAAGGCAAAGCAAAACAATCTACCCGGTCCTAAACAATGAACTTTAGACTGTAATTTGATCTCTTCGCGCGTCCCCGACAACACTCAAATGTCAAAAATATCAACAGGATAGGTTATCTGTGTTGACAACGTTTAAACTTTGTTCTGAATTTGTTATTTCCATCCGCGGAACCTCATCGATCAAACAGTCTCCCTATGCCCTGCCAACCTAGGTTTAGCCGCAACTAAACTCCTGTCTAGCCTAGTCTAAAATCCTAGTGTTATACCACGTCCATTATCGACACCACTCGAAAATGGTTGAGTTTGAGTTGAATGTGTTTGTATGTTTAATGACTGTGTGTGTAGGAATTTCAAAACTCGCTACTCGAAAGGAATGAGGAGAGGATTAGCCCGCGAATATCCTAAGAGCCAATCCAGGAACCCTATGGTGAAGAAAAAAGGAATTTAGGGTCGCTCCAAGCCCAGACTCAGACTCAGATCAATTACCTACAAGTTCTTATCTAACGACCCAAGGATAGTTATGGAATTTGGGGTAGGTTGATTTAAAGGATAGGAACCGAGGTATATCTCGGCGCTTCAGACACTCACGAAAATCCACTGTAACACGCAATCACAATCCGTCCAGTTCCAGACGCGTAAAACGGCGAACCGAAACTGTTTAGAATTACCAAAAGACGACTGTCACAGTAGCTCGACGCAGAGACTGAATGCCTCCCCCTCCCACGCTCTCGTATTTATAGACCCCTCATGTCTGAAAAAAAAATGGCGTCCTTTGCGGAACACGCGCGGCCCAAGCGAAAGCTTCTTATCTCTAACTACACAGGGTCTAATTTCAACCATGCCATGCACGTCCGCTGTTCTACAAATTGTGTGTACGCATAGTTTCTAATCAACCATTGGCTATCACTCAAATCATTTGGTATTGCCGATAATTTGTCGATCGCTGGCTATAAAAAGCGGTTTTGATTAATTTAAGCCTTCCCGACCGCTAGCGTCTTAGACAAAGATCACTAGAATGATATTCAAACCCGTGATGTCAAACTCGCCACATCGTACCAAACAAACGCAATTGTATATTTGCAGTCAACATAATAGCTTTCTCCGTATCGTTCCATAATAACCTTCCATTATTTAGTTATTCATAATTTATTCAGCGCGCATCAAATCAGCTCTGATCCCTACACATTTCGCAGGAATGCGACAAAAAAACCTGACCTGACCAACCTACGCTCTCGGCTCATTGTTTTTTGCCAACTTACCCTGATTTACTCAAAACCCCAAACGTTAAATGAACCGACTGGAGCGTGGTCTGTGGAGTGTGTTCTCGCGCGGAGCGCGAGAACCACTACGGTTGCGGGGTCGAGGACTTATGGTTGCCTCATGCCCGCGGCGTCAACTCGAGGGGTAACGTCCCCCCCGGTCTTGGGTGGCCCCTACTTGTCAGGGGTCTCGCGTGGCCTTCGTTGTGCTGTGCTTTCGCCGTCTATTGGCATACACTGGCGACAACGGTGCAGGAGCTTATTCTCTTCACTGTGCCGTGCTTTCGCCCTCTTCTGCGGGCTTACACTGGCGACAGTGGGATGTGCAGCAACTCTCTTGGGAGTGGTCTGCCTTCAGGCGGACGTGCGTGATGCGAAGCAATGTCGTGGAGATGTGCGTGGCGGCTGTTGTCGGCGCAATCGTACATGCGCCGTGCCAGCCGCGCGACGAATTTCTCCACGATGGGCATCCGGGTATCCCTCATGATGGTGGTGTTGCGCGCGTACCGCCCGGCTCCTGTGATCACCCGCAGGGAGATTTTCTGGAACCGCTGAAGCTGTGCCTTCTGGGTCTTCGACAGCAGGGCGTACCATGCTGGAGCCGCGTAGGTGAGCCGCGAGCGCACATAGGCCTTGTACAACCGCAGCTTGGCTCTCAGAGGCAGGCTGGACGACAGGACAGGCCGGAGCATTGCCCGCGCGGCTTTGGCCCGGTTGATGCAGTGTTGCACCATCGGAACCATGCGCAGCGAGCAGTCGATGTTGCAACCGAGGTATTTCACCGTCGATTGCCACTCGATGTCCCGGCCCCTCAACGGGAGCGGATAGTCAACAGGGCTGTTGTCTTCCCGACGTTCACCGCGGTACAACCGACTCTTGTATTCAATGTGTGTAACAATACAGCGCGGCGATGGGCTAGCCCTCTGTCACGCAAAATGAAGTATCAAATGCACTGACTCTTGTGTACCATTACAATATGCACCTCCTAGCATGTAATCGACGAATTAAAAACACTAGAGAATAAAAAAAAAAGTTTCTGAAAAATTACACGCCTATTGTCTGTTTGCATGGTGTAAATCATGTTCACTAACAAAGACCTGTCAAATTTCATTTTGACACGTTTTCAAATACGACAAAAACAAAATAGGGCTTACCTCTTTGGGTCTCTATAAAAGTAGGCTGTCCATCGTAATACGGCGACGATGATGGTTCCATCATTTTAGAACACACTTTGTCATTATATCCAAAAAACCGACCCTACCCGTGAATAAATATATAGTGGATTTTTCTTTCGTAGCTGTCTCGGGGGGGTCACTGAGAGTGTAAATTCAAAATGGCGACCAAATGATGCTTTTGCGTACATTCGAAAAGTGCTTTTTTCGAAAAAAATAGTTTTTCTTGTATAACTCGGCCATTTTCGATTTTACAGATTGGCAGCTGTGCAAACAAAAGGAGGTAGTGGTTATAGCGTTCTTTATATACCTAACCTGAAACGCAGTTCAGTCAGTTGGTCGATTGGTGCTTTTTGGAGTAGACGTATTTAAATAAAATGACGATCTGTTTTGTTTGTGGAGAAGTTACTACGGAAGTTAATGTTGTGACAGTAAAGAAACGTGGTGTTCAGACGTTTTTATCGGTGTACATTATTCCCGGTGATAAAGAACACCAGCAAATGCATCGTACTGCTGACAGCGTCGTCATGCACGTAGCGTGCTAAAAAAAATATGCGAATAAAAACTAGCCGAAGCACGTCGACGAGGCAAGGATTCGTCTAAACTACCATCAAAATTAACGGTGCCAGCATCAGAAACGCAGGTACCAACATTTGATTTTCAAAATTGTTCCTTTATTTGCAAAAAAGACGTAAATCTAGAGAGAGAGAGAGAGAGAAGGCTACCGAAGAGCGTGCGACGTCGGATACAAGTAGTTACACGCAGTGGTTTTCGGGGTACTGTTTTGGATACTTTAAATCAACGCGACAATGATCTAGCACGAGAAGAAATAGCGCGCATCGAGAATGTTGAAAACTTAGAAGATGTTTCAGCGAGATATCATCACGCTTGCTGTATTAATTTTTCGAACAACGTGGTGCTATGGAGTACATTTTCGAAAACATTGAGGATCATTTGGACGAATGCCAATTCACGATGACGGAGGTGAAGGAACAGATAAAAAGAGACTATCATCCGCACAATCAGACAATAACTAAACGTTTACTACAAGAGTACGGAAGTGAAATTTTAACGTTTGGTGCACCAGGAGTCGATAGGATAATTTGTTTTCGTAACACTGGTTACAAAATACTCTCCAAAAACTGGTACGAGTCAAAGATATCGGATCCGGTTGAAGAACGTTGAACGTTGAATAATGCCACGCAATTGCGAAGTGTTGGTGCTGAAGACAGCGATGATAACAGCGACATCGACGATCTCCCACCATCAACACTGAACCTTGACAACCGAGAAACTGGACATGACCAATTGACTGAAAAAGAAACCGAGAATGAGGATTTGGTAGCACCATCAGCTATGAAACCGAAAATAAGATAGTCCCGGAACCATATTTTCACACTTACAGGTGTAGCCAAAAAAGGTGGGAACCAAAATTGTTCAAAATTTTATTCTCTACAAGTGTAGTCCTTTTCATTTATGCCGTAAAGTTGAAAATAAACGAGATAAATATTTTGAATTTGTCGCTTTTTTCAGGTTTAAAATTTCCAAAATATAGATACTAGAAGAAAAATTGTGAGGACCAAAGTTGTAGACTGCAATTTTCAACAATTTTTGTTCCTACGGTTTTTCTGTAAAATCGAAAATGGTCGAGTTATTAAAAAAAAGGTGTTTTTTTTTTAAAAAAACGTCGCCATTTTGAATTTACACTGCCAGTGACCCCCCCCGAGACTGGGGGGGTCACTGGCACGGGGACACGGGTCAAAGTATATAATGACTGTACTATAGTATTAGATAGTACCGCTGCGTAGCCACCGCCACCGCCGCCACACCCCCCACTGCCACAGCAACCACTACCACCACCACTGCCGTCACAGCCGCCACTGCCATAGCCACCGCTGCCACCGCCACCGCCACCACCGCCGCCGCCACCACCACCGCCACCACCATCGCCGCTGCCACCACCGCCGCCGCCTCCACCATCTCAGTTGCTAATGCCGCTGGCTCTGCCGTCACCGCGCCCCTGGTTACAGACGACATTCCGAGCACAACTGAACCGGCCAATTTAATTACAGTTGCAGCTGACGTCACCAATGCGCCACTTACCGCCGCACCTCTACCTCACACCGAGAGTCACCGTGTACCGATCTCTTCAAACACCGCGACAAGTGGAAATTTTCTCTCTGACTTAGAGAAACGCCTTGAACTCTTAATTTTGAAAGGCAATGAGTCGCTGAAAAAAGAAATTCGCGAGATGCTAAAAGCAGAAATAGCTACTCATGTGGAAAGTCTCACTTCTGAATTGGATGGTAGATTAGCTGAAGTAGAATCTCAGTGTAGCAGGATCTGTGAGCTCGAAAAGAATCTACAGGCATCTCAGGA
Organism: Argyresthia goedartella; assembly: GCA_949825045.1. NCBI lineage: Eukaryota > Metazoa > Arthropoda > Insecta > Lepidoptera > Argyresthiidae > Argyresthia > Argyresthia goedartella. The sequence continues at coordinate 26,056,639 of OX463823.1, forward strand.
GCGAATTATTGAGCTTGAGAATGAATTCGGCGCGAACCAACAATGGCTACGTATGAACAACTTGGAAATCTCGGGAGTACCGGAAACGAATAACGAGTCAATCCCTAACGTAGCGATTCAAATCGCAAGCCACGCCGGAGTCACACTTCAGTCGTGCGACATAGAGTTCGCCCATCGCGTGCAGCCGGTAAAGGCGGTTCCTGGCCGCCCAAAAAACATCATAGTCAAACTGAGACAACGATTGCACAAGGACGAGATAATGTCAGGTCTGCGCAAAACTAAAGGTGTCTACACTTCGGACCTAGGGTTTATTGGAAACTCCAAAAAACTTTATGTCCATGACCATCTAACACCGCTTAATAAGAAACTACTAAAGGACTGTAAAGCCGTATGCAACGAACAAAATTACACTTACGTGTGGGTAAAACACTGTAACATTTACGTCCGTAAAGCTATAAATTGTCCTCAGTTACATATTAGAAGCTCTAAGGATTTTGCCAAAATTGTATGATTAGTTATTTATCTGTTGGTTACCAAATCGCTTATGATAACTCCATTGTAACTTACTACTGCACTCTTAGTTCACTGATACACACACAATCACTACTCCTCATACATACACACACACAAATAACCAACTTATTTCCCTTCCTTTTATACAACCAAGTCAACAAGTATGCCCAACTATTACTAATCTCCGTTATTACTATTGTCTTTGTTCTATCCTTCCTTCTTTCTATTCGATTCTAAACTTACTATTTATTACCAGAACACTCGTGGACTAAGATCTAAATTACACCACCTTTATCGTAACATTTTGAGCGAAGACTATGATATCATTTCCATTACTGAAACCTGGCTAATCGAGAGCATTTTAGACACAGAGATATGCGACAGTAGATATGACGTTTTCAGACTGGATAGAGACCGCAGTCTCCGTGGTAAGCGGGACGGTGGTGGCGTTATGGTCTTGATCCGTCGCACGCTGGAGGCAAGAGCTCGCCCCGAGTGGTCGCAGGCTGGCATAGAATGTCTCTGGGTCACTATTCCGGCCAACGGACTGCGAATGCACTCCGGTAATGTTGATCCCTCAGCGACAAAATATGACCTACATCTGTGTACTATATATGCTCCACCCGACACGCGTTCTTCTAAGACATTAGCAAATGATTTACGTCACATCGACTCGCTTTTAATTAGGGCTCTCTCAGAATCTCCCAACGCACACTTCATAATAACAGGTGACTTTAATATGCCTAATATTTCGTGGTGCCCCGACGGCCACACCACGCAACTTCACCAAGGGTCAGTGGAGATTCAGGCTGCAAGTGCCAGTATATTGGAAACCTTTTCTGCATGGAATCTGCAACAATTAAACTTTTTCAAAAATTCTAGTGACAACATTTTAGATCTCATTGTATCAAATTTTGCGGCGGATGTCAGAATGTCACTACATCCACTAAGCAAAATCGACAAATTCCACCCACCACTCGAAATCACTACAAAGGATATATTTGCAGCTCCATTGGAAGAATCAAAACAAACTAAATATAGGTTTCGTAAGGGTAATTATGAGGAATTAAATAAGATACTCTCGGGGACTGACTGGGATAAACTCATTTGCGCACCAGACTTGGACAATGCAATATTAACTTTTTACGACATTCTTAATGACAATATAACTAAATGTATACCTCTGGACACCCGTCGTAAAAAGTGTAGCTATCCAGTTTGGTATAGCACACCACTGATCAAAATTATACAAGAGAAAAGTAGAGCTCATTCTAAATGGAAGCGGTATGGAAATCCCCGCGACTACGACGATTTCTCATTGCTCCGGAGTCGCCATAAATTCATTCTTGATCAATGTTACAATAAGTATATCACATCAATGCAAGAAAATATTAAGTCCGATCCTAAACAACTCTGGTCCTATGTCAGAGCACGTCGTGGTTGTTCAGCCTACCCGAAGAAATTTGAATACAAGGATAGCAGTTTTGAAAAGGGCGAAGATATCACTGCTGGGTTTAACCAATTTTTTGCATCAGTATTTGTCGAACCCGCACCTGAATACGATCATTTAGAGTTGAACCCACCTTGCTGTGACGATGGTAGTGTTGTCAGTACATTGGAACTCTCAGCAGATTCTGTTGAAAAATACTTGGCATCCTTGGATCCTAATGGTGGAGCTGGGAGTGACGGGATTCCCCCATATTTTATTTTTAAATGTGCCAAGAGCCTGTCCACACCGCTTAATATTTTATTTAACATGTCCCTTACTAACGGTACATTCCCGACAAAATGGAAAGAAGCCCTTGTGGTACCCATACATAAAAAGGGTTCTAAATTACAAATTCCGAACTATCGCCCAATCTCAATTTTGAACATATTCGGAAAGATTTTTGAGAAAATTATTTATGACAATATATACGGTACATTAACAAGGGGAATCCCACCGCAACAACATGGCTTCCTGAAAGGCCGTTCCACCGTGTCGAATCTTGCAGAGTTTGTCAATCACGTTCTCCGCTCAATGGACAAAGGGGTGCAGGTTGACGTGGTTTACACGGATTTTGAAAAGGCGTTCGATCGTGTGGACCACGTCATACTGCTCCGTAAGCTCCATAGATTGGGTCTGCGTGGAGACATTTATAGGTGGGTGACATCCTATATAACCAATAGATGCCAAGCGGTAGTACTGGGTGGCTTCAGATCTGACTATGTCAACGTCCCCTCTGGGGTACCCCAGGGATCACATTTGGGTCCTCTATTCTACAACGCATACCTTTACGACATATACACAGTATTCCATAATTGTAAATTCATAATGTATGCAGACGACAAAAAGATCTTTACTGGAATACGTAATGCGATTGATTGTATTGGAATGCAGGAAGATTTGAACCGGCTTTCCGAGTACTATGTAACCAATCGAATTAAGGTAAATATTTCCAAGTGCCTTCAGATCTCTTTTACTCGTAGTCCAAAACCAATTGTACATTCGTATGCTTTTAAGGATCAGATTATCGCACGCGTGAATACTGTTCGTGACTTGGGCGTCACTCTTGACGCAAAATTATCATTTGACCAACACATTGACGACATCACTAACCGCGCTTTCAGAAACTTAGGATTTATCTGTCGAACATGTGCTGCGTTTAGTGACATTACATGCTTTAAGGTACTTTACTTCGCCTACGTGCGCAGTATTTTGGAATACGCCAGCGTTGTCTGGTGTCCTCAATATATTACGCACAAGGAACGAATAGAGCGCATTCAAAAGTCTTTTGTAAGATTTTTAGATTATCGTGCCAAACGTAGGGGACAAGACTACTATTCATCGTGCACTCATCACCATATAATGAATCTTGAAGACCGTCGAATAGCACTTGATATGTCTGTCCTACATGATATCCTGAGCGGCCGTATCGATAGTCCCAATCTTGTTGAACTGGTCGGCTACCGCACTTCTACCACACGCACGCGCCATTCAGCAAATCTTCTATTTCACACACCTCGTGTACATACCAACTATGCCCAGAACTCCCCTATTATCCGCATAATGAATTTATATAATAAACGATTTAGCTGTGTTGGTTGACCCATTTGATTGCACTAGAAATGCATTCAAAAACCGCATAAGGAAGGTACTTAATAATTAAGCATATAATTCCTATACTACTGCTCCCCAACTTAAATTAATTTTCCTTTCAAGCACAAACACACCCTCACACACACATATACACCCTCACATACACCCTCACAACCACTCACCCTACACACACAAATTTTAAGCATAACGTCGTCAGCTCCTATTTTAATTATGTTAACTGCTCTTCTGTGGACATCTGTCATTGGCCTTGTTTACTGTATTTTGTTTTTTGTATAAATGTATGTGTATTGTGCTGTTGATGTCCCAAATAAAGAAAATAAAATAAAATAAATAAATAAAATAGTAGGTCACTGACACTGGTCCTTGAACCACAGCTAAACAACGACCGATTAGCAATGTCTAGGTAAATTAAATCGAAAGCAAACCAACCTTTCGAAAATGCAAACTTATCAGTTGAGGGTTTCTTGTTTGAATAAACAAGTTTAAAAGACAATAAATAGTATTTGCAAGAATTGTAGAATAGTGGAACAGATTTTTTATGGTTACGCAAAATATCTTACTAATGTATTGTTTAAAATGTCCTTTTGATGACGCCTCGAAACCCTTTCAAATGCATCTTACGCGCAAACTTGCTCAACATAAATCATCAGAGCAGATAGCAGAACTAGCAGGTGCAGCAAAGCAGTGCAGATGGTGTGAGGCGCCCGCCCAAGGTCGTCATCGATGTAAACAAAGATTCAAGTACAGAAGTTGTGGTGCTGTGCGCTATTGTTATATTTCACTTCACTTGTTAATCCATATCTTTTCGTTATTGACTACAGTCAAGCCTACCCCTACACATGAACAAATAGGACTTAACATGTCCTTCAGGTAGGTGGGCGGCTCATAATTCTGATGCTGTATACTTATAAGAATATTTTACCATTGAGAGGGAAGCTCCTATCAATCAAAATAGATTTTGAATAACTGCCAAATGTGTGCCTCCCCGAGTTGGAAATGGTGTCAAGGATAATGTTAAGGTGAGAAGGGTTAAGTCGTCGACAGTACCTTTAAAGTAAATATGTATAACTTGTGTCGCTTAGCTGAGTTGGGAATACTTTTTAAATAAAATAGAAAGGTTGTCTGAGTTGGGAATACTTTACGACAATAGATTGGCTGAGCTGGGAAGTACCCGTTGCCGCCTGGATGGGGTAGCAACGTATGGCGCTAGGTTTGGGTTGTATGCTGCTGGATGAGTGTTTGAATCACCGACTGATTAAAATCTGTTTACCCGGTGCCTCATAAACACAGCTAGTACAATGTATTTTGAAAAGTAGTTGTAGGAAATGCAGTTGAATTAGTTTTTTGCTGGGTGATTGCAAAGGGATTAAACTAGTAGACCTTCAAATTCGTTAAACAAACTTGGTGTGAAAAAGATTATAACCTGTGTTTTTGTTTTTTATTTTATTTTAGAAGTAATACTTATATTTAAATTGACATGGCAAAACAAGGTACAAATAACACTGGTGTATATTTTTTTCCCAAGGTTGAAAAATACCATCAAAATTTTCAAAATATTTGAGAAAATTATGCAAGAAACCCCCCCTAAACTATGTAATAACAGAAATGAGTTAATTATTTGTGGCGATTTTAATGTAGATTTACTTGTAGATACAACAACAAAACAACGACTAATAACTTTATTTAAAACATTTAACTTATTTCAAATATTTTTAGAGTCGACTAGATCACACTTACCAGCCAAACGTTCTTAGATACCAATTTTTACCTGTGATGGTGCATTCACAAGTAAAAATGTGATTGAACGGTTGCATTCCCAAATTGCTTGTAAGGCTATACCAGATCCATAATTTTACAGGCCAATTACATCCCATAGACTAGAAACTTTACAAATGTCCCGGGAAAACAAAGCTCAAAACTATGTATATTCTTTAATTATTCCATTCATTTCATTTCAAGTTCTACAACATGAATAGAGACGCAGTAATTTATGAATTAATATAATATAAGCTATTGTTTAGTGAGAAGTCTTTGGGTGGTTGTTGGGGATTTTGTTGTCAGCTTCACAATTTTGTAAAATTTTACCATTTATGTAAAGTTTTGTGCGACAGGCCACTGTTCATATCAAATTAGATGCTTAGAGTCTGTGCGGAAGGATAACCGCTCGCGGCAAAATGGAAACCTAGGAACACTATTTACTTCATGAGATCATGCGCCGATATTGGTAGTCGAATGATGAGGTCGAATCTATCTTTATTATTGTTATTAATTATTATTATTATTGTTATAATAATTAATAAATAAATAAATCTACTATATATAAATATAGTAGATTTATTTATTTATTTATTATTATCAATAAGAGTTTGTGGCATAACAGCGAGCCAAAGCGGCACAAACAATAAATACAATGCTTTTTACAATATTTACATAATAAAATTCATATGGGATAGGCTAGCCCCCTGTCACGCAAAATGGAGTATTGAATAACTGATTAAAATAGTGCACAATTGTGCCCCTGCCAGCCCGTATGGGAAAAGGCTATTTTAATAATTATCCAGCTAGATTAATCTGAATATGGTCACGTCGAGGTCAATGCACTTCCCTGCGTGGTTTCGGCAAGAATGGAGATAAAAAGATTTTGGTTGCAATAGCAATGGAGTAAAATCGTAATAAACTGTTTTCAGAATTTTCTCTTTATTTGTGCTATAAGACCTTGCTTCGTGCCAAATTTCATGATTCTAGGTCAACGGGAAGTACCCTCTAGGTTTTGATTCCCTTGCGAATATCAAGCAATTTCAGCAAAATTGAGACATATGCGGTATCTTTTGTTTGCTTTGACTTATAAGTTTAATTTTTTCACAACTTTAAGAGATCACAGATTTGAGTAATCGATATTAATTTCAACTTTATATTTTAGACGGTGAGACAGACAGACAGACAGACAGATAGAAATTTACAGTTTTCGGATTTTTCCCTTTACTTGTGCTATAATACCTTCCTTCATTCCAAATTTCATGACCCTAGGCCAACCAGAAGTACCCTACGAGTTTCCCTTGCGAGTTTCACGCGAGTTCATACAAATTCAGCAAAATTATGACATAATATCGAGGTATCTTTTGAATGTGTGGACCTAGATTTTTTTTTCACAGCTCCAAGGGACCGTAGACCTGAGTAATCTATATTAATTTCAATATGATACCTCCACGCATTCCTGAGAAGAGGTCGTGACAGACTGACCGACAGACAGACAGACGGACAACAAAGTGATCCTATAAGAGTTCCTTTTTTCCTTTTAAGGTACGGAACCCTAAAAACCTGAAACTTTGATAAAACATTTCAAGACTATGTTAGAAAATATTCCAAAACTATGTAGTTGGTTTGTAGAAATGCAAAACTTTACACTTTAATAGAAAAATACAAATTGAACATAATTTATGATTAAACGAACTTACCTTAAGTGAAGTTCTATCAAAATTGTGCGAAGCACCTCGTCCGAAGAGATTAGTAAGGAGAATATTTATGATACACATGTAGTAACACGTATTGTGCACCGCTCTGCGTAGTAACACGTATTGTGCACCGCTCTGCACTTTAGTTGAGAATATATTTTGTTACTTTCAGTTTTTTTTTTTTTTTGTGAGGTAGATAGATATTTTGCCTAGCCGGCAGCGCCTATCGATCTCGTGCTTCATTTAGTTTAGAGTCCAATTAACTCATTTGATGATAAAATCCCGGCTCATTAATAAGGGTGCGAATATCTTGGGTTGGGAGAGAGTTACTAATCTCTTCGGACGAGGTGCTTCGCATAATTTTGATAGAACTTCAATTAAGGTAAGTTCGTTTAATCATAAATTATGCTCGCACCTCGTCCTTCAGGATTAGTAAGGAGAATATTTATGATACACATGTAGATTTTGAGAGCACTCAGGATTTTTTATCAATGAGCATATTTTTATAAATGATGAACATATTTTATATCCAGTAAGTATAATTATTTAGAAACAATATATTTTAAACCACAGTTTTTCTTACTTAGTATAATCAGTTTTTATTTTAGTTAACGCAAAGAAATCCTTTTAACATTAATGGATTACAATTGTTTGCAATATAATTACATGTATTTTCGTATATGTATAACAACAATAGGAACTATGAGTTTCAGCGTACGACTTAATCAAAAACAGATGTCGCTAGCGAAACATTGTCGGTGGTTGAAATGACCCTATTGTAAAATTTGGCAAAGGTATTGGAGTTTTCACTCCATCCTGCGGTGTTACGAATGGTCTCAATACTGACACCGAGAGAGCTAGCCCTAGACGTAGCGGCGTGCCGCGCGCGTCGAGTGCGCGGAGAACACCGCAGTGTCCAGCCCGCTGTCTCCGAACGTGCGATTGATCCAGCGACTTAAGCTCTGAGGGCCAACGGCTAAGTGTGGTTTCTTTAAACCTATAAAGAGGGTTTCACACTTTCTAAGGGAACTAGTTTTGTCGATATAGGCGAGTAAGGCTGCTGCTGGACATATAGTGGGCTTTTCTTTGAAATGGGGTATGACTAGGATAGGCTGCTTACTACCAGGCCTAGACGTCTTTATAATGTCTGTGATCTTGATAATTATTTGGTCGCTTCGTTTTTCTTTAGTTATGGTTTTAATTTTGGAAAACGTTTGCACTCTGTGTGCTGTTTGTTGCCAATGCTAAAAGAGTGATTGTCTTCTTTGACAATTGCTCCAAGCAAAGGTCTTCATTTGGGTAGGAACCACTGAGATGATCTAACACTATATTTGTGTCCCATGTAATGTCGTATCTAGGTAATGGTGGCCGAAGTCGGTAAACCCCTTTAAAGAATCGTTGTAAAATGTCATTATTAGATATTATTGGTCCTAATATTAAGGATAAGGCTGAACGACATGAATTAAGGGTCCCATATTGACTACCGTTCTCGTATTGTTGGGTAAGGAAATCCACAACCACATGCACAGGCACACTGAAATAGTTGAGTGAGCGCTGGTTGCAGAAAGTCCACCACTTTTTGAGGCATTCATCATATTGTTTTATTGTGTTTGGCGCTAACGAAGCTACCATTATATCTAAGGCCGAGTTAGAGAGGCCCCCAGGGTAATCGACTTGTGCACCTGGCGGGAGCTGGAATGAGAAATCAGGCAGTTACTATATGGTTCGAATGTAACAGGTTGAGATTTGAGGAGGTTGTTGAAAATAGGGTACCACGGCTGGGTGGGCCACTGGGGTACCATAATGCCTTCTGCTTTATCTGCAATTATTTTTCTAAGAGTTTTAAGTATCATCGAGAAAGGAGGGAATGCGTAGAAATAAAACGATGTCCATGAGAAGGTAAACGCATCGACAGCGAAGGCGTCCGGGTCCCGGTGCCAAGCGACATAACTCGGGCATTTGTGATTTACACGACTTGCAAATAAGTCAATGTCCGGCACACCGAACGAACTCGTCATAGAATCAAAGGCCCAGTCGGCTAACTACCACTCAATATCTGGGTGATTTTTCCTCGATTCGGCATCAGCAATAGTGTTTTCACTTGATTTTATGTATGATGCAAATATGTACAATTTTCTTTGCTCACACCATTGCCAGATCTGCTTAGTAATATGTGTGAGATGTGGGTATTGTACGCCCCCCATACGATTTATATAGGAAATTGCGGTTGTATTGTCTATGCGCATAAGTACTTGGCAATCGTATAGGTCGCGAGCGAACGTCTTTAAAGCAAGAAATACGGCTAACAGTTCGAGGTAATTAATATGATGAGCTTGTTCTGCGGCCGACCACTGTCCGCTTGCCCTTTGGCCCTCGCACATTGCTCCCCACCCCGTTGTTGAGGCGTCAGAGAATATCTCTTTCTGGTACATGTCGTTGGTAATCCGATGCACCGATTCATCAACAGCCCTTAGCCACCACTGCAGGTCGGATTGAAGGGAGTCAGGAATACTTATAGATTTATTATAGTCCTCGTCATCCCTTAGGTTTAAGTATTTGTGTCGTTCCATTTCTTTAGTGTAAAGCCAGCCGTAAGCTACGACTGGGCAACATGAGACTAGTAACCCAACAATGCGCGCAAATTTCCTCAATTTACATCTTTTTAATTTAACGAATTGTTCTAATTCAGATTTTATTCGTAGCTTCTTTTCGTTAGGAAGGCTGAGCTGTAAATTGTGAGAATCGATAATAACTCCCAGAAATTTGCATGTGGTTGATGGGTAACATGTACTTTTTTCCTCGTTTATTAGGAAGCCTAGGGAAGTTAGCAAGCTTTTTGTAACATAGACATTGGTCATACAATCCAGGTAGGTATTTCCAAACAATAACCAGTCGTCGAGGTACAAGGTCGAGATTAGGCCCGCGCTGCGCAGTAGTTTCACTATTGGTTTAGTTATTTTTGTAAATATGAACGGCGGGATCGCCTATGTATGCTTACTAAGAAATATGCATCTTTAAGGTCAACTGTAACCATTTGGCAGTCTTTTGTGACCAGTTTTACAGCTCTGCGCAAATCTTTCAACTTAAAATGACTTGTTGTTATAAATTTATTGAGTTTTTTGAGATTGAGGATAAATCTCATCTTACCATTCGGCTTTGGTGTGAGAAAAGTAGTGGATATGAATTGCCCCACGAATCGCACCCTGATATGGCGCCTATTTTTAACAAATGGTCCACACACTCATTATAAAGTTGTTTTTCTAGATTTTTATGAACAGGTGGAGGGGGAACCAAACGTTGGATAACAGGACTTGAGAACTTAATTTCGTAACCATTAATCCATTCGAGAATAGTGCGGTCATTTGTTATTAATGACCATTGTTCACGAAATTGTGCTAATCTCCCTCCGTACTTAACTGTACTCGTAGTAGCTAGTAGTAGCGGCACCTGTGTGGCGGCGGCGGCGGGAGATGCGGTGCGCGGTGCGCGGCAGGCTCGCGGCTCCTCGGGGGCGGGGGCGGCCCCGGCGGCCTGCGCGCCGGGGGAGGAGCTCTCCGATTTTAAGGCTGCTTTGCTGCGGGGGGTTTTGAGCGCTTGGACGAACCCTTACTGCTGTAAGTGTCGGGTTTTAATTCGGATGCTGACTTTTCAATTCTTTTGCGGACTTCAATATATCGCACAGCCCCTGCCCGAACAGGTGTGAGTCGATTTTGTGTTTTCGAAAGATGTTCACTCATATCTTTTTTGACAGAGAACATAATGAAATTTCTTCTCGTTACAGAATCGCTATATTGAATGTCGCACAATAAGCGACATGCGTCCATCAGCTTTTGCCAAATCTCGTTATTTTTATTTTTTGAACTCAGCTGGTTGTTGATAACTTCACTTAAGCATGAGATGGCACTGGCCATCTGCTTTTGTTTTGTCTCAATGCCCTTATCGCGCTTAGCGTTGGCATCGGTAAAGAAATTTATTTGAGCATTGACCTTCGGCGCGTCAATGTAGGTACAATTGGCCGGTATGAGGTATTTTGCAATAAGGTCCTTCCTAGCATCCTTTTCCAGGCCCTCTGTAGCAACGTGTTGAAAACGGGTGGCTAATTATTTTCGTATTTCAGGTCCATACTGAACTGTAGAAGATGGGTCATCACCGAGAATTTCCATAATCTCAGGGTCTAATTCAATAAGGGGGCTATCCCCCTGCTGTAGTTCATTGATAGACGCGCTTGGTCCCTGATCCGGGCCGCGCGGCGCTGCGCTTGGGCCGGCCTGTAATACATCGGGCACCGTGCCTGGTCCCGGTTGCGGCTCGTCAGGTGCTGAGCTTGGTCCCGGTTGCGGTTCGGCAGTCGGGGGGTTTGGACAAGAGGGTAGCTCATTTGGGGGCTTGTCTACTTGGTTTTCAGAGCCCTCCGAGTAGTCATCGTCGTGTGACTGAAAGGTACCGAGAAAACCTAAGTACTTGAAGTAAGTAGATGCCTATTTTTGTAGGTATTGTTCTAATAAAGGATATTCTATTTGCAGATTCTCAGAAGTAAGACTTGTATGCTAACGGTACTGTGTCGAGACAGCCCCAGCGGCTGCTCTGGTTACACACCGTAATGATAGCTCATAGCATAGTACCATAGTACATGAGTGAGATGTGAGTAATTTAAAGGTTTTTACAAGATTTTATTACTATTTTACAAGAATAGGTAATAATGATAACCTTTATGAGCACTTGATAACAACAGTTATCTTCAGAGATTTAGTTAGGTACTGTCCCCAATGGAAAGCACGCCAACTGTTTTTTAAATGCGGTGAAATGACCCCAATGGTTATCTCGAGCATTTCTTCGTAGGAATGCTTACGGAGCCACCTTATATAGATCAAATAGGTATTTAAACAAACCGAGAAGTTAAATACCTTGGTCATCATCATTTCGTCGGAAATTTCGGGATCGCGAAGTAGGGGATTTTTCCCGCCTGCGCTTTTTCGTTCCAGTTTTTTAAGTTTTCGTCGATACTTGTCGATTTCATCGTCGTAACTTCGCGAACGTCTACGTTTCGGCATTTTTACACTTTTTCACTTTTTAAAACGTTGATCGTGGAAAGTGACTTGAGTGGCGGAGCACTAAAACGCGTATGAAGCGCGAGATCGATGGGCGCTGCCGGCTAGGCAAAATATCTATCTACCTCACAAAAAAAAAAAAACTGAAAGTAACAAAATATATTCTCAACTAAAGTGCAGAGCGGTGCACAATACGTGTTACTACGCAGAGCGGTGCACAATACGTGTTACTACGCAGAGCGGTGCACAATACGAGTTACTACATGTGTATCATAAATATTCTCCTTACTAATCCTGAAGGTAGAGGTGCGAGCATAATGAAAATGGATTGGCAAATAATAATCTGTGAAATTGGCAAAGTTAACCTAGGGAAAATGATTTCTGCTTAAAAGTTATAAGATTAATAAATCTATCGCTTTTGTAGCTCGAGCGAAACATTCTGTACCAATATACCCTTACTCACAACAGGGCGTCTATTCAGATCTCCATATGAAACAAAGACATTTTTTAAAACCGTTTATGTGTGCGTCGGACTTGTGAACGACGTGTTGCTTACTGCCGTATAACGGTAGGTATGATGTGGACGTGCATTTATTAGATAGATAGATAATCACTTTATTAGTTGATTTAGCACACATAATATATGTTTAATTCCACGCCTCAACCGAACGGCGTGGAATCATGAGGGGCTGGGTTTTTGCCAGCACGGGAGAAAAGTGAGTGATACCTTACCTTGCCGTCGCAGACCGGAAATCGAAGGCTCGATTCGAGGCAGGAATACGGGATAGGAGCACAATTGGGATAGGATGGGAACCGAATCTCACTATTTGCCGCCGACGCTGTCGCCGGCGTGCTGCTTGCCGACACGAGGAGTCGCCGTCCGATACGACGATGTCCTTCACAACACGAATCACTCAACCGCTGACGCGAATACCCAAGTTCCCTGATCTAGTACCCAAGATACAGGGAATCCTAGTTTGGGGCTAGATCAATGTGTGTAAATGGTGTCCAAGGTATTATTATTATTATTATTATTAATTTACTTATTTCCCGACGATGTTGATGATTAACACTCCGACCAGGCCCGACACCTGTATTAGACAATTGTTACACCGAAATACAATCAATGGCCCGACGCCATGAGCAGACATGTTTTTTCTCACGACAAGAAAAAATAACCTCTAATTTTTCATCTCGTTGGTACGAGTGACAGCTGCGGTTCCGTTTCCGCTAGTGATGTCCCGATTACTCGCGGTCGATCCGCGCAACAAAAAACCGGTGCGTTCCGAAGCATAAATATTAAACAGTCACCCGCCCGGACAGGCCCGAACCTGTCCCTAATCAATAGGAAGGCGAGAAAGTGTTGCGACCGCTCTCTTGAGGACCGAGTCCCCCACCTTGACTTCTGCTGATCGAGGCGTGCCATCCCGACCCGTGTACAAATTGACGATCCGTCCTCGTCTCCATCTCAATGATGGCAGGTTCGCATCCTTAATCAGCACCAAATCACCGACTTGAGGGGGGCTCGTCTGGTCAGTCCACTTAAGGCGCTGCTGCAAGATGTGCAAGTACTCAAGGCACCACCGTTTCCAAAAATCTTGAGCCATCTGCTGCAACATCTGCCACCTAGTTTACCGACTTAACTTAACATCACCGAATGGGTATTCTGGCAGGGCGTTAAGGGGCTGACCTATCAGGAAGTGACCCGGAGTCAACGCTTCCAAATCATTTGGATCCGAACTGAGCGGGCACAACGGACGCGAGTTCAGTGTCATTTCAATCTTACAGAACAGCGTCGCAAGCTCTTCAAAGCGTAGAGAGGTCTCACCGATGATCCTCGTCAGGTGCAACTTAGCCGATTTAACCGCAGCCTCAAATATTCCTCCCCAATGAGGACATCCCGGCGGACTGAAAACCCATTCAATCCCTCGTCGGGAGCAAGCCGTACCGATGGCATCCTGGTTACCGTTCAGGAATTGAGTGACCTCCTGCAGATATCGCCTGGCTCCGACAAAATTTGTGCCGTTGTCCGAACGGATTAATGTCGGGAGGCCCCTTCGTGAGACGAACCGATCTAGACATGCGATAAATGCCTCTGTAGTGAGGTCACTGACCACCTCCAAGTGGACTGCGTTCGTGGCCAAGCACACGAAGATGCACAGGTATGCCTTCACTAATCTGGCGTTCCGTAGCTGTGAAGACTTGACCATGAATGGTCCCGCGAAATCCGTTCCGACACCCGCAAAGGGCCGGATTTCGTTAACCCTATCCGAGGGCAAATCGCCCATCTGGGGCTGCATCGTAGCCGCCTTGGCCCGATAACAAGGCAGGCACCGAAATACGACGCTACGCACTAAGCGTCTTCCCGATAGAATCCAGAACTCACGCTGGAGAAACGCCCTCAAGGTGTGGCATCCGATATGCCCATTCCGAATGTGTCGATCCTGTATCAACAGTTCGACCAACTTCCCTTTCCTAGGGAGTAACAACGGGTGGCGAGCCGCATAAGGCAGGTGGGCATTCCGCAGCCGACCTCCTACCCTCAGCAATCCTTGAGGGTCAATAAACGGGCTGAGCCGAGCCACAGCTCCCTTCAGTTGGACGCGTCCGCGTCTCAGAATGTCCAATTCGGACTTGAAGTGCACCGTCTGCACGTTCCGTACCAATGCGAACAACGCATGGTTCCGTTCCCGTGGTGTCAGGACCTGTGTCCGCACCCGTTGCGCCTCAGACTTGCGACAATTCCGCGCAAATCGGGAGATCCAGGCGGTTTAATTGACCAGCTTGTCGAGCGAGCTGTACCGTTCCAGCAGGCTGAACTCCTCTTCCGGCTCTGGTTGCGTCGTACACACACCGACTGTCAAGGCGCCGTTCGCCGAGGTAACGCGTGGACTCATTGGCCAATCCGATTCGGCTTGAGTCAACCATTTTGGACCCCACCACAAGGGATGTCCAACCAACTCCGGAGCGTGACACCCAATAAAATGTCTACTGGGCCCGGAATATCGAACTCCGGGTCAGCCAGTGACAACCCAGCGACCAACTGTCGCACCGAGGGCGACAACCGTACGTGAGGGTGTGAGCCCATCACATTAGGCATGACTAATGCCGTGACCGTCAGATTCACCGATGAATCCACCCGTGACGAGAGAGTAATCCGACATACTCCCTTAACGGAACCCACTTCCGTGTTCCCAATTCCCCGAATGGAATGTGAATACTCCCTTACCGAAATGCCCACCCCTGGGCCCCCGAGTCCAATAGTGCTCGTGCCACACAAGATTTGCCGTCCGAACTCCACGCTATCACCGAGGCGGTGGGGAGCATGACCGTCTGTGGAGTGGCGGCACCCTGTAAGTGGGCGGCGTGTCCCTAGCGGGAACCTCCGCGGGATCCGAACCCGCTGGGACCCCCGTCGGCCTGGTAACTCGGCTGCTGATATGCCGGTGGCATATCAGACCGTATGTACATCAGGGGGTCCCAACCCGCATAATAGGCCCCTCGCTGTCCCGATATCCGACAATACCGGACTGTGTACGGTGTGCCCGGTGGCCACCGTGGATGGAGGGGGGAGAGCGGATCCAACCTGGGGCGCTCTAGGAATGGGGGCGACATCCGACTGTTCGCCTCCCTGTTCGCCTCCCAGAGCGACGGGCAGGGTGGCGCAGAAGGTGATGGGCTCCCAGCCTTCGCGCCACTCGTAGGTGCCATCTGACACCCGCCCGTAACACGCGGTGAGCCAGCGGCCCGAAGTCCTCGCTGACCCTGGACAGCGGCGACCGAACCCCGGCTATCCCGCCTGTTACCCCCCGCGCTGCCCCCTTCCCCTCGGGGGGGGGTCCCGTCCGCGGGTACCCCAGTCACCCCGTTGGTGACTCCCGTTGCCCGGAGGGGGACTGGGTCCGGCCCTGGTTGGGCCCTGTGACCGACCAACCTGAGTCCGGCCCTGGTGACCGTCCGAAGGGCCTGACCAGTTCAGGCACAACACGATGTGGTGCTTGCCACCGCAGCACTCACAGGGGAACGCGCGTGAGCACTCGCTCAGCGGGTGCGGCCCCAAACAACCGAAACACAATCGGTGGCGGAAGACTACCTTCCTGCGGGCAGCTACCCCGAGCACCTTAAAGTTGGCGCAACTGGTCACTTCATGACCGGCACTGTCGCAGTGCACACAGCCGTCACCCGACGGCGCGGCATTCAAAACGCCAAATTGTTTTGACCGCCCACCCCCCTGTGGGGGCGGGGGGCGCGGCCCCTCCCGCATCCGCGCGGGTTGGCGCTGCACACTGGCCTCCGTATCCAATGTGTCGCATCGCCTGCATTCACCCTCCAAAAAATCCGTTAATTGGACGAGCGTGGGCAGTTCCGAGCTACTGCCCCCATGCAGCTGTTCAAACCGACTTTGAACAGCTGCAGGCAACCGTGACAAAACCATATACAAAACGATATATGACCATTGGTCTACCGGCAGACCAAGGTTCTGAAGGGCCTTAGTGGCCACCAGCACAGGGTTGAGCACCTGTACCCGGATGTCAACATCCCGGGTTACTCTTGGTATGCTAAACAGCTTCCCCAGCTGCGCATCAACCAACCGCCGTTTGTGTTGGTAGCGGTCAAACAATATGGACCGGGCTATATCATAATTGCCCGCCGTGACCGTTAGGTGACCGACCAACTCCTTCGGTTCACCCCGCAGTGCCATCAATAGTTGGGCCAACTTGTAGGCGTTGTCCAGGTCGTCCCGACCGTGGACCAAACTATCGAACAAATTGATGAATGCCGGCCACTCATCAATTGCCCCACCGAAGGCCGGAATCTCCAGGTGTGGCAGCCGTCCAACAACACCCTTAGGGGGCGGGTCTCCGCTACCCTCCCCGCGGTCATTCCGTCGCGACCGCTTAATTTTTTCCGCGCGACGCTCGATGTCGCCCAAGCTCCATCGCTTGGTCAGCATCCGCGCAGAGCTGCTTCACTGCAGCCACCGAAGCCTCATCCGTAAGCCCGAGGGCTTCAGCCTCCGCAGCCAGCCGACACACCTTCCCGACGCGTGTCATTGCGTCCTCCACACGCTTGAGCAGGACATCGTCCATGTCAGGTCGCTCCACATACTTGTGAGTATGGGCGAGCCATCTCATCTCCTCACGGACACCATACCGCAGTACCGTCAAGGGCGAAGGTGCCATGATTACCGATTCAATTGTTTCTGGTCCTATGCTTCACTACCGAACTAAGCACAGCCAGAGACCAGCACTTGCCCGTCAGCGCTGGGCACAGAAATTAAAACTAAGTTGTAAAAACCAAGGCAACCACTAAAACAATTAAATCCTAAACAATATTTAATATGGTCGCCCTGTGGACATACACCTTATAGATATAAACTCTAAATCAATTAGAGAATGCCACCATAAAACACAATACAAAAATAACCCACAAAACTTGATTATGAAAACAATACAAAATAATAAGTGGTGGGCTCCGAGACTATAAACCTAAACAATATAGCACCCTAAACCACACTGGATTCCGAAATCCAAGCTATTTTTAATATAATGAAGGTAGCTGTGACCTTCTCGAAGTGGCCCCTCCGATATGACCCACACTTCTACCGAGGTCAGCAAAATCAGCTTAATACCCCTTAAATAGCCTGACCCTGCTCTGTAAACCGAAATAACACTGCAGTACTATAGAACCCGACGTTCTACCGCAAGTAATACTATCTAGTTTCTTCGCAGAATGACTATTCAATCCTTTATGTGCACAAACAGTAGTTTCCGACTACAAATTTATAATAATTGTTAACTAAATTGACAATTATACTTTCACTAACCGAAAATGAACTTTAATTGTGGTATACCGACCACAGACTCACTCACAACTGATTGCCGGCCAATCTAAGATATTCTTTTCTCCCAACTACCATGTGGCAAAAAACAACCCTACAACCGTCCGTGAATCGGTGATTTCCCACTAGGAAACCACGCTCTGCTACCAAAATGTTTAATTCCACGCCTCAACCGAACGGCGTGGAATCATGAGGGGCTGGGTTTTTGCCAGCACGGGAGAAAAGTGAGTAATACCTTACCTTGCCGTCGCAGACCGGAAATCGAAGGCTCGATTCGAGGCAGGAATACGGGATAGGAGCACAATTGGGATAGGATGGGAACCGAATCTAACTATTTGCCGCCGACGCTGTCGCCGGCGTGCTGCTTGCCGACACGAGGAGTCGCCGTCCGATACGACGATGTCCTTCACAACACGAATCACTCAACCGCTGACGCGAATTTACTTATTTCCCGAAGATGTTGATGATTAACACTCCGACCAGGCACGACACCTGTATTAGACAATTGTTACACCGAAATACAATCAATGGCCCGACGCCATGAGCAGACATGTTTTTTCTCACGACAAGAAAAAATAACCTCTAATTTTTCATCTCGTTGGTACGAGTGACAGCTGCGGTTCCGTTTCCGCTGTGATGTCCCGATTACTCGCGGTCGATCCGCGCAACAAAAAACCGGTGCGTTCCGAAGCATAAATATTAAACAGTATATTAGACACCAAGAACAAAGAAAATTAATTCATTTTCATATTAAACATAAACATGCATTGTAGAAAGAAAAAAGGCCCTGGCTCATCAAAATGTTGCATATGATCTGCAACTCTGGTATTCTGCCAGAAACGTCTAACGAAGAAATAAAATACAATAAATAAGAATGAAAATAGGTAGATATAATTTAGGGCGGTATGAGGATGAGAAATAAGATACTTTCATCATCATCATCATCATTATCAGCCTATAAAAGCCCACTGCTGGGAATAGGCCTCCCCTAAGATATTTAAAAAATATGAACAGTGATAGGAAGAGATTTGAAATTTGCATAGCAAACATTCATGAATTAAAGGGGTCCACATACAAACGACGTCTTTTAACACCACCAGCGATATACAAACGAAGAGAACTTTAAAAAAAATGGTCATAGCATGTCAATTTATTTTCTAAAATAGAATTTATGTACGCATGAACCTTTCAACATTTTCCAAAATTAGCGATGGCTATAATGTTAACTCAAGAAATAATCACAGACTAGTTGCACCCCGGTTAAGACCAAAAAGCAATTCTTTCAATGCATTCGCTACTAAAACAAGATAGTTCTGGATATTTTTAAATTGCCATATGAGCAATTTAAAAACGATGTAAAAGCCACTTTAGCTAAAAAGGGATTTTAAAATATTCAGGATTACATAAATTACACGAGTGTGTATTGTTTAATCTTACTCAACACATAATCACTTAATGATTTTGTAATGTTTTTGTTAAACAAAAGCTTTAATTAAAAGAGTTAAAAAATCAATCTGTGGGAGTTTCTTCGCCCCTTTTTCTCCCACAGTGGTCCAATGTAGAGAAGAAGCAAAAAATGACGTTTTCTAAACCTATGTTAATATTTAAAGAAAAAATATAGATTTTGAAAAGAACATTGGGCAACAATGCCTTAGATTAGACCTGCAATTTGAAATTTCACATGACCAGCAAGACCTGTAAAATGCAACGATAAATATCGCTATGTGTGTGAAAGTCGCCTGAGAAATTTCCCATGGCTAGCAAGCCCTTTAAAGAGTAACGATAAGATTGTAATAAGTAATATATATAAGTAATAATATAGTAATAAGAATGAGTGGCGGCATAAGCATCAAGCGGCATTTGCCATCTGGCACTCGTGGCACAAGATGACAAATGCCGCTTGATGCTTGCCATTTACTGCCCTTCTCCCCTCCCCCCCTTCCTGGACTTGTTGATTTGGATACTGTTATCGCAGGGAAGTAGGTACCACATATAGAATAGAAAGAAAGACCGGATTATATAAAAAGCCGAAACGCATATGCATGTTAATGTATAAATTCCGGTCTGTACTGAGAATAGTCCTGTCATTGCGATAACAATAATTACCAGCATGAAATAACACGACACATTATATTAACGTTTAAATTGATTACGATATGCCTCTTTTTTACAATTCTCATTTAATGTCAAAGCGCTTGTCTTTTTTTGCTTACCTACGGGTATAAATAAGGAAAATTACAAAATATTTACATTAGACAACTTACTCTCGTTCACACATAATCACTTGTATTCCTGCAACATGAAGACTTTACTGTTGGTGTTTGGTAATATATTTTTTTAGTTAATAGCTAATTTAATTTAATATTCTTATCCCCGCATTTATGAGCGTTTTTTTAAATTACAACTTCAGCGCTGCTCTAGAGGGGTGTCTCTACCCGAAGGGTGCCAAACGGGACTCTATTAATGTGCAACAAATATAATGATCACCAAAATATTTTTTCCTACCCAAAATGGATAAATGAACACCAAAAGTTGAAAAAAATATCAGGGCAAAATACTGCGGTAGCTTAGGTGAAGGGTAAAGGGGATAAGCGAAGCGAACCCCTTTTCATACTTCGTGTTAGGTTGAACATGTAAGAAAAACAAAAAATACTTAAAACATAAACTTAAGTACACAAAACATAAAAAGAAGTTTGATGATAATTTATCCAAACACAATTTGGTGGACATTTATCCATTCTGGCAGTCATTTAAAATTTATTGGTAGTAGAAGAGGTGCCTTTTTGGTAATCGTTTAAACACAAGCCCTATTAAGAAGCCTCCGCTGACCGTCTGTCCGTTCGTTAAAGGGCTGTATCTCGAGAGTTGAAAATTTCTCAGAATGTGTATTTCTGTCGCCGCTACAGCAAAAAGTAATGAACTACCCGATATTTATTAAATTAAAGAGGGTTCCCATCCAAGAAACGTGTTTTAAAACCCCACGCCATAGACCAAACCATAGCCAAAGTCAACGTCGAAATTTATTTCTTACTGTAGATATTTATATATATTTTTTGCCTTTTCTCTACATAGGACCACAGTGGGAGTAGAGGGGGACGAAACACCGACAGATGTTTTTAGATCACTTTAAAAAATTGGTTTTGGTCTACTTAAAGGTGTATAGCCACTCAGGTGTGAGTCCACACTTACCTTTTTCACTGGGTTTTCACTCTATTACCAAGGCAAAAAGATGACAATGAGAAGCCCAAATAGGGTCGGATATGATCATTGGATAAACCAGAGCGTAGCTATGTGCGTAAGCCACCCCATATGGAATAACTGTGACGTCGTTGTGTGGGTAACTTAAATTAAACCCTATTCACAGGTTACCTGCTGGCAGTAATATTGCCTTCCTATGCGGAAATCCCACCACCTTGTGTTTGCACCATGATTTATGATCCGGTTTGCGCTTCCAATTTGGTGGTTTACCCTAACGAGTGTGTGATGAAATGTGTGTCGGACGAACAACAAATCGAGCCACCCTTAAGGGTGATATTTCATGGTAAATACTATATTTGTCTAACCTATAGAACTGTTTAAGCTCACGAAGCAAGTTCAGAGGATACCTTATTTCAGTCACCGACTGTTATAGTTTAGAAAAGAAAGATAGATTGGGTGATGATAATACATTGCAAGAAATATCTATAGAATATCATAGTTGTCAATTGTGCCTCTGCCACCCCTTATGGGAAAAGGCGTGATTTTTCTTTATAGTTTGGCACAGGATGGTGGGAATTGGTGTTCTGGTGTAGAGGCCTAGCGGTGGATCGATGCAGGCTAATAATCATGATGAGATGATATGATGAAAATAGAAAATCTACAAAACTGAGTGTGATTAGCATTATTTCTTTATTTAACAGGAGAAAATTGCTACGAGAGACCTGACCTGATCCTGACCTGAACCTGATCTTAAAGGACTTACGGAAGTGACTTTTAAATAAGAATAAACATAATATTTTTATTTGAGTGAATTGTATTTTTTAAACCACGTATTGATGCTAATGCCTATATCTGATAAAATATAAGCAGTATATATATGTATCTATATGGTCTTCACGTACAGGCCCCGACAGGTTTCTTGGAATATGGAATAGGAATCTCCGATAGAGCTATACGAAAGAGTTGCAGTATAATGGCTTCCGCAGACACAGCAACAGCAGTTGCCAACTGGAATAAAACTTCATACATCGTATCAAGAAGAAAGAAAGAAAGAAAGAAAGAGTAAGTGTCATACAAATTCCAGCAAGCAGTTACTCCGTGTGCGGTGGCCCAAAATGTATTAAAAATATGCAATTTATCAATGAAGCATTTTAATTAAATAGGTACAAAATCAACAAAATAATAAGTATTAAATGATTAGTATCCATAAACAAATCAAAATAGCACTTCAAAAAACAAATTAACAATAATATGACAAT
The DNA here is from genome assembly GCA_949825045.1 of Argyresthia goedartella. Taxonomy (NCBI): domain Eukaryota; kingdom Metazoa; phylum Arthropoda; class Insecta; order Lepidoptera; family Argyresthiidae; genus Argyresthia; species Argyresthia goedartella. Next base: position 26,079,051 of record OX463823.1, read on the forward strand.
TTTTCTCAAACTTGCGCCATATTGAAATGATTTTTCGCGTACTGCTACAAACATTTACTAATTTTTTATTTCCTTGTGAATGTTTTTCTTGGTTCGGTGATGTACAACGATACCAGCAAAATTGAATGCATAGTATGGAGTCTTGCATCATTATCGTTGGCCTCACATCTTATGATGTCTAAAAAATTAAGCAAATCTGGTTTTTATGGGGATTTTGTCTTTAAAGCCTTGTGCCAGGCCTCGGCAAGGTTGATAGTTCGGTGCCACTCGTTGTAGCTGCACCATATCTCTCGGAAGCTCTCAGGCTCCATCCACTGATCAACAAAGTAATCATTGATTTTTTTAACAACTTCAGTGTCAGGCGAAGTCTCCATGATGGTCAGCCAACCTTGGTCTATATCTTTCGGTGGCATGTAGGAGAGAGAAATATCCATCCTCGCGTGTTATTTTCTTCGTTGTTCATCATAGAGCATATTTTATGCACGACCTGCTTGTAGTGGAAGTTGCATCCTTTAATAAACGATTCCGGGAAAACGACTTGGAGAGCGTTTATTGCTGTGGTTTGGAAGTCAACAATCACTTTAGGAGGATTAAATCCGGGTATGTGTATTTTCAACAGACTACATGTCCTTGTATAGGTTGCCTGTTCCTTGATCTGTAGCAGCACAAATATTTGAGGCGTAATTTGTGCTCTGGTCGTCCAGAGAAAAATCTCCGTGCCATGCATAGATTTGGTTGATCGGCGCAGGACACGTGAAAAATGTGCCATCACAGAAAAAGGTAGAAAGTTCCTCGATAACGCTCTTGGCTGTTGGTGGTGCAAAAGCTATCGTCTTAGTATCTTCCCCATCCTCGGAGAGACCAAAGGTTTCTTTGAACTCATTTGGTATTACGACGTCCTTCAGATTTCTAAATCTAGTACGAGGTACTCCTAGGGTCTGTTTCAAACGATAGCAAGAACTCTTTATGGAATTTTACTTAAGTACTACCTCCATTTCATTGTAATGAGGTGTGCAAACGATAGTTGGTAGTCACTTTCTTACCAGTGTTTTTCGTTTTGCGAGGAAATGGATAGTTTTTGTGAAAAAAATATATTTAATTTTGAAAAATTTTGAGGTTATTTTTTCGAACCAAATATTTTATGTGTACTTAAATTATGTTTAAGGATTTTTTATTGTTCTTACATGTACAACCTTACACGAAGGATAAAGGGGGCTTCACTTCGCTCACCTCTTTTACCGAAGGGTAAACCTACCGCAGGGTTTGCCCTGATATTTGCGTGTCGAAATCATACGAATTGAACGAGTGATATCAAATTTGCTCCCTTTTCCACCATTTATTCAATGGTGGAAAAGGGAGCACATTTGCGTAGCTTGTTCAGAAACGGAATAAACTGAATATAATAAAGAGAATGAAATCACTACCTACCGTTTTACTGGATAATAGCGTCATGTCAACGTACGCCATTTAGAAAATGTTTTGTCCACACACGGTTAAAAACTTACAATATTATTAATAATACGTGCAAATTTTGCTTGTGTATGGTTTTTTTGACGTATAGAGAAGCCGATTTTACATTTTGGTAAAAAATCTATTGCAATTTTCATCTTGATATTCCAGAAAAACTACGCATTTCCTCCAGAGAAGTGACTACCAGCTAATGCTTGCACACCTCATTACAACGAAATGAACGTAGTACTTAAGTAAAACCGGCTCCAAAGCCACGCCGTTCTTGCACCCATTCGTATCTGTTTTCTTCGAAAATTGTAATGGTGTCCACCGCAAAGCAACATACTCCTCCCTAAAAAGAGAATTGTATAAATTAGATTAGAATTAGAACTACGGATACGCACCTCCTAGCATGTAATCGACGAATTAAAAACACTAGAGAATAAAAAAAAAGTTTCTGAAAAATTACACGACTATTGTCTGTTTGCATGGTGTAAATCATGTTTACTAACAAAGACCTGTCAAATTTCATTGGAAAAGTGTCACATTTTGACACGTTTTCAAATACGACAAAAACAAAATAGGGCTTACCTCTTTGAGTCTCTATAAAAGTAGGCTGTCCATCGTAATACGGCGACGATGATGGTTCCATCATTTTAGAACACACTTTGTCATTATATCCAAAAAAACGACCCTACCCGTGAATAAATATATAGTGGATTTTTCTTTAGTAGCTGTCTCGGGGGGGGCACTGAGAGTGTAAATTCAAAATGGCGACCAAATGATGCTTTTGCGTACATTCGAATAGTGTTTTTTTTTTCGAAAAAAATAGTTTTTCTTGTATAACTCGGCCATTTTAGATTTTACAGATTGGCAGCTGTGCAAACAAAAGGAGGTAGCGGTTATAGCGTTCTTTATATACCTAACCTGAAACGCAGTTCAGTCAGTTCGTCGATTTATGCTTTTTGGAGTAGACGTATTTAAATAAAATGTCGATCTGTTTTGTTTGTGGAGAAGTTACTACGGAAGTTAATGTTGTGACAGTGAAGAAACGTGGTGTTCAGACGTTTTTATCGGCGTACATTATTCCCGGTGATAAAGAACACCAGCAAATGCTTCGTACTGCTGACAGCACTGACATGCACGTAGCGTGCTAAAAAAATTATGCGAATAAAAACTAGCCGAAGCACGTCGACGAAGCAATGATTCGTCTAAACTACCATCAAAATTAACGTTGCCAGCATCAGAAACGCAGGTACCAACATTTGATTTTAAAAATTGTTCCTTTATTTGCAAAGAAGACGCAAATCTAGAGAGAGAGAGAGAGAGAGAAGGCTACCGAAGAGCGTGCGACGTCGGATACAAGTAGTTTCACGCAGTGGTTTTCGGGATACAGTTTTGGACACTTTAAATCAACGCGACAATGATCTAGCACGAGAAGAAATAGCGCGCATCGAGAATGTTGAAAACTTAGAAGATGTTTCAGCGAGATATCATCACGCTTGCTGTATGAATTTTTCGAATAACGTGGTGCTATGGAGTACATTTTCGAGAACATTGAGGATCATTTGGACGAATGCCAATTCACGATGACGGAGGTGAAGGAACAGATAAAAAGCCTATCATCCGCACAATCAGACAATAACTAAACGTTTACAATAAGAGTACGGAAGTGAAATTTTAACGTTTGATGCACCAGGAGTCGATAGGATAATTTGTTTTCGTAACACTGGTTACAAAATACTCTCCAAAAACTGGTACGAGTCAAAGATATCGGATCCAGTTGAAGAACGTTGAACGTTGAATAATTCACGCAATTGCGAAGTGTTTGTGCCGAAGACAGTGATGATGACAGCAACATCGACGATCTCCCACCATCAACACTGAACCTTGACGACCAAGAAACCGGACATGACCAATTGACTGAAAAAGAAACCGAGAATGAGGATTTGGTAGCACCATCAGCTATGAAACCGAAAAGAAGATAGTCCCGGAACCATATTTTCACATTTACAGGTGTAGCCAAAAAAGGTGGGAACCAAAATTGTTCAAAATTTGATTCTCTACAAGTGTAGTCCTTTTCATATATGCCGTAAAGTTGAAAATAAACGAGATAAATATTTTGAATTTGTCGCTTTTTTCAGGTTTAAAATTTCCAAAATATCGATCCTAGAAGAAAAATTGTGAGGATCAAAGTTGTAGACTGCAATTTTCAACAATTTTTGTTCCTACGGTTTTTCTGTAAAATCGAAAATGGCCGAGTTATTCAAGAAAAAGGTTTTTTTTTAAAAAAACATCGCCATTTTGAATTTACACTGCCAGTGACCCCCCGAGACTGGGGGGTCACTGGCACGGGGACACGGGTCAAAGTCTATAATGACTGTACTATAGTATTAGATAGTAGGTCACTGACACTGGTCCTTTAACCACAGCTAAACAACGACCGATTAGCAATGTCTAGGTAAATTAAATCGAAAGCAAACCAACCTTTCGAAAATGCAAACTTATCAGTTGAGGGTTTCTTGTTTGAATAAACAAGTTTAAAAGACAATAAATAGTATTTGCAAGAATTGTAGAATAGTGGAATAGATTTTTTATGGTCACGCAACATATCTTACTAGTCTATTGTTTAAAATGTCCTTTTGATGACGCCTCGAAACCCTTTCAAATGCATCTTACGCGCTAACTTGCTCAACATAAATCATCAGAGCAGATAGCAGAACTAGCAGGTAAGCAGTGCAGAGGATGTGAGGCGCCCGCCCAAGGTCGTCATCGATCTAAACAAAGATTCAAAGCACAGAAGTTGTGGTGCTGTGCGCTATTGTTATATTTCACTTCACTTGTTAATCCATATCTTTTCGTTATTGACTACAGTCAAGCCTACCCCTACACATGAACAAATAGGACTTCTTATGTCCTTCAGGTAGGTGGGCGGCTCATAATGCTGATGCTGTATACTTATAAGAATATTTTGCCATTGAGAGGGAAGCTCCTATCAATCAAAATAGATTTTGAATAACTGGCCAAATGTGTGCCTCCCTGAGTTGGAAATGGTGTCAAGGATAGTGTTAAGGTGAGAAGGGTTAAGTCGTCGACAAAGACTTTTTTTAAAACCGTTTATGTGTGCGTCGGACTTGTGAACGACGTGTTGCTTACTGCCGTATAACGGTAGGGAGGGTGTGGACGTGCATTTATTAGATAGATAGATAATCACTTTATTCCTTGTTAAAGTAAATATGTATAACTTGTGTCGCTTAGCTGAGTTGGGAATACTTTTTAAATAAAATAGAAAGGTTGTCTGAGTTGGGAATACTTTACAACAATAGATTGGCTGAGCTGGGAAGTACCCGTTGCCGCCTGGATGGGGTAGAAACGTATGGCGCTAGGTTTGGGTTGTATGCTGCTGGATGAGTATTTGAATCACCGACTGATTAAAATCTGTATACCCGGTGCCTGATAAACACAGCTAGTACAATGTATTTTGTAAAGTAGTTGTAGGAAATGCAGTTGAATTAGTTTGTTGCTGGGTGATTGCAAAGGGGTTAAACTAGTAGACCTTCAAATTCGTTAAACAAACTTGGTGTGAAAAATATTATAACCTGTGTTTTTGTTATATTTTTTTTTTAGAAGTAATACTTATATTTAAATTGACATGGCAAAACAAGGTACAAATAATACTGGTGTATATTTTTTTTCCCAAGGTTGAAAAAGACCATCAAAATTTTCAAAATATTTGAGAAAATTATGCAAGAAACCCCCCCTAAACTATGTAATAACAGAAATGAGTTAATTATTTGTGGCGATTTTAATGTAGATTTACTTGTAGATACAACAACAAAACAACGACTAATAACTTTATTTAAAACATTTAACTTATTTCAAATATTTTTAGAGTCGACTAGAATCACACTTACCAGCCAAACGTTCTTAGATACCAATTTTTACTTGCGATGGTGTATTCACAAGTAAAAATTTGATTGAACGGTTGCATTCCCAAATTGCTTGTAAGGCTATACCAGATTCATAATTTTACAGGCCAATTACATCCCATAGACTAGAAACTTTACAAATGTCCCGGGAAAACAAAGCTCCAAACTATGTATATTCTTTAATTATTCCATTCATTTCATTTCAAGTTCTACAACATGAATAGAGACGCAGTAATTTATGAATTAATATTTAAAAGCTATTGTTTAGTGAGAAGTCTTTGGGTGGTGGTTGGGGATTTTGTTGTCAGCTTCACAATTTTGTAAAATTTTACCATTTATGTAAAGTTTTGTGCGACAGGCCACTGTTCATATCAAATTAGATGCTTAGAGTCTGTGCAGAAAGATAACCGGCCGCGGCAAAATGGAAACCTAGGAACACTATTTACTTCATGAGATCATGCGCCGATATTGGTAGTCGAATGATGAGGTCGAATCTATCTTTATTATTGTTATTAATTATTATGATTATTGTTTTAATAATTAATAAATAAATAAATCTACTATATCTAAATATAGTAGATTTATTTATTTATTAATTATTATAAATAAGAGTATGTGGCATTACAGCGAGCCAAAGCGGCACAAACAATAAATACAATGCTTTTTACAATATTTACATAATAAAATTCATATAGGATAGGCTAGCCCCCTGTCACGCAAAATGGAGTATTGAATATCTGATTAAAATAGTGCACAATTGTGCCCCTGCCAGCCCGTATGGGAAAAGGCTATTTTAATAATTATCCAGCTAGATTAACCTGAATATGGTCACGTCGAGGTCAATTCACTTCCCTGCGTGGTTTCGGCAAGAATGGAGCAATGGAGTAAAATCGTAATAAACTGTTTTCATAATTTTCTCTTTATTTGTGCTATAAGACCTTGCTTCGTGCCAAATTTCATGATTCTAGGTCAACGGGAAGTACCCCCTCTAGGTTTTGATTTCCTTGCGAATATCAAGCAATTTCAGCAAAATTGAGACATATGCGGTATCTTTTGTTTGCTTTGACTTATAAGTTAAATTTTTTCACAACTTTAAGAGATCACAGATTTAAGTAATCGATATTAATTTCAACTTTATACCTACATGCGTTTCTGAGAAAAAGTCTTAACAGACGGTGAGACAGACAGACAGACAGACAGATAGAAATTTACAGTTTTCGGATTTTTCCCTTTACTTGTGCTATAATACCTTCCTTCATTCCAAATTTCATGACCCTAGGCCAACCAGAAGTACCCTACAGGTTTTGATTCCCTTGCGAGTTTCATGCGAGTTCATACAAATTCAGCATAATTATGACATAATATCGAGGTATCTTTTGAATGTGTGGACCTAGTTTTTTTTTTTTTCACAGCTCCAAGGAACCATAGACCTGAGTAATTAATATTAATTTCAATGTGATACCTCCACGCGTTCCTGAGAAAATGGGTCGTGACAGACGGACAGACAGACAGACAGACGGACAACAAAGTGATCCAATAAGGGTTCCTTTTTTCCTTTTAAGGTACGGAACCCTAAAAACCTGAAACATTAATAAAACATTTCAAGACTATGTTAGAAAATATTCCAAAACTTTGTAGTTGGTTTGTTGAAATGCAAAACTTTACACTTTAATAAAAAAATACAAATTGAACATAATGAAAATGGATTGGCAAATAATAATCTGTGAAATTGGCAAAGTTAACCTAGGGAAAATGATTTCTGCTTAAAAGTTATAATGTTAATAAATCTATCACTTTTGTAGCTCGAGCGAAACATTCTGCACCAATATACCCTTACTGACAACAGGGCGTCTATTCTGATCTCCATATGAAGCAAAGACTTTTTTTAAAACCGTTTATGTGTGCGTCGGACTTGTGAACGACGTGTTGCTTACTGCCGTGTAACGGTAGGGAGGGTGTGGACGTGCATTTATTAGATAGATAGATCACTTTATTCCTTGTTATAGAACACATAATATATTAGACACCAAGAACAAAGAAAATTAATTCATTTTCATATTAAACAAAAACATGCATTGTAAAAAGAAAAAAGGCCCTGGCTCAGCCAAATGTTGCATATGATCTGCAACTCTGATATTCTGCCAGAAACATCTAACGAAGAAATAAAATACAATTATTAAGAATGAAAATAGGTAGATATAATTTAGGGCGGTATGAGGATGAGAAATAAGATACTTTCATCATCATCATCAACATTATCAGCCTATAAAATCCCACTGCTGGGAATAGGCGGAGGCCTATTCCCAGTAGTGGGATTTTCAAATATGTAAGGGGAGCCTTACATATTTAAAAAATATGAACAGTGATAGGAAGAGAGTTGAAATTTGCATAGCAAACATTCATGAATTAAAGGGTCCCCATACAAACGACGTCTTTTAACAGAACCAGCGATATACACACGAAGAGAACTTTAAAAAAAAATGGACACGCTAAATGTAGCATGTCAATTTATTTTCTAAAATAGAATTTATGTACGCATGAACCTTTCAACATTTTCCAAAATTAGCGATGGCTGTAATGTTAACTCAAGAAATAATCACAGACTAGTTGCACCCCGGTTAAGACCAAAAAGCAATTCTTTCAATGCATTCTCTACTAAAACAATATACTTCTGGAGATTTTTAAATTGCCATATGAGCAATTTAAAAACGATGTAAAAGCCACTTTAGCTAAAAAGGGATTTTAAAATATTCAGGATTACATAAATTACACGAGTGTGTACTCAACGCAAAATCACTTAATGATTTTGTTAAACAAAAGCTTTAATTAAAAGATTTAAAAAATCAATCTGTGGGAGTTTCATCGCCCCTTTTTCTCCCACAGTGGTCCAATGTAGAGAAGAGGCAAAAAATGACGTTTTCTAAACCTATGTTAATATTAAAAGAAAAAATATAGATTTTGAAAAGAATATTGGGCAACAATGCTGTAGATTAGACCTGTAATTTGAAATTTCACATGACCAGCAAGACCTGTAAAATGCAACGATAAATATCGCTATGTGTGTGAAAGTCGCCTGAGAAATTTCCCATGGCTAGCAAGTCCTGTAAAGAGTAACGATAAGATTGTAATAAGTAATATATATAAGTAATAATATAGTAATAAGAATGAGTGGCGGCATAAGCATCAAGCGGCATTTGCCATCTGCCACTCGTGGTACAAGATGACAAATGCCGCTTGATGCTTGCCACTGACTGCCCTTCTCCCCTCCCCCCTTCCTGAACTTGTTGATTTGGATACTGTTATCGCAGGGAAGTAGGTACCATATATAGAATAGAAAGAAAGACCGGATTATATAAAAAGCAGAAACGCATATGCATGTAAATGTATAAATCCCGGTCTGTACTGAGAATAGTCCAGTCATTGCGATAACAATAATTACCAGCATGAAATAACACGACACATTATATTAACGTTTAAATTGATTACGATATGCCTCTATTTTACAATTCTCATTTGATGTCAAAGCGCTTCTCTTTTGCTGCTTACCTACGGGTATATATAAGGAAAATTTCAAAATATTTCTAGTAGACAACTTACTCTCGTTCACAGATAATCACTTTCATTCCTGCAACATGAAGACTTTACTGTTGGTGTATGGTAATTTTTTTTTTGTTAATAGCTAATTTAATTTAATATTCTTATTTCCGCATTTATGAGCGTTTTTTTAAATAACAACTTCAACGCTGCTCTAGAGGGCTCTTGACAGGGTTCCGTACACGAAGGGTGCCAAGCGGGACTCTATTAATAAGCCTCCGCTGACAGTCTATCCGTTCGTTAGAGGGCTGTATCTCGAGAGTTGAAAAATTCTCAGAATGTGTATTTCTGTTGCCGCTACAGCAAAAAATAATGAACTACCCGATATTTTATAAATGAAAGAGGGTCCCTATCCAAGAAACGTTTTTTAACACCCCACGCCATAGACCAAACCATAGCCAAAGTCAAAGTCGAAATTTATTTCTTACTGTAGATATTTATATATTCTTTTTGACTCGTCTCTACATAGGACCACAGTGGGAGTAGAGGGGGACAAAACACCGACAGATGTTTTTAGATCAGTTTAAAAATTGGTTTTGGTCTACTTAAAGGAGTATAGCCACTCAGGTGTGAGTCCACACTTACCTTTTTCACTGGATTTTCACTCTATTACCAAGGCAAAAAGATGACAATGAGAAGCCCAAATAGGGTCGGATAGGATCATTGGATAAACCAGAGCGTAGCTATGTGCGTAAGCCACCCCATATGGAATAACTGTGACGTCGTTGTGTGGGTAACTTAAATTAAACCCTATTCACAGGTTACCTGCTGGCAGTAATATTGCCTTCCTATGCGGAAATCGTACCATCCTGTGCATGCCCCAAGATTTATGATCCGGTTTGCGCTTCCAATTATGAGGTCTACCCTAACGAGTGTGTGATGAAATGTGTGTCGGACAAACAACAAATCGAGCCACCCTTAAGGGTGATATTTCATGGTACTTACTATATTTGTATAACCTATAGAACTGTTTAAGCTCACGAAGCAAGATGAGAGGATACCTTATTTCAGTCACCGACTGTTATAGTTTAGAAAAGAAAGATAGATTGGGTGATGATAATACAATGCAAGAAATATCTATAGAATATCATAGTTGTCAATTGTGCCTCTGCCACCCCTTATGGGAAAAGGCGTGACGTAAAAAAAGGTATGTGTATCATAGTTGACTCGAGATTTGTGCTAACTTACTTTCTATCTTTTGAGCCTAAATTATATTATTATTAACAATTAATATTATTAACAAACGATAGCTTTCAGTTGGTGGGAATTTGTGTTTTTGTGTAGAGACCTGGCGGTGGATCGATGCAGGCTAATAAATATGATGAGATGATATGATAATTATGAAAATAGAAAATATACAAAGCTGAGTGTGATTAACATTATTTATTTACTTAACAGGACCAACATGCTTGTTCCCTACCTATCGCTTGGAGAAGTGACCTGATGTTGATCTGAAAGGACTAACAGAAGTGACTTTTAAATAAAAATAAACATATTTTTTTTATTTGTATGAATTGTATTTTTTAAAACCACTTATCGATGCTTATGCCTATATCGTCAATTAATTTACGTGCAGGCCCTGACAGGTTTCTTGGAATATGAAATACTACTATAACATGCTAATTTAATAGCATTATAGTGCTTAACAGACGTCACAAATCTCCGATAGGGGTATACAAAAGAGTTGTATTATAATGGCCTCCGCAGACACAGCAACAGCAGTTGCCAACTGGAATAAAACTTCATACAACGTATCAAGAAGAAAGAAAGAAAGAAAGAGAAAGTGTCATACAAATTCCAGCAAGCAGTTGCTCCGTGTGCGGTGACCTTAAGTGGATTAAAATATGTAATTTATAAATAAAGCATCTAAATAGTATTAAATAGGTACAAAATCAACAAAATAATAAGTATTAAATGATTATTATCCAAATCAAAATAACAAATCAAATCAAATCAAAATAAACAAATCAAAATAACACTTTAAAAAACAAATTAACAATAATATGACAAATTTTCTCAAATTTGCGCCATATTGAAATTATTTTTTATGTACTGCTCCAAATCTGGATTTCAGTTCTGGTCCAAACTCTGTATGTATACATAAATACTGTATATATTAAAAAGGTACAAAATCAACAAAATAATAAGTATTAAATGATTATTATCCAAATCTAAATAACAAATCAAATCAAATCAAAATAACACTTTAAAAAACAAATTAACAATAATATGACAATTTTTCTCAAATTTGCGCCATATTGAAATTATTTTTTGTGTACTTCTCCAAATCTGTAGTTCAGTTCTGGTCCAAACTCTGTATGTATACATATGTACTGTATATAAACATTTGTCAGTTTTTATTTAAGTAAGTATTTTTTTTTAAATAGCTTGTGTCATTTGTTTTAAATTGTTTTAATTTGTGTACGATACCTGTTTCAACTCAGTGGATTCACAAAATACTCACCCTCTCTCACACACACACACACACACACACACATGCAACACAAAGAGAGGTCAAATATCCACATCTTCAATAAAGTTAAGTTTAAATTTTATTTTTGTAATTAAACACTTTTGGTTCTATATTAATCTCGATAATCATTTTTCCGTCGGATAGTCGAAACTCTATATAAATTTAGCATCCAACCTTAATCCGGAATTTGCGCTGGGCCCAGAAATACAGGTTATTTATACCTAGTTCAGGTTTCAGATGTTCCCAATTTATTATTGTGACATTATTATAAGGACTTAGTTGGTAACTCTTGTAACTATTTAGATGATGAAATAAAATTATTATTATTATTATTATTATTATTACACTGACGAGCAATGAAAAAGTTCCAGTGAGATAGCACCAAATTACTCCTAAACGGGAAAGGTTAGATTAATGATGCCGTCTGCAATATTGAAGTACATTTAACAGCGCATCAGAATATTACCAAGAAATAACGTCAATATTGTGTTCAAATTTTAAATTAAATGTTTTAAAAAATTGGATGGGTGTTTGTCGCCATTTTGTGGGTGGAACTCTTTCAATGGTTGTCAGTGTATTATATAGGTATAAGTGCGTATATATTACACAAGCATAGGATTTGGCTTTCAGGTTCATGAATGTAACAAAGTCGAATTACTAAACTTAATCTATGTAAACTAAGAAGGATATCATTATTTGTTTACACAAAAAATAGAAGATTAGTAATTTAAGTTTAGTTATATTGTATTTAGCTTTTACAAAGTATTATTTTCTACAAAAACAAACGAAATGGCTAAAACAGCAACTGAATGGGTGCCTACAGACAGTCACCGGCATAGGGGAAGGCCCAGAAGGAGGTGGAGGGACGGCCTGGATAAGTTTCAACCACTGTGGGGTAGTACAGCTTCGGATAGGGAAGTGTGGGGCTTGAAATTGTGAGACCTTTGCCCAGCACTGGGACGGTTCCTTTCACACCCACTGCATAAATCTGTTTCGTCAATCTCCTTTCATTCATCCTTTCAACGTGACCAAACCATCTAAGCTGGGCTTTCTCTATCCTTGCCACTATATCTTCTTTCAATCCACAGCGTTCCCTTATAACTTCATTTTTCAATGTATCTTTCAATGTTACTCCACATGTACTCCTCAAAAAACTCATTTCTACAGCGTTTATTCGGCTTTCATGCTTCTTCTGCCATACCCAACATTCGCTTCCATACATCAATGTCGGACTCAACACTCCATTATGAATCGACAAACGTGCCGTTTGGGACACCGTTTGGCCACTCGTCAAGGAGTTCATTGCCTCATTGATTGTAATGCTCGCATTCACCCTCTTTTCAATGTCACCCTCACATTTCCCATCTCTTGTAAACATACTACCCAAGTATAAAAACTCATTCACTTGTTCCACTTGTTCATCATCAATCATAATCACGCATTCAGTTACTTCTTCATCCTTTTCTAAAACCATGACCTTCGTTTTACTGACATTCACTTTCATTCCCTTCTTCTTAAGTGATGCGTTCATGAGAGTTACAATCTCGTGCAGCTCACCCACCGACGACGCAAGAATAACTTGATCATCGGCGTATTAGTGGCACTTGATAAGTAACTTCCCCATTTGCATCCCACAATCACGCTCTTTCAAATCATTCCAACAACTATCCATGAACAGATTGAACAGCCATGGCGATTTTACAAAGACCTGTTTCAAACCACGTTCGATGTGAAACCAGCCCGTGTAAGCACCGTTTAATATCCTCAATAATCTTCCCGTCGCGTCTAAAACAAGCTATTATAACACCAGTGTACAAAAATGGTAACAAAGAAGACATTAATAATTTTAGACCTATTTCTGTTCTTCCTTCGATATCCAAAATATTAGAAAAACTATTAAATAACAGACTTCTTAATTACTTAGAAAAAAACAATATTTTATCTCCCTCGCAATATGGATTTAGACAGGCAAGATCTACTGAAGACGCAGTCTCAGATCTCAGTTCCTTAATAACTGAACGTGTAGACAACAAACTTAAATGCTTAACGGTGTTCCTTGATCTGAAGAAAGCCTTCGATACTGTTTATATTCCTACCCTTATAAACAAGCTAGAATGTATTGGTATTAGAGGTTACCCGCTAGCTCTTTTTATAGACTATCTCAGTGAACGTAAGCAACAAGTTAAAATAGAATCACAGCTAAAGTTAAAATAGAATCAGCCCAAGACCGTGCGGAGATCTTCGCCGAATGCCTCGAGAAGCAGTTCAAGCCGAACCCTACGGATGATGTGGAGCACGTCGCAGCAGTCGAGAGACAGTACTTCGCCTCGCCGATAGCTCCCGAAGAGGACCCCACCGTCGTCACGCCCGGCCAGATCATGCGTGCATTCAGACGTACCAAGCCCAGGAAAGCCCCGGGCGCAGACCGCATACCTAACATGGCGCTGCTACATTTGCCACCACGTACTGTGGCGGCCGTTACGCGCCTGTTTAACGGTATCTTGCGCACGGGCCACTTCCCAACCCAATGGAAGGAGGGCTTGGTCATAATGTTGCCCAAGCCGGGCAAGGACTCCAAGCTGCCTGAGAGCTATCGGCCGATAACTCTACTGAGTACCATCTCAAAGGTGTTTGAGAAACTCCTGCTGGTGAAGCTACTGCCCCACATCCAGCCACGCCCGGAACAGTTCGGCTTCAGGCCCGAGCATTCTACGACGCTTCAGCTCACAAGAGTACTGAATGACATGACGGTTTGTTTAAACAAGAAGGAATACACTGTCGCAGTACTCCTGGACATGGAGAAGGCGTTTGACAGAGTATGGCACGAGGGGTTGCTGTACAAATTGTCGACGTCTCCAGCCCCAAGAAGACTGGTCCAGATCATCGCCTCCTTCCTGAAGAAAAGCCGCTTCCGAGTGATGGTGGAAGACACCGTCTCCGAGGAACACCCCGTTGCAGCCGGCGTCCCTCAGGGGTCCTGCCTGTCTCCAGCCTGTTACTCCCAATATACGGACGACATCCCCGTCGGGCCGGGTGCCCAGCTGGCACTCTTCGCCGACGACGCTGCCTACTACGCGTCGTCGATCCAGGCTCAGCAGGCTACCGTCAAACTGCAGCGCACCCTGGACATCTTGCCCGACTGGCTCGCCAAGTGGCGGTTGTCCGTCAACGTTGGGAAGACGCAGGCGCTCATCACAGGCCAGTCCCCCCTTCCACCACCACTCCAGCTCCAAGGACAGGACATCGCGTGGTCTTCGCAGGTGAAGTACCTGGGAGTGACCATCGATCGCCGGCTCACCATGAAGCAACATGTCGACAACGTCGTCAAGCAGGTCAAGGTGGCACGCGCCAAGCTGCGTCCACTTCTCGACTCCAGCCTCCCTCTGAGGGCGAAGCTCGGGATCTACAAGTGCTACGTGAGATCCCGCCTCACCTACGCGGCCCCGGCATGGTACGCCCTGTGCTCGGAGACGAACAAATGGAGACTCCGAGCCCAAGAGAACCTCTCTTTGCGTACCATCGTCGACGCCCCCCGCTACGTGAGGAATGCGACGATCCAGAGGGACCTCAGATGGGAAACAGTGGACCAGTTTGTTCAGAGGCTGGCGAAGGGCATGTTCGCGCGTGCGGATACTTCACAACATCCGCATATCCGCAACATAGCGCCGTACCCCGCGCGCCCGCCCGACCGCCGCCGCCTGCCACACGACCTGGTTGCCTAGCCGGCGATCATCCAAAGGAACACCCCAAGTGAGAAGATCTCCACCGCCCGCGATGGCCCCCCGATGACCTGTCCATAGGAGTGGACAGAGGCGCTTCTTCAGGAAGAGATCCGATGATCTGACCCTGACTGCCCACGCCCCAGAATGGGTGCGTGAGAAGATTGCATGATTGGATTGGGCTCGGAGTCTCCGTTTGTTCGTCTCCGAGCACAGGGTGTACCATGCCGGGGCCGCGTAGGTGAGGCGGGATCTTACGTAGCACTTGTAGATCCGACTCCCGTGCTCGGGTTTATATAGGCCGGCGTTGCCTGCTTCGTGGTGGGGGGTGGCTTCGTTGCTGGGTCGGTGTGGAGGGGCGCCGCGCGCGTGGAGGGGTGCCATGCGTGGCGAGGTAGCTGCGGGCCGATGACGTCATCATTATGTGCCCGCGCTCGGCTGTGCGGTCGTGGATGCTTGTGGCGATCACGTGCGGCCGGCGTGATCGTTACAAACCTAAGAAATAATCACTGACTACTTGTGCTCCGGTTTAGGCTCGCGAAGCAATTCTTCCAATGGTTAATGCATTCTCTACTACGACAATATACCTCTGGAGATCTTGAAATTGACATTTGAGCAATAAAAAAACCACCATGTTAAAGCGACTTTGTCGAAAAAGGGATATTACAATGTTCAAGATTACTTAAATGACGGGACTGTATGGGGTTAATCTGACTCAATATAGACCTTGCTGTTAATAATTTTGTAATTATTTATTCCTGCTTATTAATTATGATCATAATATTATGATATTTGTATTAGTTAAGCACAAGCAAGGAGGAGGAGGAGGAGGAGGAAGAAAATATCTGGGATGCGCAAGGGGGACCTGATCATCGGATCTCTTCCTGAAGAAGCGCCTCTGTCCACTCCTATGGACAGGTCATCGGGGGGCCATCGCGGGCGGTGGAGATCTTCTCACTTGGGGTGTTCCTTTGGATGATCGCCGATTTTTGTTTCGACACTCTGACTAAAGGTGTAGTGCTTATGTGGTTTTTATTTCATCAGCTGTCATCTGTCAATTTGAAGCAAAGACGTATGGTTCGTGGTTTGTGTCTTTTCATTTTCGGATGTACGGACCGGACGGCCGCGGCCATTGGTTGCGTTTCGGTTCCATTCTTGGTCTTGTTTGTTTGTTAAATTAATATATATATTTTTGCCATGCTGTGTTCGTGATAAGTAGAAGTCAGAATCCAGAACTTATATGTGTGATTTAAATCTCTGTATTCGTCTATCTGTAGTAGTTATTGTTATTTGTTACTTGTGAGATGATATAACAAACAATCTCTTTCCTCAATCCTAGGGTGGGTCTGGGTCTAAGCATGAAGCTTATTGATTAGAAATTTTAATTAGTTTACTTTTGATTTTAGAATATTTATAACTTAATAGGTATATATAATATTTTATATTGATAAGTATATTTATATATATGGATATTCTACCTGATCTTATTAATCAAAGTTTCCTTTCGTGTTCTTCTAGCGACGATGATTTTTTGAGTGCGGAAAGCAATGACTCCTCTATAGAGGAACCCCTATCTGTCAAAATTAAGACTGTCTTTGGTGGTGTGGAGAAAAATCTAAACATCGTACATATAAATGCACAAAGCATCCATTCCAGCTATCCGGACCTGCTCGATGCTTTTAGTGAACAATGCGTGGACGGCATTCTTGTCTCCGAGTCGTTTCTCAAGCCCTCGCTGCCATCCTCATTGTATTCCCTTCCAGGTTACAGGCTTTACAGGAACGACAGAGTCGGGAAGGCCGATGGGGGCGTCGCTATCTATCTACGTGCGGAAATTCCGTGCAAGGTGATCAGTGCGTCCCCTAGTCAATACTCCGAGTCTGCTGAACAACTCTTTCTCGAAATCATTCTTCACCACAACAAGGTCCTCCTCGGTGTTCTTTATAGTCCCTCTCTTCGCATCGATTATTTCGATTCCTTTGAATCACTCCTCAATGAACTGACACCACTTTATAATGATTCCCTCATTCTTGGTGATTTCAACACCTGTCTCCTTAAACACAATCCACGGTCTGCCAGACTCAAGTCCATGGTCGACTCCTTTAATCTGCATATTCTGCCGCTTGATGCCACCCATTTCCAACCTCATTGCTCTCCCTCGCTTCTCGACATTATGATCATCTCCAATTTGGACAAGGTCGCAATACACGGTCAGCTAAGTTCTCCTTTCTCTTATCATGACCTCATTTATCTCTCTTATAAGATAAGGCCTCTCAAGAGCAGAGCGAAATTCCTTTATATCCGGAACTTTAAGGATATCAACCATGAGTCCCTTTTGTCTGATGCCATGTCTATTGACTGGTCCCCTGTCACTACCAGTAAGACTGTTGATACTAAAATCGCCAATTTTAATTCTATAGTCCTGGGTCTCTATGACAAGCACGCACCTTCAAAAAAAGTGAGGGTTAAACACCACCCTGCCCCTTGGCTAACAGACACTATTAAGTGCCTAATGGCCAAGAGGAATAGAGCCAAATGTAGATACCGCAAGAATCCGACAGATGATAATTTCCTCTCTTACAAATGTCTTCGCAACCGTTGCAACCGTCTCTGTCGCGATGCTAAACGTCGGCACATACACGAATGCATTGAGAACTACACTCCAGCTCAGGTGTGGAAATTCCTGAGAACGCTTGGTGTAGGTAAGGCCCGGGACCTACATGCTGGTAATGTAGATCTCAACGGTCTCAACCAGTTTCTTTCTACCCCGCCTGTTGTGATGGATCCCACTGTCAAACAAGCCACGCTTCAGAGCCTGCGCTCTAAGTCCTTACCCAACACCACACCATTCAACTTGAGTATTGTTGGAATCGATGCGGTCAAGAAGGCGCTATTGGCAGTCAATTCGAAAGCTGTAGGCGATGACAAAATTTGCCTTAAAATGCTACTGACAATCCTTGACGAACTATTACCAGCAATAACACACGTTATAAACTTTTCTTTAGCTAATGGTGTCTTCCCCACAGTGTGGAAGAAAGCTCTAGTCATCCCACTACCCAAAACCTCCAGTCCCACCTCCTTTAAAGAGTACCGTCCCATTTCAATCCTGCCCATCCTCTCCAAAGTCATTGAGACCATTGTCCATAACCAGCTTTCCTACTACCTCTCCTCAAACAACCTGCTAAACACGTTCCAGTCAGGATTCCGACCGGGTCATAGCACCGTCACGGCTCTGCTGAAAGTCACAGATGACATCCAGCTAGCCATGGACCGCAAACAGCTTTCCGTGTTGGCTTTACTTGATTTCAGTAGTGCCTTCAACAGCGTAGATTTCGACATTCTCGTTGAGCTTCTCAGATCCCTGAACGTATCTTCCTTCTCTGCCAGCTGGTTCGACTCTTATTTGAGGGATCGGCAACAGCGAATCAGGACGGAAGAGACATCCACTGAATGGTGTGACCTCCTGTCAGGCGTCCCTCAAGGTGGTATTCTTTCTCCTCTTCTATTCTCGATTTTCATAAACTCCATCTCGGACATCCTGTCTTCTTCATATCATCTTTATGCTGATGATCTCCAGATTTATCGCCACTTCTCTCATAACGATGTAAACTCTGCTGTGGAGGCATTGAACGCTGATCTGGAGGGGGTGAGAAGCTGGGCTTCATCCTTCGGACTCCTGGTTAACCCGAGCAAGTCCCAGGCCATGATTATAGGCACCAGACAATCTCTTAACTTGTTGTAGCAACAGCCCATTCCACCTGTCACTTTTAATGGTACCACAATCGTGTATAGCGATAAAGCTAAAAACCTGGGTCTTATCTTCGACAACCAGCTGTCCTGGTCATCGCATGTCAATGAGGTCAGTCGACGAGTATTTGCTACTTTTCACTCTCTCAGGAAACTTCAGTACTTTTTGCCTCGACAGACCAAAATCACTCTCGCTCAGTCTCTCCTTCTACCTCTCATCGATTATGCTGATGTCTGCTGGGTCAGTGCTAACGAAGAATTACTGAACAAACTCGAACGACTTCAAAATCTCGGGATTCGGTTTATCTTTGGGCTGCGCAAATACGACCATGTATCACAGCATCGCAAAGAGCTGAAGTGGCTGCCAATACGTCTTCGTCGGGATTCTCACATCCTCAACATCCTCTACAACATTTTACGCAATCCACGCTATCCAACCTTCTTACGAGACCGTTTTCCATTTCTTTCTTCCAGCAGGCCTCGGAGAACTCACGCGCTTTCGATGCTCACAACCCCACAGCATAACACCGCGTCCTATGAGCATGGGTTTAGATTCCGGGCCATTCAATTGGCCGTGTGCGGGCCACCGCAGTTGGCGCACGTCGGCGGCTGGTCTTTCGGGCGGGGGCACATATGCGACGAGTGCCGGAACTGTTGGCACCTGTGGCACTGGGCCGGGCCCTGCTTGGAGCGCCAAGCCTCGATCTTCACCCCCGGCATGTACATGAGCTCCGAGATCTCATATACTGCACCGGGGGCACGGTCGGGATTCTTCCGCAGGGACGCGTAGAAGATACAACCGGGGCGCTCCTTGCGCGCCCGGATCTGCTTGCAGTACTCGGCCTCCACACCGAGTTCTGCAAGTGCCGCGACGATCTCTTCCGGCGTGGTGTTGGAAGGCAGCCCGCGGATTGCCACCTTCTGGGTTGTTCGATTCCAAATCGATATTCGATCGATGGTTTCGGAACGGCCATTTTGAATTTGACGTTGCTGCCAACCTAGCAGTTTTTTGACAACTGACAGACGAAAAGCCCTCGCAATGTAACGCGTATTGATTGGGGTATTGAAATTAAATCGTAAGCCATCTGGAATTGTATTCGGGGTTCCCTCAGGATTGTCTAGATAGCTTAGTGTTTTGTGGTTCCCCGAACCAGATAAAGTTCGCATTTACGTGGCCGATTGGTTTTCCCA
This sequence comes from Argyresthia goedartella, assembly GCA_949825045.1. NCBI lineage: Eukaryota > Metazoa > Arthropoda > Insecta > Lepidoptera > Argyresthiidae > Argyresthia > Argyresthia goedartella. The sequence continues at coordinate 26,099,153 of OX463823.1, forward strand.
CGTAACATAACCTGTGTTGGAACACTGTGCTCGTCGAAGCTGGCCTGCCAGCCATACCTGGTTGGCTGAAGAACCTGTCTACCAAGAAGAGCCTAGGGTGCACCCGGGCCTTGCAGAGAGACAGGAGTTTGACGGGAACGAAGCACAGACCAGGTTAGATAGACTACATTTACATTAGCTCGGTGAATCGCCGACGTTCACACTTCTTGGCATCTGATCGCTACGCTACCTCGTAGCTGATGGGCCCCTGCGAGGTCATTGGGTGCCGAGAGGCCTGAACATTTTGGTAGCAAGAGCGTGGTTTCCTGAGATTTGCAGCCGTCAAGGGCTCCAGGAACCCACGATTTGGGACTATCAATCTGTAGGTATAGGCGGTTATTAGCTAACTTGGTGTTGTTCCTGTATCCACATAGATTGGTAGTATTGTAAGCTATAGGTCTATTGCTGGTAGTAGACAGACAGATATTGAGTTGAAATTTGCATTGAAGTACCAGTTAGTCAATCTATTAGTGGTCTAGTAATGCTAATGAATGTTTGGTTAACATAGGTAGTTACATCTATTGATAGCAGGCTATTACATTGTTTTCAGTTATAGCAATTTATAACTTGAACTAATATTGACTATCTGTGTGTGTTGTAGTGATAAAGGGAAACTAAATTGTTATTTACAGAATTTATATAGATATAAAACTCGGTTCCTATTGTTTAAGGAAATCAACATTGTTTAAGTTATAGTTTAGGGTTCCCTCGTTTGGGTTATAGACTGGAGGGTCCAATAAAATTGAGTTACTGCAAATTGTGAGTAAGTATCGTTCCGATCATGTCGTTATCTGAAATACAGAAGGGTGTTTCTAAAGAACTCAGATGGTTTTCCTCCGCACACGGTCTGATAGACCGTTTAGATAGGCATGATGTGGTATTGGAGCGGTCTATGGACGTTAAGGAACGTTACAATAGGGTGCTCGAATTGTCCGCGCAGGCGGAATCAGTTGATGGTTGCGCACCTGACAGGCTGTCACGGTTGCTAGGGGATGTCGACCAATGTATGGAGATGGCAGCTGCTATCACGCAGAAGGCTGCGGACATACGTAGACAGCGCGAGTCCAGCCATGGTGGTGACATTGAAGCACCTCTGCCGCTTCAGGGTTCAGGGTCCAGGTTACCGGCCATAACTATGCCTACTTTTGACGGAGTGTCCGGTGAATGGATGAGCTTCATCAATCTGTTCGACAGTTTGGTGCACATGCGATCGGACATTACCAAGTCTGTCAAGATGGCTCAGCTGGTGGCAGCATTGAGGGGTGAGCCTAGGGAGCTGGTCGCTCATTTGACAGTTACGGAGGGTAACTATGAAACGGCCAGACAATTGTTGGTCAGACGTTACCATAACAAACGGAGGTTGGCCGATGCCCAACTGAACCGTTTGTTTAGTATCCCGGTTGTGAACAAGGTCGGGGCCATACAGACAGAGGTTTAGAACCCGTTGTTGTCCGTCACCAAGGCCCTAGAGAATCTTGGACTTCCGGTTGGTGAATGGTCGTACTTACTGTTGTACATTGTACTTTCTCGCCTACCCGCTGACGTGCAGACTCGTTTCGAACAGTCTCACGGGAGGTCGGCCGAGGACCTGCCCGCCTTCTCCGACTTGGTCGGATTTTTGGAAGAGGAGGCTCGACGGGCAGAGAATTTGGGGTTGACGGTCACCCATCCTTCGGAGCCACAGAGAGCTGCCGGGAGCGCTGTGAGTAGGGGCCCTCCGACGAGGAAGGACCGCACCAACCGGCAGTCGTATGGGACTGTGAGTGCATTGACCCCACATAGTGAGACCTGCCCATGTTGTAGGCAGATTGGCCATGCTGTGGCCAATTGCAATAAGTTCGGGGAACTTAGGGTTGAGGGACGGCGCCGGATGGCCAAGCAGCGGAGCTGGTGTTTCCTGTGCCTCGGGCCACACATGGCTAGGTACTGCACGCGCACAAAAATGTGCGGATATTGTGGTGGGGCCCACAACAATCTGTTGTGCATGAACCGGTCCGGCCAACAGCCACCACAGGGCCGTACCCAAGGTGACACGGCATGGGGCCCTGAGAATTCGTTTGCGACTCGGAGCGCAACTCAGGGGCCAATGTCCCCACGTGCACAGGGCGGTACTAGGGTGCAGGGCCGCACTCAGGGTCATCACATGGGGGGCCCTGAGTTTTCGGTTGCGACTCAGCATCCGACTCAGCGGGCAATGGGGCCACAAGCACGCAGCCACCCAGGGGTGCAGGGCCGCACTCAGGGTCATCACATGGGGGGCCCTGAGTTTTCGGTTGCGACTCAGCATCCGACTCAGCGGGACATTGGGTATGTTGAGCAGGCCGTAACGGGCGGGTGGCATGGGACACCTTCGAGCTATGCGGATGCGGTTCGGACGCCGCCTCAGTTGTCGCCCCGCTCGTCGCCTCGTCCTCGTCGGTCGCATGTGATGTCCCCCCCGCTCATGGAGCGGCCACGGTTGAATTCACGCCCACCCCCCTTCGGGGGGCGTCGTAGGGTGGCAATGGAACCGGCGCGTGGGCCATTTGTACAATGGGACCCTCTGGCGTATAGCTGCCTACCTGACCGGTTACAGGCACAGTGGGGCCCCGGGGGTCCTCGCTAGGAATTTGCGGCCCAACCATTGGTTGCCCCCCAACCGGAGACGGTGGTGTTACCGATCGCCTCTGTGCTTGTTTGGGATTTGGCGGGCAACCCAACATACGTTCGCGCCCTATTAGATTCCGGAGCTCAGGGCTGCATTGTATCGAACGATTTAGCGAAATGGTTGGACCTCAATATAAATCATGTATCGCTGCCGAGGAAATTGGTCCCTGCTGGGGATTACAGGGCAACCCTTCACGGGTTTTGTGATGCCTCTGAACGAGGGTTTGCGGCAGCGGTTTATTTGCGAACCGTCACCTCCACCGGGGAGGTCGACGTGCGTTTGGTTTTGGCAAAAAGCAAGGTAGCGCCTATTCGGACAAGGATGACGATTCCAAAACTGGAACTGTCCGGGGCTGCTCTTTTGACCAAACTTTTGAATCACACTCTAACAGTGTTGCGTGGGTCAGTGGTTTTGGAGGATACGGTGTACGCGTGGACGGACAGCCAGATTGTTTTGTACTGGCTGAAGGCTTCGGTCCATAACTTAGAGGTTTTTGTTGCGAACCGTGTCTCCCAGATTGTGTCGTCTGAGGTCCCACTGACCTGGAGACATATACCAGGAGAATTGAACCCGTCTGATTGTGCATCCAGGGGATGTCGGGCTCCTGAACTCGTTAGACACCATTTGTGGTGGGGACCACCCTGGCTTGCCAGGAGAGAATCGGACTGGCCCCACAGCCATGTAGTAGTATCTTCGGATCATGGCCCCAGAGCGGCCGTGCATGTTACCCAGAAGGCTGAGGACCCTGACGCCGGGTTTCTGCTGGACCGGTATAGCTCATGTGTATTTGTTTGTTTATCCACCAAGGCGGTACATCTCGAGCTCGTTGCTGATCTCTCGACAGAGGCTTTCATTGCTTGTTTGGATAGGTTTGTTTCTCGAAGGGGACTTCCAACTTTGATCCGCTCTGATAACGGCACTAACTACGTCGGTGCGGAACGATACTTACGAGAGATAGTCAACTTTTTGAATGTAAATAAAGTGGATATTGGAACGGCCCTCTCCCGTCGGGGTATACAGTGGACCTTCAGCCCACCGAGTTGCCCCCACTGGGGTGGGATTTTTGAGGCCGTAGTTAAGTCAGCTAAGACGCACTTGGGGCGTATAGTAGGTCAGACCGCACTGACTTTTGAGGAGCTCGCGACATTGTTTTGTAAGATCGAGGCCGTTCTCAATTCGCGACCGTTGTGTCCGCTCAGCTCGGATCCAAATGACCTGGAGGCTCTGACCCCAGGCCATTTCTTGATAGGACAGCCACTTAACGCGTTGCCGGAGCACCCCTTCGAGGGAGTGAAATTGTATCGGTTGTCAAGGTACCAGATGTTGCAGCAGTTTACTCAGAATTTCTGGAAGCGTTGGTCGCTCGAGTATCTGCATATCTTACAACAGCGCCTTAAGAGGACTGACAAAACCAGCCCCCCTAGTGTTGGTGACCTCGTTCTGGTTAAGGATGCTAACCTACCGCCACTACGTTGGCGCAGGGGGCGCATTGTTAACTTGTTCCCTGGCAAGGACGGGACCCCCCGGTCTGCAGAGGTTCTAGTAGGAGGCTCGGTTCTAAAACGAGCGGTAGCAACGTTGTCTCGGCTGCCCGTAGATTAGAGGACAGGTGGGTGCCTGTCCGGGCGGGTGATTGTTCGATTCCAAATCGATATTCGATCGATGGTTTCGGAACGGCCATTTTGAATTTGACGTTGCTGCCAACCTAGCAGTTTTTTGACAACTGACAGACGAAAAGCCCTCGCAATGTAACGCGTATTGATTGGGGTATTGAAATTAAATCGTAAGCCATCTGGAATTGTATTCGGGGTTCCCTCAGGATTGTCTAGATAGCTTAGTGTTTTGTGGTTCCCCGAACCAGATAAAGTTCGCATTTACGTGGCCGATTGGTTTTCCCACGTAACATAACCTGTGTTGGAACACTGTGCTCGTCGAAGCTGGCCTGCCAGCCATACCTGGTTGGCTGAAGAACCTGTCTACCAAGAAGAGCCTAGGGTGCACCCGGGCCTTGCAGAGAGACAGGAGTTTGACGGGAACGAAGCACAGACCAGGTTAGATAGACTACATTTACATTAGCTCGGTGAATCGCCGACGTTCACACTTCTTGGCATCTGATCGCTACGCTACCTCGTAGCTGATGGGCCCCTGCGAGGTCATTGGGTGCCGAGAGGCCTGAACATGGGTCTTGTCGGCTGGCAGCGAGTAAGAGAACCACCGAACTCCGTGGCCCTTCTCCAGCCTGCACAGATAGCGCTGTACAAGCCGGTACTCGTCGTCGGCCGTGGGGGTGAAGCGCACACCCTTTTGGTAGGCGCGCGCACTGGGAGCCCGGCCGAGCTCGCTGGCTATCGCCTTGAAGTGTTCGGCCCAGTTGGGTAGGGCCTCCACTATGAGGGGCGGATAGCGCGGCTGGCGGGGCTGCTTCGGCGCAGCGCCTCCCGACGGGGCTGTGGTGGCGGTGGCGATCGCGGCTGCGGTTTGGGCGGCGGCAGTGGCGGGCGGTGTTGGGCGGGCGGGCGGCATTGGGCGGGCGAGCCCTATCGCGGGTGCGGCGGCATGCGGGTTCGCAGGCACAGCGGCGGGGCGCGTAGGGCGGGCGGGCACAGTCGCGGTGGTGGGCGGTTTAGCGGTCGCGGCGGCGGGGCGCGTAGGGCGGGCGGGCACTATCGCGGGTGCTGCGGCGGAGCGCGTGGGGCGGGCGGGCACTCGCGACGTGGTCGCCGACGGGGCGGGCGGACGCGCGGTTGGCGGCACCGGGTGCCTCACTGGTCGGGGGGGGGGGGGGGGGTCGCGGTGCTGGGGCGCGGTGCCTCAGACACGGGAATTGCGGTCGCGGCCGCCGCGGCAAACGACATTGTGGGAGAGCACTTATTAGGTGAAACACTCGTACCTTTAATTTGTGTTGTAGCACTCTCACTGTCTCTTTCACACGCGGCGGTCGGTCCAGGGGCGGCGGCGCCAGATCCGGATGCCTGGGGCTCGCCCAGCAGGGGCGACAACCTCGGCATGTCCGGTCCGGTCTTCCTGGGTGCAGGCGGGCGAGGCGGCGGGGACGGTGAGTCAGCGAACAAGGCCCGCTTCCCACTACCCCGCAGCAGTTCGTCCGACGGGCTTTCACTGCGCGCCCGCCTCGTCCCACGGGGCGGGGGCGGCAGGATAAGTGGCTGCTCGCGCGCCTGCTCCAGCAGTCTCGCGTCGAGGATTTCGTCGCCGATGCTAGCCGCAGGCGTACCCTCCAGGGCCGCGCGGCTATCGGCGATGTAGGCCTCCATGGCGCGTAACAGTCCCGGCGAGAACAGTTTGGCTTGAGCGGCCCGGATTAAATATAATCCGTCCAACTCAAGCACCGCTCTCGGCGAAACCGGATGGCGCACCAATGGGGACCCATATTCCGTCGACGTTGAGACGGGGAGCAGGCGGTCCAGGGATGCCGATGTGGTGAGGCGACTACGGCGCGGGGTGATCCCCAGCGGCGGGCTGCCTGTCACATCGGCTTGGCGGTCACTTTCACTGTCACTGACACTGACACTTTCACTGTAGCCCTTAGAAGGACCTTTAAGCTCGTCCATAGCGGCGGGCTATGGACGAGTTGGCTGCCCGAAAGGTTACCTACCAGGCACGACCTTAGGCGAAGCCGGCGTCCGTTCCTAGCAGATAATCCCCTCCGTGCAGCTCACTCGCGACGGCGAAGTCGCGACGCGCACGGGCGCGTGTTGCGCACGTCCGCTTTCTACGAAGCGGCGTGCGAACTGCGGTGGAACGGCGATCACTATAGGTCCGTGTGCGCGACGGTCGAAACACTCCATATCCGAGCCCAAGAGAACCTCTCTTTGCGTACCATCGTCGACGCCCCCCGCTACGTGAGGAATGCGACGATCCAGAGATACCTCAGATGGGAAACAGTGGACCAGTTTGTCCAGGGGCTGGCGAAGGGCATGTTCGCGCGTGCGGATACCTCACAACATCCGCATATCCGCGACATGGCGCCGTACCACGCGCGCCCGCCCGACCTCCGCCGCCTGCCACGCGACCTGGTTGCCTAGCCGGCGATCATCCAATGGAACACCCCAAGTGAGAAGATCTCCACCGCCCGCGAGGGCCCCCCGATGACCTGTCCATAGGAGTGGACAGAGGCGCTTCCTCAGGAAGAGATCCGATGATCTGACGCTGACTCCCCACGCCCCAGAATGGGTGCGTGAGAAGATTGCTTGATTGATCGGAGCTGCAGTTGGCCGACGCTCCGGCCTCAACTGCTTATCCCTTTAGCACATGATCAGCATCGGATTGCAACATGCATCTCCTGCATGAGAAGCGAGCATAAAACCGCTAGACTACGGAGGTCTTTTATCTATTAGTATATTAAAGTATCTGTGCTTTAAGTAAAGATTAATTTTTATTTTAAGTAAAGATTTTGATATTTTTAGTAAAGGTATTTCTATTTAGTAGTAGGTTATATATATATATATATAAATATATATATATTGTTACAGTTCAATAATTTAATTTCAATTTTAAAACATTTTGTTCGTTATTGTAATTTCTGTAGGCAATCGAAGAATCACAAGTACTAACAAAAAGGAATTTCAGCATCTCGCTACTGCAATGGGCTATTTCATGAAAAATTGCATGATTCTATAAAGTAGGTATTGCGTTACTAATTGTATGAACACTGTCAGAAAAGTAAGCAATTCCGGTAGCAGGCAGTCCGCGACCAAATCCCCAATAATATTTGAATAATAATGAGGGGATATCAATTTATTACCATTATTAGGCCACACACTCTGTTACAAGTTAACTGTCCAATGCGACAGCATTACTAACCTGCTTGCTCAGTCACAGTAGTCTTCCAAATCAAACACTCATAAAGTCATAATTACTGACACGACCCGTTTCCGCGGTATCAGTACAACAATGGCTTTGTAATTTGTAGAATTGTCACAGGTTGTGGAAACTAACACCCATAGACGTACAAATCAGCTCTAATCTCAAACCATTTTTGACGTTTCATAGATTTTTTATATCGGAAGTTGACTCTACCTATTCTGTCTTGCCTAAGTGCTACTTGTTCGTTACCCAGGGTGAATTACGTTTTATCTCTCAGATAAATTTGATACAAAAAATGTGAATAACTGCTATTCAAATAAAAGATAAACCTCATCTGATGTCGTGTTCTCTAATGTAGCCCAAAATGATTAATTTCCAAAGTGTTAAGTTTTAACTTAACACTTTGGAAATTAATCATTTTCAAACTTTAGTTTGAAAACCACATTCAAATTAAACCGTACTACCGTGTAAAAGTAAAACAGTGTCACTCAAATACACAATAGTTAGGTAGGTATTACTTAAATGTCACAGTCCGTGTCATTATTTAAGTAGGTAATTGTTCGAGCGCGTGTCACATCTGATAAGTGTACTCATACAATCGATAGCGAAACCTACTGGTACTGGTACAATAAATAGCATACACTTATAGGCATCATTATTCAACAAATACAACACGATTTTACACCACGAACTAAATAACCATTTCATTCTACTTACGTTATAACGTTACTGGAAAAAAATCACGGTTAATAGCTTGGCTCTACATGAGATGTGATAACTTTTGACAGAGCGAGCCATATGATCACGACTCGGCAACATTTTACATGAAAATATTTTGATGGAATATATACTGACGAAATGCATACGTTTACAATGTATTAGTTCAAATTATATAAAATAAAAACACATATATCCTATAACGTCTTGGCAACTTTATACATGAGAATGTTTTTGGTGGGATTTTTGTAAGTCAATATTCCAATTCAATTCCTAAGACAATTTTTTTTTATTTTGTTCACTTTTTCTTTCTTGTTTTGGGGTGTTTCTTGTACATCAAAGGTTCCTTTTTTCATAGCCCACTTATCTTTGCCTTTTTTCGATTCGTAATATGTGTTTGTGGAATCGGGAATCAGCATTGTCATTTACGTTTTAGATTTTCGGTTGCGGTTCAAGTTGACATCTAGCCACCTTATTGTCGTCTAGGGATCAGTGGCATGCAATTCCCAATAACCTATCACTGGCCTATAATATACCGCACTCGGGTTTGACAACATTCTTAGCCCGATGTTCGGGTACCGGAAATAGGTTCAACTTGAGATACGTTTCTAGATTTATTTGACTACCTTGTCAAATACCGTATTCCCCTTATTTAAAGCGTCGGGGTTGAAATACTAAAAATCCTGAAATATGTATTTTATTATTTATATCAAGGAGTCCCTATATCGACGGAAGTCCCTATAGCATACAAACTTTCGGCCCCTAGTTTAAGGGGTTAGGGGGGTTGAAGTTCCAAGTTTTAGATTTGTTTGTTGTTTGTGTACTTAAGCTAGCTTACATACCGAATTTCAGCTTTCTATGTCTTTCCCTAAGAATTTTGATGATCATCAGTGAGTCAGTACCGAAATCGGGTTTTTTTTAGATAATTATAAAGTATAACGCCATTGAAATTTAATATGTTTAATGAGTGCACTATCGAAATCATATCCCGAGAATTTTGTTTATCTGGTATAATCCAAATCAAGGTTATGAGGGTTCAAAAAACGACGAAGCGCTTCGAGAAAAGATAGTATTACCCTTGCGCTTCGCTTGGCTCGTCTTAGCGGGGGCACAACAGTGCCCCCAGATTTCTAACAGTACAGCTTGTGTAAAATTTCAAGCTTTTAGGTCTGCTAGAATTACATTAGAATTTTGATGTCCGATGATGAGTCAATCAGACAGGAGAAAAATGACGAAACTTTTAATGGCTGTCGTTTCCAATCTATTGGTTCAAATTGACTGAATTTCAGGAACTTGCCTCTTTTAATTATAGCCTATTAGTCACAGAAAATTCAGGTGCCTAGCTTTATCTCCAACATAGTTACAGGAGGGTCGATAATACCCTGAAGTGCTTCCTCCTCCACTCCTCCTTTTTGGATTTTTTCGCAACGTCTTGTGAAGTATGACGTCCTTAGTGTGCCTCTCAAATTTGATTGAAATCGTTCGATAAATAACGCCACAGAAAACTTCCCCTCTTTTCCCCCTATTTCCCCCCCTCAATCAAAAGTCGCGATCGATCAACAAAATCTAATAAATCAAGGAAAAAGGAGAGAGAGAGAGAAAGAGAGAGAGGGAGAGAGACAGAGAGTGACAGAGAGGGTGAGAGAGGAGAGGAGAGGAGAGGAGAGGAGAGGAGAGTAGAGGAGAGGAGAGGAGAGGACAGGAGAGGAGAGGAGAGGAGAGGAGAGGAGAGGAGAGGAGAGGAGAGGAGCGGAGAGGAGAGGAAAGTGGGAGCGGGAGAGCGGGAGCGCGAGAGCGAGAACGAGAGCAAGAGCGAGAGGGAGAGGGAGAAAATATAATATTATATTTTTGAAGTTTTTATAAATCATTCCACTTCTTGCTAGAATACAAAAAGCGCCTCTTTTCTTGTTTTTAGAAAAATTTGCTGCTAGTTCATAGCCACTTAGAATAACATTTTTCTCACAACCAGATTGCACAAATGATTCCGTTAAACATCGGGCTGCATACCAGACTCCAACAATTCAGACAGGCTTAACTCTAATATTTCTCTTTTAGGCAGTGCCTTGTATAATAATCAGTTTTGACGTTTTAAAGAACTTTTGAAAAAAATATGTTTTTTCGTGTTGTTGTTACAGTCTGATTTGAGTCAATTTGAGTCTCTTATACTTGCTCGTGTTTTTTGCGGATTATTTTGGCGGTTTGTGTGAGTTTAGAGAGGTGATCCGTATGGGTCTGCGCACTGCTGTAGAGTGAGTTTGTATTACAATACTCTTTTTGATTTTTTGGGTGCTGTAACAAATTGTATGTGTTATGAAGTTTTAGAATCTGTCTTAGTAGAATCCTTCGTGTGATTTGTTTAGGTAGCTTTTTAGGAGTACTGATTTCAATATCACAAATGTCCAGGTATGTGAGATGGGAGAAACGAGAGCACACTAACTGGAAACCTCCATAAACTTTACTCTCTCCTAAGCAACTAGTGATTACAACATTACACAGTATCACATTTGTATGGGCAAATTGAAATATGTTCTAATATAATAGAGATTGCAGTTTCAAAGGATCTCTATCATTTTCGCCTTCTAATATTATAACATATAATAATATAACCTTTGGCAAAGTTCCTACAATAACTGTGCTTCGCTTAGCTGTTGTGCTCCTTTGTTTTCGCATTCACAGGTTTGTTGCAGTATGCACCCGATAAATGTGCTTGACGACTGTTTACGCTAGCATCAACCATCGAACTCGGGGGCGTGTTGCGTTGCGTATCAGGGAGGGAACTTGCGGCCTGTGTATGTGAGGGCTGGGTGTTTGTGGCATCAAGACTTAGGTTTAGCTTCGGGATTTGTCTGTGATCATGCTGTCCAAGCTTCTCTGCACAATATTGTTCTTATATTCTCGGGATGATCTTCTGGAATAATCCATACGCACCATATTAGGTTTGATGTTTCTATATTGAGGTGAGAAGAATTTTAAAGATGTCCTTTTTAATTAACAGTTTTATTACTCTCGACTCCAACAGCTTTAAACGATCTAATCTTCTTCTCATAGTCTGTAACAGTCTTCTTTAGTTCAGTGTTTTCCAAATTCAAAACCTCTATTTCCCTATTTGCTATGTTGATTTCCATGCGTAGTTTTTGGTTTTCTTGTTGTATAAAGTCGAATTCTCGGCTTTTGTCTTCCCCTGAGTCTTTTAAGCTCTGGTGCGATATGTCCAGGAGAGACTCGTTTTCTTTTGTCCATAACTTTCTCGGATGATTGGAATGTGGAATACTGTTGCTCTGTTGTCTGTGTGTGTACCAGAAGATTTGTCGAGTTTTCGTGTTTTCGATACACAAGATGGGACAACACTTTTCTGATGATTTTTTTACGTCAGCTTTACACGATTTCCATGTAAATGTGTTGCGTAGGTCAGCAAGATTGCCTGAATAGTACACCAAGGTGATGTTGGCACAACTATGATGACAAGTGCCCTTACAAGAGATACCTCTGAGCAATTCGCTATTGTAGATCACTTCCGCGCAAACATTGCACTTCATCATTGTAACATTCCTCCCAGAGACAAGTAATGCTATCATTTCTGCTTTGAGCCTGTTCTATGGTCTGTCACCGGGCGCGCAAGTGTGACTCACTCATCTCATCACCGCCGCTGCCCGTGGCCGTTGGCTCGGTGCTGCACGCGAAGTTGGTCCTTGCGTTGCTCGCGCAACGTTGATAGTCGTCTGACTCCGGGCCGTCAGCTGATCCACGCCTAGTATAGTATTATAATATCTGTGTCCATGCACTGGTTGAATGTTCGATGTATTCGATAATTTAAGCACGCTGTTTAACGCACTTGTGCTGTTATTTTCACAATAATTATGTGCACAAATTGTTGTTTTTATCTATGAATATCACAAGTAAAACTTTCACTTTTAAAAGAGTTTGTTTTAGAAAGAGCTCTGGGAGCTGTAGATGTCGTGAGCGACAATGGAAATTTATGTTTTTTTTCTTCAATTATTTACCACCCCCTTCCTTCCCCGACCCCTCGAAGTTTATCGGATAAACAAGTGGAATTGTTAGAAAAACAAATAACCCGACTGCATTTTCTTTCAATACCACATACAAACTTATGAGTGCACCAGGTTTCTCACATGGAGTATGAAAGTAGCCATATATAACCTATAACTTTGTAACCCATATCTTCTCCATTTTGAAATAAATGCAAAAACTGAATCGACAAAAAAAACATATAATTTTCAAACCTGCTCACTAAATTTCACGAGAATGCAACCTGCAGAGGAGAACAGCTGGAAATCCGGACATAACAAAGCATTTTTCCCAAGCTGAAACGGAGGGCTTATTCCACAAATCCCCTGTGAGACTATCCCCAGCGAAGGGGATTTGTGAACTTTTTAACTATTTTTGTCCCCTTCCGGCGTTCAACGCCAAGCAAAGGGGATTTCTGAAGTTTAACAAATCCATTTATTTACCCGTTTTTCTTTTTTTTGTCGCATTTAAAGAACTAATTTGATAATCAGTCTTTACTTGATACTTGGTACATAATCAAATGAAGACTTTGTTACTTAATTAGTACTTTAAATTCGATTTAAAAAAGAAACCATGTAAATAAATGGAAACAAGGAATATTTTTGGAACTTTTGAGAATGTTGTCCAGAAATCCCGTTTATTTGGCGTAGTAACGCCGGAAGGGGATTTAAGGACAACAATTGTCAAAAAGTCCACCAATCCTCTTAGCAGGGGATAGTAGCAAGGATTTGTGGAATAGGCCGAAACGGAGACGCTACGTTCGCTTCGATCGCTCGGTCAACTAGGTAAGTAATTAGGTAGGTATTAGTTAGGTAATTATAATAATAATAATAATAATACCTTGGACACCATTTACACACATTGACCTAGCCCCAAACTAGGATTCCCTGTATCTTGGGTACTACTCGACAATGATACACATACTTATATAGATAAATATTATACTTAGATAGATAAACAACCATGACTAGGGTACAAACATCAGTTCTCATCAAACAAATATTTGCCCCCACCGGGACTCGAACCCGGGACCCTAGGTTTCGTAGGCAGCGTCACTGCCGACTCGGCCATTCGGGTCGTCAAACTTTTAACAAAAACAAACAAACAAAAAACAAAATTAAACTTTTAATAACATCATAACTTTTATAACATAGTTATAACTTACCAGCTAAATGTTGTGTGTGTAATGTTTAGTGAATTGTTCAATATATGATTTTTAATTTAAATTTATTTTATTGAAATAACTTTGCAATTAACAAAATCACAAATAATCCCATTCTTAAGAGGAAGGGTCGATTTAAGGAGGATTTAAACCATCGTCGCATGGTCCTTCATGGAGGACATGAGTATGAGGGTACCGCCAGTCGCAATGCATATCACATGGGACAGTGAGGACCTGTTAAATTGGAATAACGCTAATTAATTGCATATCGTTTAAAATAAAATTTCGCAATTTCTTCCTCATTATATGTTAGCTAGAGGTTCATTATCGCGAGAACATTCGTGTCTTTTGACAAATCGTCATTTCCATGATTCGTGTATTTTTTTTTGACGGCTTTATTGGTTTTTAATGCCCGTTTTCGGTCGTGTGCCCACGAATCACGAATCGTGAAAATAACGGATACATTTTAAATCACGTATCGTCTTTTAAAAATCACTTTCGACCAACCAAGTGTAAAGTAGGATATTTTGACGAATCGTAAAAAAACATGTCAAGTGAACATCCATCCGTCAAGTCATATCATCTTTTTTGACGAATCTTTAATGTCGGATCTCGTGTGATTGAGCTCTGACAACAAAAGACACCTCCACATTTAAGGCAAGAAGGAAATGTTTTATAAAAACTTTGGGCTTTTAATATTATTCATATAATGAACGGTTTTATTTTTAGAGCTTAATCGCACGGATTTCGATAAAAAAGATGGATACTTCATGCATGGAGGATGGACGTCTACATTGCATTCGGAATCGTGTTTTATTACGATTCTTCAAAATGACCCAATAGATTTATTTATTTAGATTGATTTAAAATAAGTGATTTTTAAATACCATACGTGATTTAAAACCTATCCTTTATTAGTCACGATTCGTGATTCGTGTGAATACAACCGTGCAAGGGCATTTCAAAGCCATTGCTGTCGTCAAAAAAGAAACACGGATCCTGAAAAATAAAGATTTCAGAAGTCAAAAGATTATAGTCACTGTGTTGGGACTGAAAATATTCTTGGGAAACAGATGACACTTCTTATTTATTTTTATTTTCTTAAGATGTGGTATTATATAATACAACACGGTAGACACCTCGTAGGAATTACCGTAATTTTTACAGGTATCTACTACCCTAAGATCGTAGTAGTAAGGTAAACAAATATTGTATTTACCTTCCTTTATCACCCTCAAAGGCGGCTCAGAGGGCGGTTGTTTTTTAGAAGCACAATTCATAAAACACTCATTCGGATAGACCTCCTTATTAGACGCACATACTGGGTGATAGACAAGCTTGCATTTACACGGATTATCAGCATACGATGGCAATATCAATGCCAAGACGTATCCTGTAAATAAGTTAAGTTAACAGAAGTTACAGGTAGGAAAAATATAAGTATTGAAAACTGTATTTCAGCTAAGGATTCGACATCACAAGTCTATAAGGTACGTACCAAAAATCAACAATAAAGAGTTCATGTCGCACTTCCGAAGTACCAAAAAAGTGTTATGATCAAGCAGAAGTAAGTTTCTTATTTATACATGCAGATAATGGATACTTTATCAAATGAGATAACAAATGGGAGTTGTAATCATTAAACGCATAGTAATCAATTTTAAAGTTATTATGATGTGTCGAATCGGTTTGCAACGGTTGTATTTCCTGGTTGTCTTGATAGTACAACTTAGTTATAGGTATTGGTTATAATGTGAACCATGCTGTAATCGCGATTACAGGACCTAGGTTCATGTTGTTAGTTATTGAATTTTTTGGTTCCATATACAGGATGGGCCATTTCAGGCCATTTAAAAAAGGTCAGAATCTATAGGACGCAGCAAAATAAACCATGCTATCGATTTTAGTATTAACTAAAACTGCATAATTTGGTATTTTTAATCTATCTATCTAACAGGGAACTGAATCCGCAGATTTTGAAAAATAACTCTTTGTATTGTACCTTTAATTCACCACCGATAATGTTGCTATTATTAGCAACATTATCGGTGACGGTGACGAATTTCGGGGAAGTATAATGTAATATGGCAAAAAAATGGAAACGGTTTATTTTCTCAAAAAAACTCATTCGAGTCTGGTGAAATTCTATGTTATATTTTCCACCCCATGGAAGTTCTCCTCCCGGAAATTTACACATTTATGAAAATACTTATCAGTAACACTATCAGGTGGTGTATGATACAAGATGTAATTTTTTTTCAAAATCTGCGGTTTCGCTTCCTGGTTAGGAACATAAACAGATTAACAAAAATCTAATGATGCAATTTTATTTTATTTCAAAATTAAAGTCTTAAAGTTTCTACATCCTTTATACTGGTCCAGCCTGTTTATCTATTTTGATTAACATAGCCAAATATTTAAAAATCAGAGGTTTTGATTACTGGTTAGGCATAGATTGTTTTAATATAAATGGGCTACCACGTAAGCATTTCGTCAGTTTATATTTCAACCATTATGCGTATTTGTACGTTATGAATTATGATAATCTACTTTCAAAACATCATTTCTTCTGATTTTATATTATAATTATTAAGCAGGAATAAATAATAACAAAATTATTAACAGCAATGTTTGTTTTGAGTAAGATTACCCACATACATTCCCGTCATTTTAGTAATCTTGAACATTGTAATATCCCTTTGCGACAAAGTCGCTTCGACATACTTTTTAAATTGCTCAAATGGTAATTTCACAATCTCCAGAGGCAAATCACAGACAACCATCAAAAACAAGAAGCAATGATATTTCCCCGTTGGAATCAAATTTGAAATGGAGCGTGCCGCTCCGCGTGTCGCGCGGCAGAAGTGTAGTGTGACAGTGTGATGGCATGTGATGGCGGCGGCGGCGGCACTCCACCCTTTTATGTGAAAGCATACTTTATTTGACGTGTACCCACTAACGTATAAAGAATGTTCAACGGCCAAGTCACACAATATTAACTATAATAATAAAGAAATCGCAGTAAGGAACCTTAGACTTGGCACGACTTTGTCTAGATTTCATTACTTTTTATAGATAAACAAGCAGCTCCATCGAGACTTGGCTAGTTTTTTACAGAATGTTTTTGGTGGGATTTCACTTCTTTTTGTAGAAACGTGGGCATATTGGTTTATTTTATTAAATTTTCGGGAGATATCCTGGAGATATGAAAACGGTATACACCGAATCTATACCAAGACAAAACCAAGCCCTTGTGTTTTCTAATCAGGGTTACCAGGTACTCCAGATCTTCGATTATCCTAGTTTTTATAGTTTTCCCTTAATGTGGCCCTTAAACCCTAACTCTGCACCAAATTTAAGCTCTCTGAGTTTATGGGAATTACTAGTTCTATTCCGATGATCATGAGTGAGTGAGTGAGTGTCATAAATGCGAAACTTTGCTTTCGCTTAACATCGGAACTAAATGACCTACAGACTTGAAATTTTGGATTTTAAGTATGTGATTATAGCTTACTGGATGACGAAAATTTCTGCGTTCTAGTCTTATCCAGAGGTTCTCAAATAGGGGCCTGAAAAAGTGGCGAAATGGTTCTAGTAAAGAATGCTACGGCAGTGCTTGCTTCGCGCTCGACTTGGCGGGGGCACTACCGTGCCCCCCGATTGCAACTGCTGATATTCTCTTGCCTAAAAACCATGCGAATGACCACTGCCAAAAACAAAATACTAATTGAGCGAATGAACATGAACAGCGGAATTTCCTAAATTGAGCGAAAAAATACAGAATTGCGCGACTAAATTACTGAATCGTTTAGCCAACGCCTTTGGCTAAATAAAGACTGTCTGGGCGAAATGGTAGATCAGGGTAGGTGAAAGATACAGGGGATGAGCAAAGATGAAGTGAAGACTCTTTAATACTTCGTGTCAGGTTGATCATGTGAGAACAACAAAATCCAACGCTCGTTTTGTATTATATTTAAATTGAATTAAGGTTTTTAAATTCCTGTTTTTAGATTTCCAGTCACGCAATTCAGCGTACTGTCACAGATACTGATATTTGTAAAGTTTTTGTCGTCATTTTTTGACCATGCCACGTTCCACAATGAGTGGAAAAAAAACACTAGGGAGTATATGTACATACATAACAATAAATAAACTGTTTATTTTCGTCATTTTGTTCATTCGTCGTGAACAAAATTATGATTTTCAACAAGAAATTAAATTATCCAGCTCCACGACCGATCACAACTTTTTTTGTCAACGGTTCGAATAGATGTCCATGTGACGTCATTTTGTAACGGTCAGCGACTGCAAACTCGAAGTAGTATGATGTCATTACTAGTACAACAAGATTTCACACTACGGACTTTAGGCTACCCATTTTATAAAAGGCCGTGCTGACTGTGATAGAAAAACAACGTAGGGAAACCTTTACTTCTCCGTTTTGGTCGTGTGTGTTGTTTGGATTTCTTTGCTATTTAATAAATAATTATATGTTAATCACAAATTAACTAGTGGCTCTGTGAGCTGTATAGATCTCGTGAGCGATAATGGGAATTTGTGTTATTTTTT
Source organism: Argyresthia goedartella (assembly GCA_949825045.1). Taxonomy (NCBI): domain Eukaryota; kingdom Metazoa; phylum Arthropoda; class Insecta; order Lepidoptera; family Argyresthiidae; genus Argyresthia; species Argyresthia goedartella. The sequence goes on from OX463823.1 coordinate 26,117,137, forward strand.
TTTAATCTCTCATGCTTAACCGGGAACCTGGTCGAAGTCTCTGTAAACAATGTTTGGTATAAATTATGCAAGTTTTTTCATTGTTATTGTCGATGGTGCGAATCACAAGTCACAAGGTACGCATTTTACAAACATTAGTACAAATCACATAAGTAATACAATAATAATGTGAAAGTTATCTTAAATTAACACATAGCGAAAAACGAAAAGGCTCGTTTGATTTAAAACACAACATTCATCACAAGAAAAATAAAAACCGGTCAAGTGCGAGTCGGACTCACGCACCAAGGGTTCCGTACACGCTATCAGTAACCAATTATATTTTATGATGACGTCTTTGTTTACAAATGTCCCGGGAAAACAAAGCTCAAAACTATGTATATTCTTTAATTATTTAATATTTCATTTCAAGTTCTACAACATAAATAGAGACGCAGTAATTTATGAATTAATATTTAAAAGCTATTGTCTGGTGAGAAGTATTTGTACTTAATTAAAGCAGACTTCTAACCATGACCTTTCCCGGCAGAGCGTGTGTACTGCAGTGACCTTTCACACAAAAATTACATATTCTACCTATTTATAATTGAGGATTGTCTGTTCAAAACATTTTCAAAATGTCCTATCAAAATGGCTGACACTAAAAGGTCCTATTTCCCTATGACAAGAATATAGAAATAGGACCTTTTGAACAGACACTCCTCAATTGTAATACAATAAAAAAAAACAATCACAATAATTCTAAATTAGTTTGTAATAGATCTATTGTATGGTACAGTATCTATACTGTGATTGGGTGGTTGCTGGTGATTTTGTTGACAGCTTCACAAGATATAATTCTGGAAATTATACAATATTTAGCATTTAGAAAATATTACAAGTCCCTAGTTATGTATGTGTATTATTATTTATTAGGTATCTATTTATTTCTAAACTGAACTGTATACTTGAACCTATTGCATGTACTCGACTTGTATCGAATTGAGTCGTAACAATTGAGCTAGGACCTAGGAGTAATAAGAATTATCACTAGCAGGTCTGTGAGAAGAGAACAGATAGAAGACCTCGAAAGAGTCGCAAGCAAACCCTTATTTTATACTTATATTTTCATTCATTTGCTATTTTATTTTTATTTATTTTACTTTTTTGCTAATTAATAAACTTCAAGACAATCAATTCTATACCACCAACCAAACCAACCCAGACCAGACGAGAAAATAAGACCAAGACAAACAAGACAACAAACGTTCAATTCGAATATGAAATTCAAAATAATCGCCACTGTCATGTCGGCTATTTAAATCACCACAAAAACACAACCATACCGCGAATCAGGAAAAACCCAACGCCATTCAACGCTCAACGCGATTCTTCAGGAAGGAGGCGATGATCTGGACCAGTCTTCTTGGGGTTGGAGACGTCGACAATTTGTACAGCAACCCCTCGTGCCATACTCTGTCAAACGCCTTCTCTATGTATAGGAGTACTGCGACAGTGTATTCCTTCTTGTTTAAACAAACCGTCATGTCATTCAGTCCTCTGGTGAGCTGAAGCGTCGTAAAATGCTCGGGCCTGAAGCCGAACTGTTCCGGGCGCGGCTGGATGTGTCCCTCAGGAACACGTGGAGCAGCCGCTTCTTCCCTGTCAGCGACTGCGCGCTCCAGTGGACGACCCTGAGCGGCTCATTTTTTTTTTTTTTTTTAATTTTGTTCATCACATAACAATACAATAGTTAAAAAAAAATAAACTAGACGCGCTTTAAACCTATTTGAGGTTTATGCTTGCACGAATGAGTCGCATTACAGCATTATAAAGTCATTCACTTGATCCCAATATATAGTGTTTTTTTAATAAATGTTTACAGGTCTTGTAGTTCTTTAAGATACTGTTTTGCAATGTATGCGGAAGCCTGTTTAATATGTTGGGTAGCGTATATTTCCACGTCCTTTTACCATATTCATTATTATATTTAGGTAGAACAAACATTGGTGTACTGTTTAGTTTGCGCAGTTTACTATGCCTAACTCTAGCAGTTAGGGACTCAATGTGATGGTATTCCTCAAGTACTATTTGGTAATTAATTTTATTGTAAGCTGACATAATTCTGCAGTGCTTCAACAACCCTATTTCATCTTCTTTATATTTGTTTATTAAATATTTTGGGATAATTGTTTTAAGTATGCTTAGTTGAAGTTTGTATATTAAGTCAATGTTAGTTTTATATGTTCGACCATAACTACTGAGTCCATAACCTATTATTGATTCACCTAATGATAAGTACAACATTCTTAGTATATTATAAGGTAATTTAAATTTAAGGATAGAAAATTTAGCACGAAGTGATCTCAATTTGTTACATATGTATTCTACCTGAGGTTTCCAATTAAGATGTTTATCAATGATGAGGCCCAGATAAGTATGCTGACTCACTAGTTCAAGTTTTACTACATGAGACAGGCTGGTCATGCAAACATTGGTGGCTATGTGATACTACAGTTGGATCAGTAAGACATTTTATGTAGGGTGATCTTATATGCAAAAGTTTTGTTTTATTGGCATTAATAACAAGACCCATATCGTGTGCCCATTTGCATAGTAAGTCATAATTGTTTTGCATAATTCTCTGCGCCTCAAAAATGTCCCTACTGTGCGCAACCAAACATGTGTCATCAGCAAATTGGTACACGGAGCCGTTTTGGAAGAGACTGCACATGTCGTTAACGTAGACCAGATATTCTGTTGGTCCCAAGATTGAACCCTGGGCCGTTCCCTGTTCTGTGGGAATAGGATCGCTTGTGTACCCATTTACACTGACTAATGTATGTCTATTTTTATGATAATCTCGAAACCATTCCAACATTGGGCCCCGCACACCAATCTGCTGCAACTTAGAAAAAAGCATATTATAATTTAAGACATCAAATGCCCTACTGAAGTCAATGAAGACAACCAGCACCTGATTTCGATTATCCAGGTGATGGTTGACCTCATCGACAAATCGAGAAAGCAGCTGCGAGGTACTACGCCCTCTTTGAAACCCGTACTGTTTGTCATTAATTAATTTGTTCTTAGTTAAGAAATCTGTTATTTCGTTACCGAGGTATCTCTCAACTACTTTATCGACGCAAGATAATATTGTAATAGGCCTATAGTTGTCTACATTGCTATAGCAACCCTTTTTATGCACAGGTCTGATTATGCCTATTTTAAGCTGGTCAGGATAGAGTGACGTGGAAATACACGCATTAATTAGGTGACTAATTACTGGAGTTATCTCTTCGCTTATACTTAATAAGTCTTTTACTCTTATGCTATCAATACCTGGGCTTTTATTTTTATTCATCCTTTTAATTATTTTATGTATTACTTTATTTGTTGCACACTTAAATCTGATTGAAATATTTGATTCCTTTTGATACGAATTATCTGATAACAACTAAACATCACAACTCGTGCTTAAATTTTTAATGTTATCTGAGAAACCATATGCAAATTTATTACAAATTGTTTTTAAATCATCCTTAAAATGTTTTAATATAACGTCATCTAAGGACTTATAAATTTTACCACAGACACAGTTAATAATTTGCCATACTTTTTTTGAATTTTGAAAGTTATCAGATATAGTCTGTTTAATATGCTTATTTCTAGTCTTATTTATATATTTATTTGCGAGATTTCTATACCTATTATACAATAATAAATTTACTTTGTTGCTTTCATCTTGTTTCCAAATTTCAAAAAGCTCTTCCTTTTTTTTGCACATATAAATTAAACGACTATTTGCCCATTTACAATCGTTACGTTTACCTATTTTTATTTTACATTTCTTTTTACAATTTTTATACACCTGCGAAAACTGATTTGTAATGCAATAAAATATATCATTCGGATTGGTTAACTCCATAACAGGTTGCCAGTTAATTTTACGTAACTCGTTCACAAGTTGTTGATTATCGAATCTATTTATATATCTGTACCCAGTTTCATTGTTTTTCGAGTCGCAAATTATAACGGAACCTGTTATGTAGTGGTCCGCAATCTTATTGTTTATGACAGCTGTGTGTATGTCACGACAGTAAATCGCACGTATAAAGATGTGATCAATACACGAATTTGTTATTTTACCACCTTTTGTTTCCACACGCGTGTACTGCGTAATCCCACAGTATAGCCCTTTGTCACACATAGCATTAAGATATGTCGTGCGCACCGAATTACGTTTAAACAAATCAGTGTTCATATCGCCAATTAAAATATAAGAGTACTTAGATTGCGAAGTTTCTATAACTCGCGATAACTCAGCAACAAACGATGATTCACTTAAATGAGGAGGCCTATACACTGCACACATATTAGCCCTGAATTTATCGGGTGTTTCTATTTCGCCTAACACACACTCAAAATACAAACTTGATACTGGATACCTTGTGAAGTTTAAACTGTTGTGTATATAAACTATAACGCCTCCTCCTTTTTGCTGGGAACGTAGCTGTGAATACATGTCATAGTTTTGTAGTTGAAACAAGTTTTTGCATGTATCTTTTATATTTACTTCTGTGAGCACAACAATATGCACAGTGCGTGCGCTAGTCGAGACAATATAGTCCAATTGGTCAAAGTTTTTAAGCATTGACCGAATGTTGACATGTAGTATACATAGATTGTGGTCGTTCTTGAAATCAATATTATTCATAAATGAGTTCCAATTGCTATAGGTATTTTCTTGAATTTCCGAGTATGGGTTATCCATTTTTTTTTTGTTAGTCTGTATATATTGTTGAACCATTATTCTTACAATAACTAGGTGTAGGTTTATTCCATAGTTGGTACTTTAGATGCAAGGTACTCGATGTCACTCTCACATCTAATGGTGAATACTTTTTTGTTATCAGTCTGACGTACGAGAATCTTCCCATTTTTGTACCAAACGTACTTATATAAGCCCGTTTCTTTTAGACTATTTTTAGTCTTCCACAGTAAAAACGACGTATGAGGCGTAAGGAGTTCTCTAATAAATATTTTATTTTTTTCGCTCAAGCCAAGGTGTTCGCCTGTTAAGTTGGTGGTTTTTGAAGACTGGAGCCAATTGTCACGGTGACCGTCGCGTAGCTGGACAATTATAGTCGATGATGAAATCGTTTTTGTAGTACCCTGCTTTTTGTAGTTTTTTTTGCGATAGGCTTTAATGATCGAGTCTGGGCTGATTTTGAGCGAACTGCAGATAGTTTTACATACATCTTGTACATTTTCATTGTCCTTTTCTGACACACCACATATTTCGACTTGGTCTAATAGCTGGTTTTGCTCTAATGTTGAAAGTCTTTGTTCTAGTGCCTCGTTCCGGATTTTCAAGTTTTTACATACATTTCTCAAGTCATTACACTGATTTTCCAATTCCTTGCCTTGCTTGAGAAACGATTGGATTTTTAATTCGTAATCATCAATTTTATCAGATAGGAACTGCAGCGATGTCTGCATTTCAATGCGTATTGTTTCACGTACTTCACGACGAATATCCATAAGAATTTGGTTGGAGATACTGCTGGTTAAAATTTCAGTGTCGGTGTTGTCGTCATCCTCGGCTTCTGGTAAGATGCATGACAAGCGTTTCGGTCTGGCGGTGCCTGTACACGTACGACATTTCCAATCCACTGAGTCGGTTTCTTGTAACACACTTAGTTGATCATTTGTGATGGACATACACGACGCGTGAAACCATTTATTGCATTTATTACACAATATTCCAGGAGATTTTTTGTTAATTAGCTTGGTACACTTAGCACATTTCATTTTTACGGTAGTTGCGAACTATGCGTAGACGCACTGATATGTTAATCGCGACGCGTTCGAAGCGGATGAGTGTCCGCGAGCGACTGTCATGTCATGCATTGCGGAGCAGAGCGGTGAGTCTGCCCAGGGCGGAGGAGGGCGAGCAGAGCTGTGAGGTGCCCCAAGTCATGCTGCCCTATCGCCGCAGCCGGAGTGGCGGCGCTAGTGGCGGCCGCAGTCTCGCTGGCGGCGAGAGTAGCCGCCGCGGCGCTGGCGGCAGGGGCGGAGGGGGAGGCTGCAACTTCTAGGGCCCGGGCGCGTTGGTGAGCGCCACGGTGCCGGCCTTCATGTTCCGCGCCCTCTGGCGGAACACCGGGCACGTCGCATTGTTGGCCGTGTGTGGGACACCACAGTTGGCGCACATCGGCGGCTGGTCTTTCGAGCGGGGGCACTCCCGCGCCGAGTGGGGACCGCCGCAACGAACGCACGCCAGGGGGCGGTGGCACATATGTGACGAGTGCCGGAACTGCTGGCACCTGTGGCACTGGGCTGGGCCCTGTTTGGAGCGCCAAGCCTCGATGTTCACCCCCGGCATGTACATGAGCTCCGAGATCTCATATACTGCACATGGGGCTGTCCGTGACACCTAGAGTGTGTAAGTGTTTATTTAGTAAAGCGTGTCCAGTTATCGCTCCGGTTACCAAGCGAAGTTGTGGCCTCTTGAGCTTCAGAAGCTTGCGCGACAATCCGGGTCTGATCATCGGGAGGGCCTGTCTGGCTTGTTTGCAGGTATCCAAGGTTGACCAATAATGTTGGTGAGTTACCTTTGTGTGTTGTCGTAGAGTTTTCCTCAAACAGCTGAATGGCAATGGTATTATGGGTTCTGGTCCCTCCACCGTCTGTTCCGAACCCAACCTTGCCAGTGCATCGGCTGCGTCGTTGCCGCGCGAGCCACTGTGTCCCTTTATCCATTGCAGGGGGGGCGCCCGCGGGCGCGGCGGCAGGGCGCGTTGGGCGGGCGGGCACTGACACGGACGCGGTGGCGCCGGGCGGGTTCGCGGACGTGGCGGCAGGGCGCGTAGGGCGGGCGGGCAATTTGGCGGGCGCTGTGGCGGAACGCGTAGGGCGAGCGGACACTGTCGCGGTCACCGGTGGGGCGGGCGGACGCACGATAGTCGGCACCGGGTGCCTCACTGGTCGGGGGGGGGGGGGGGGGGGGGGGCACGGTGCTGGGGCCCGGTGCCCCAGACACGAGAATGCACGCCGCGGCAAACGACACTTGAGAGCACTTAATAAGTTAACAAGTCCGCAAGCTGGACTCGCTTTCCATCTCCTCGAAGACGCAGCTCGTCGCTCGGGCTTTCGCTACGCGGGTGCTTCGTCCCGCAGTTGGTGGCAACACCAGAGGCTGCGTTTTCGCCTGCTCCACTTATTTCGCGTCGAGGAGTTCGACGCCGATGCCAGGCGCAGGCTTGCTCGACAAGGCAGCGCGGCTTGTGGCGACGTAGGCCTCCATGGCACGAAGAAGGCCCGCCGAAAACAGGTTGGCTTGAGCGGCCCGAATTAAATATAATTCGTCCAGCTCAAGTTCTGCTCTCGGGGACACAGGACGCCGCATCACGGGTGACCCGTACTCCGTCGACGTGGAGATCGGGAGCAGGCGGTCTAAAGAGACCGATCGATGCGCCGGCGCCGGTACATGGATATGACCAAAGCATTTGACTTTGTGAATCATGAAATTCTTATAAACAAATTGTTATATTACGGTATAAGAGAAAATGCGATAGACCTTGTAAAACTTACAAACAAGACAACAAATGACACAAATGGATAAAATATGTTTAAAAACTAAAATGGAAAAATCTTACCTATCCGAACCCAGAGAAATAAGAAGTGGTGTGCCGCAGGGTAGCGTCATGGGACCCTTGCTGTTTTTGGCATATATTAACGACTTGCCTAAAGTAGTGCGACACCCCATGGTACTTTTTGCGGACGATAATACAGTTATTATCTCCTGTGACGACCCAAATGATCTTGTTAAGGAAATTGACGACGAAGATAGAAGGCCACTGCTTCCAAGCAACTAATGGGTTCCTTGCCGGCCGGGAGGGTGAGTCGTCCCTTTGAAAAAGTTGGAGTAGATTTTGCAGGACCTGTAAATGTAAAGCTTGCGCGCGTGAGGCGATCGATTATAGGTAAAGGTTACATTTGTGTGTTTGTTTGTTTTGCCACTAAGGCAATACATCTAGAGCTAGCCTCAGATCTCATGTCCGATATCTCTCTCGCGTGCCTACGTAGACTAATATCATGAAGAGGCCTGCCGAAAGAAATATACTCTGACAATGCCAGCACCTTCAAGGGGGCAAGGAATCAGTTAGTGGAGCTATATACTTTGTCGTCTTCCAGGGACCACCAAAGCAAAGTTGTTCAATTTACAGCAGAAAAAGGAATTGACTTTCACTTTATTCCAAGTTATTCACCTACCTTTGGGGGCCTTTGGGAGGCAGCAGTTAAAAGTACTAAGTACCATTTACGAAGAGTAGTACATGGTCACCAACTAACCTATGAACAGTTAAATACTGTGTTAGTAGAGATTGAGTGCGTACTTTATTCTAGACCTTTGCTACCAATATCTTCAAGTGATGTAAATGACTATAGCTAGACTATGGAGTCAGAACTCCAGATCATTTTTTGATAGGAAATGCTCTAACAATGTATCCAGAAAATGATGTGTCTAATGTTCCACAAAATAGGTTAAAATTTTGGCAGTTATGTACACAAATAAATCAGTCATTCTGGAAAATGTGGCACAAACAGTATCTCAATTTATTGCAAAATAGTTACAACAGATAAAACATTACGTGTTAACAAAATTGACTTGTACTAACGTGTAAAGAATGTTCAACGACCAAGTCAAAAACATTAACTATAATAATAAAGAAATCGCAGTAAGGAACCTTAGACTTGGCACGCCTTTGTCTAGATTTCATTACTTTTTAGAGATAAACAAGCAGCTCCATCGACACTGGGCTAGCTTTTTACAGAATGTTTTTGGTGGGATTTCACTTCTTTTCGTAGAAACGTGGGCATATTGATTTATTTTATTAGATTTTCGGGAGATATGAAAACGGTATACACCGAATCTATACCAAGAGAAAACCAAGCTCTTGTGTTTTCTAATCAGGGTCACCAGGCACTCCAGATCTTTGATTATCCTAGTTTTTATAGTTTTCCCTTTATGTGGCCCTTAAACCCTAACTCTGTACCAAATTTCAGCTCTCGGAGTTTATGAGGACTACTAGTTCTATTCTGATAATCATGAATGAGCTTTGCTTTCGCTGAAAAACGGAACTAAATGACCTACAGACTTGAAATTTTGGATTTTAGGTATGAGATTATAGCTTACTGGATGACAAAAATTTCTGCGTTGTAGTCTTATCCAGAGGTTCTCAAATAGGGGCCTGAAAATGCGGCGAAATGGTTCCAGTAAAGAATGGTACTGCAGTGTTTGCTTCGTGATCGACTTGGCGGGGGCACTACCGTGCCCCCCGATTGCGACTGCTGATATTTTCTTGCCTAAAAACCATGCGAATGACCACTGCCAAAAACAAAATACTTAACTTTCTTGAATAAAATTTATTTTTTGTATAGAATTCATTTGTAATTTTGTTCAATTCGATTGTAGTCACGAATGTCTATTGCTATTTTTCGTTCATTTGCATAATGATGTTCTCTTCCAACGTAGATTTTCTGGCTTAACGGGTGCGGACGATCTATGCCTCTGCTCGTACAACTTCTTGCTCCTACTGGGCTTAGGCGTTTTAACAAACGATTTGTAAGATTGCTTGATCAGAGATCAGAGAGAATAAAAACTAATTGAGGGAAACTAAATGAACAGCGGAATTTCCTAAATTGAGCCAAAAATACAGAATTGCGCGACTAAATTACTGAATTGCTTAGCCAACGCCTTTGGCTAAATAAAGACTGTCTGGGCGAAATGGTAGGTCAGGGTAGGTGAAGGATACAGGGGATGAGCGAAGATGAAGCGAAGACCCTTTAATACTTCGTGTCAGGTTCATCATGTGAGAACAACAAAATCCAACGCTCGTTTTAAATTCCTGTTTTTAGATTTCCAGTCACGCAATTCAGCGTACTGTAAAAGTTATTCTTATTTGTAAAGTTTTTGTCGTCATTTTGTTGACCAAGCCACGTTCTACAAAGAGTAAACACTCCGGAGTATATGTACATAACAATAAACAAACTGTTTATATTCGTCGTGAAAAAAAATATGATTTTCAACGAGAAATTAAATTATCCAGCTCTACGACCAATTATAACTTTTTTGTCAACGGTTCCAATAGCTGTCTACGTGACGTCATTTTGTAACGGGCAGCGACTGCAAACTCGAAGTAGTACGATGTCATTACTAGTGCAACAAGATTTCGCACTACGGACTTTAGGCTACCCATTTTATAAAAGGCCGTGCTAACTGTGATAGAAAAATATCGTAGGAAAACCTTTACTTCTCCGTTTTGGTCGTGTGTGTTGTTTGGGTTTCTTTGCTATTTAATAAATAATTATAAGTTTATCACAAATTATCTAGTGGCTCTGTGAGCTGTATAGATCTCGTGAGCGATAATGGGAATTAGTGTTAAATTTTTTTAATCCCTCATACTTAACCGGGAACCTGGTCGAAGTCTCTGTAAACAATGTTTGGTATAAATTTTACAAGTTTTTTCATTGTTATTGTCGATGGTGCGAATCATAAGTCACAAGGTACGCATTTGACAAACATTAGTACAAAGCACATAATCCAATAATAATGTGAAAGTTATCTTAAATGAACACATAGCTGTTTTGAAAAGCTTGTTTGTTTTAAAACACAACATTCATCACAAGGAAAAAAAGAGTTAGTAAGTGTTCCATTTAAAATTTTTAAATAAATTGGCACGCCCGCTCAACAAGTGCATTCTATATTTAAATAAATGCAATTTGTATTGCATAACATAGATACAGATAAGATATAGATAAGTGGTCTATTCAGATAAATGATTCATAATGATGGCGGATTCATATTAATGACGACATTTTGTAAATTATTTAAACTGTGGCCGTTTCAGTCTAATGTTTACACAATGAGAGGCGACAGGGGTACTCTACACAACGCGTACCATACAACGCAGAATCGTCAGCAATGGAGGAGAGCGTGCGGTCACGACCCCCAGCATTGGGGGAATGATAAAGAATAAGAAGTTAACATAAGATTTTATAGCTAAATTTGTTTCTTATATTTCCAGGATCAATTATACAAATAAATACTATACTCGATTACATAAAGAATATTGTCTAGGTGCGATTCCCGGTTATGAATGAGAGTTTGAAAAAAGTTTGAATGTCATTATTAACAAATCTAAAATTGACGTCATGGTTCCTAAGAACAGATTTCTCTATCTCTTATAGATTCTGCCTTCTCCATATTGACCCATTTGGATTGACCGCCTTGATTTCACGAGAATCGGTTGAGAAATGAGACCTGTATAGGAGAACAGCTGGTAATCCGGTCATAACAAAGTATTTTGCCCAAGCTGAAACGGAGGGCTTATTCCACAAATCCCCTGCGACTATCCCCAGGGATGGAGATTTGTGTCTTTTTTGTCATTTTTCGAAGTGAAAAGTCTTTAGACGCGTTGGACACTTTTTGGTAGGGGAAAATCTTATAGGTTCGCGTCACCGACATGCCCGCGTTGGGCACTTTTTGATAAGGGAAAATGTTATGGGTTCGCGTCACTGACATGCCCACGTTGGACACATTTTGGTATGGGAAAATCTTATGGGTTCTCGTCACCGACACGTCCGCGTTGGGCACTTTTTGGTAGGGGAAAATCGGCACAAACTCACTCACAAACATTATGAAATTTCAAATTTTAATACTAAAAGTTCTAAGTTTTCACTTCTTTCGGCAGTCCCTATAAATGCCAATTTTTTTTTTCGTAAATCCCCTTGCGGCGTTACAAAGCCAAGAAAATGGGATTTATGGAGCTTTTGAACATTTTGTCCAGAAATCCCCGTTACTTGGCGTTGTATAGCCAGAAGAGGATTTAAGGACAATAAGTACACAAACCCTCTTCGCAGGGGATAGTCGCAGGGTTTGTGGAATAGGCTGAAACGGAGACGCTACGTGCGCTTCGATCGCTCGGTCAACTAGGTAAGTCATAAGGTAGGTATTAATTAAGTAATAAACTTTTAATAACAACATAACTATTATAACATATTTATAACTTACCAGCTAAATGTTTATAGAATTGTTCAATATATGATTTTCAATTTAAATTTATTTTATTGAAATAACTTTGCAATTAACAAAATCATAAATAATCCCATTCTTAAGAGGAAGGGTCGATAGGAGGATCAAAACCATCGCAGCATGGTCCTTCATGTTGGATATAGGCATCAGGATACCGCCAGTCGCATCCCAAATCACACGCGGTGGGGTAGGTTATTCCGTTGGATCCGCAGACCGGTGATGCAAACGGTGACGGTGGTCCGCAAACGCAAATGGGACATTCGGGACCTGTTAAATAGGAATAACGCTTATTAATTGCATACAGTTTAAAATAAAATTTCACTATTTCTACCTCATTTTATGTTAGCGAGAGGTTCATTATGACAAGAGCGTTCGTGTCTTTTGACGAATCGTCATTTTCACGATTCGTGTATTATTTTTTGACGGTTTTATTGTTTTAATGCCCGTGTGCACACGAATAACGAATGGTGAAAAATAACATATACATCTTAAATCACCGTCTATATGTATAATATATAGACATCTTTTAAAAATCACATTCGACAAACTAAGTATGAAATCTATAAAGATAATTTGACGAATTGTAAAAAAAACATACAAAGTGAACATCCATCCGTCAAGTTGTATCATCTTTTTTGACGAATCTTTAATGTCGGATCTCGTGTGATTGAGCTCTGACAACAAAAGACACCTCCACATTCAATGCAATAAGAAAATGTTTTATAAAAACTATGGGCTTTTAATATTACTTATATGTATAATGAAAGCTTTTATTTTAGAGCTAAATCGCACGGATTCCAATATTAAAGATTCGTCAAAAAAGGTCATACGTCATGCATGGTGGATGGACGTCTACATTGCATACGGAATCGTGTTTTATCACGATTCGTCAAAATAACCCAATAGATTTCACGGTTGGTTTGACGAAAGTGATTTTTAAAAACCGTAGGTGATTCCCAAATTCCAAATTCCACATTCCAAATGTCTTTATTACTGTAGATATTTACATATACATAGCAATCGTCATTTTTTGCCACTTCTCTACATTGGACCACTATGGGAGAAGGAGGGCGTAGAAACTCCCACAGACTGATTTTTAGATCTCTTTTTAAAAATTGCTTATGCTTAACTAATACAAAATTTAGTCATTATCATAATTAATAAGCAGGAATAAATAATTACAAAATTATTAACAGCATGGTCTGTGTTGAGCCAGATTAACCCCATACAGACCCATCATTTAAGTAATCTTGAACATTGTAATATCCCTTTTTCGACAAAGTCGCTTTAACATGGATTTTAAATTGCTCAAATGGCAATTTCAAGATCTCCAGAGGTATCTTGTTGTAGTAGAGAATGCATTGACCCTTGAAAGAATTGCTAACCTTCGCGAGTCTAAACCGGGGCGCAAGTAGTCTGTGATTATTTCTTAGGTTAACATTACAGCTATCGCTAAGTTTGGGAAATTTTGTAAGGTTCTTGCGTACATACATTATATTTTCGAAAATAAATTGACTAGCTACAGTTAGTATGTCAATTTCTTGAAAAAGCTGTCTTAAGGAGTCTGTGCGTTTTAAATTATAAATTGCTCGAATAGCTCTTTTCTGTAAAATAAAAATAGTTTGAATATCCGCTGCTTTCCCCCACAACAAGATACCATAGGACATGACACTATGAAAGTAACTAAAATATACTAGCCTAGATGTAGCCACATCCGTGTTTTGTCCGATGTTCCTAACAGCGTAAGCCGCAGAACTTAATTTACCAGCCAATTTTTCTATGTGGGGTCCCCACTGCAATTTGTTATCAATGGTTATTCCAAGAAACTTCATCTCATTTACTAATATTAACGTATTGCTGTCCAACACTAAACTGGTCCCAACTTGTCTGACATTTGGAAGTGAGAATTTGATACATTTGGTTTTACCAGCATTTAACAATAAATTGTTAACTGTGAACCAATTCAAGGTTAAAGATAATACTCTATTTACATCATCAAAATCTTCTTTTTGTCTTTCAATTTTGAAGACCAGTGAAGTATCATCAGCAAACAACACTATGTTAGTCAATTTCTCCACCATAAAAGGCAGATCGTTAATATATACCAGGAATAAGAAAGGGCCTAATATGGAACCTTGTGGTACGCCAATTTTTACCCCCTAATTTAAGACCTATCCGTAATTGTTCATGATTCGTGAATACGGTCGTGCAAGGGTATTTCAAAACCATTGCTGTCGTCAAAAAAGAAACACGGATTCTGAAAAACTTAGATCAAGAAGTCAAAACATTATAGTCACTGTTTTGGGATTGAAAATATTCTTGGGTAACAGATGATACTTCTTATTTATTTTTATTTTCATATGATATGGTACTACATGATACAACATGGTAGACACCTTGTTGGATTTGACGTCATTTTTAGAAGTATCTACTACCCTAAGATCATAGCAGTAAGGTGAACAAATAGTGTATTTACCATTGCTTACCACCCTCAAACGCGGCTCAGAGGGCGGTTGTCGTTTAGAAGCACAATCCATATAACACTCATTCATATAGACCTTCTTATTGGACGCACATACTGGTATATAGATATAGGGGCAATCACACTCAGTATAAGCATACGATGGCAATATCACTGCCAGGACGTATCCTGTAAATATGGTTAAGTTTACAGAAGTTACAGGTAGGAAAAATATAAGTATTAAAAACAGTATTTCAGTTAAGCATTCGATGAAGGAATAACAAGACATCATCAGAGTAGAATGCCACGAGGGCGCTTTATTGACTTCATGCAAATTGGTTGATTAGTTTCTTTCGACGACATTACCTAATTATTGAAACGCTAGATTTTTAGAGTAAGCAGTTTGTTAATTTCGCCCTCACATTCGATCGCTCATTGCGTTAAAAAACTTATATTTTAAGGTATCTTATGGAACTCCAAGTCTATTCGTATGTCTTTTAATTAAGTATAATCTGTTAAAGTTAAAGTAATTAAAGCCTAAATCGTGACTGTCACGGCGTTTTACTAGTGGAATCAATATATAAAAAAGACACGAATGCTTTTTTTCAATACTACATACAAACTTACTAGGATCCCTCGATGGGGAAGTTAATGGGTCAACGATATTATCATTATAAATAAGAACAATATTGAAAAGCTCTCTTCAGTAACTCTTTACTATCTTCAGTACTTAACAGTAACAGTAGCAACAACGGCAATAATAAATTCAGATTGTAATTACCTACTAAATAACTTAATATTATAGTCCGCGCATCAAGTGAGGTGGGGTGTGTGTGAGAGAGAGAGAGAGAGAGAGATGGAAAGAGAGATGACAACTCGCTCGGAGCCAAAGAAACTTGGCGCTAATGCGTAAACTGTATCTACACACACCACAAGTCTATAAGATATCTACATTTAATGTGGGTAGGTAGATAGGTACGTACCAAAAATCAATAATAAGTTCATGTCGCACTTCTGAAGGACCAAAAAAGTGTTATGATCAAGCAGAAGTAAGTTTCTTATTATTTATGCATGCAGATAAAGGATACTTTAGCAAATGAGATAACAAATAGGAGTTGTAATCATTAAATGTATAGTAATCAATTTCAAAGTTATTATGTTGTGTCGAATCGGTTTGCAACGGTTGTATGTCCTGGTTGTCTTGATAGTACAACTTATTTATAGGTAATGGTTATAATGTGTACCATGCTGTATTCGCGATTACAGGACTGAGGTTCATTTTGTTAGTTATTGAATGTTTTGGTTCCGTATACGGAAAGGGCTATTTCAGACTATTTAAAAAAGTTAAGAAACAGGACATAGCGAAATAAACCATGCTATCGATTTTAATATTAACTAAAACTGCATCATTTGGTATTTTTATCTATTTATATTTTATATATTTTATATGTAAAAAAAAACTCTTTGTCCTGTACCTTTAATTTACCACCGATAATCTTGCTAGGAATGGCGAATTTCAGGGAAGTAGATAATGTTATATGGCAAAAAATGGAAACTGTTTATTTTCTCAAAATAAGTCATTCGAGTCTGGTTAAATTCTATGTAATATTTTCCACCCTATGGCATTACTTCCCAGAAATTAACACATTTATGAACATACTTATCAGTAACACTATCAGGTGGTGTAATGATACAAGGTGTAACTTTTTTCAAAATCTGCGGTTCAATAAACAGATTAACGAAAATCGAATGATGAAATTTTATTTTATTTCATAATTAAAGTCTTAAAGTTTCTAATTTTTTATACTAGTCCAGCCTGTTTACCTATTTTAATTAACATAGCCTAATGTTTAAAAATCATAGGTTTTTATTCCTGGTTAGGCATATTGTTTTAATATAAAGGAGCTACCACGTATGCATTTTGTCAGTATATATTTCGAACATTATGCGTATTTGTACGTTATAAATTGTGATAATGTACTTTCCAAATATAATTGTTCTGATTTTATATTTAGGGTGACTTTTAGTTAGCTGACAATATTTTGGGGAACGATAGTACCATAATTATGAACAACTTTCCCCAAGAAACGAAAAAACAAATGGGTCTCCCATAGTAACTTGTTATCAGCTGATCGGGTCATTGTACTGAGGGACGATTTTTTTTTCTTTTGCGTCCATATGTTTCTTGGAGAAAGTTGTTCATATTGATGGGTACTATCATTCCCCAAAATATGGTTGGCTAATTAAATGATACCTGTATATTGAACTTAGATAGAGAGGTTTTTGTAAAGTTACGCAATCATCATGGACGATAGCTTACGTATTACTTGTAACTAAACATTAGTTTTATTTTTCCCGCGCACAATTATGATTCACATAATATATATGCCGTGTTCAATTTGTATTGAAATTACCTCAACCTTCCGGCCGTTCCACTCAGATCGAACGTGTCGCCGAGTGACCGATAAAGCAAGCGATGGAAGTAAGGCCACAATTTTATAATTTTCATGCACAAAAATATTGTTTTTTTCTTAAATATTATTTTTGCTTCAGTAAGTAACCACACTTTAATTGGGCGTAACTTTACAAAACAATACCGTATATTTTGATTTTATATATTTCAATATTCTGTTAAAATACCAAGAAATAGCGAGTTTGATATGAAAAACGTTAGAAAGTAGTGCTCTTTCACATTCGAGCGGCTCACTAAAAGTGTTTCAGCGCGCGAATGCGCCCATTCCTTATTTAACTAATTTCGAAGTATATTTTTTATTACTGTAGATATTTACACATACTTAGCAAACATCATTTTTTGCCTCTTCTCTACATTGGACCACTGTGGGAGAAGCAGGGTGTAGAATTGCCACAGATTGATTATAAGATCTCTTTTAAAAATTGGTTGTGCTTAACTAATACAAATATTATACTTATAGGTTATAAAGGTGCTCACTATCTGTAGCTAAAGGAAACACCACGTATTGTCTATTGAACTTTAATATTACTTAGATGCGAACTAGTTTATAAGTGCGAATCTAACACACGACTGGCTTGTCATTACCAAAAACGTTTACTCGACATAAATATACCTGTGGTAGTGTGTCGTATACCCCTACAGTCATCCCCTTCCTCTTAAAAAAAAACTTAAATTTTTAAGTAAGTATTACAATCACACAATGTCTTAACAACTAGGACAAATACCGTTGCAACGCTAAACTCTCGTTACCAAAGTCCATGCTGATGTGGCGGAACGTGATACTCTATTCTATTAATAACTGAAGCTATGCACATCGATTTTGCTGGATTTTACATCGCAGTCCGACAACTATGTAGAAATATTACCTACTATCTAAATGAATGATTACAGCAAGGCGTATTTTTATTTTGGCTAGTAAGTAAATTATTTAGGTATACTTTTCAAGTTACATTTTGGGGAATTTCAGACTCAATTCTAAGTAAATACATTGCACTGGGTTAAGGGTACATAGATACCTTTTTAAAATTAAGTCACACTGTACTATCTCTTTCCACGTTTCCAAAAATCGCATGTTCACTCACAATAATGCACTTGTTCACTTACACCTCTTACATATGATTAATATGCTTTTGCCAACTCGATTTCTTTTCTAAACATCTTCTGCGTACGTTTTATATGACGTCGAAACAGGTAGTATAGGACTCCTATCGTGAATCCAATCTATGTTTGATACCTTCTTTTAGGTAACTTAAATTAAGTAACTACCAACTGTATTCTTATAATTACATGTGCAGAAATAGTTCCATTGACCACTTTCCACTACTTAGCTATGTAAACATATCACTATGGCAGATATGGCAGTGCCAACATATGGTAATCAAAGAGCATAAAGTTTCCAATAACATAGCTCGTATTACATAAATCTAACTGGCTGTTTAATTGGTCTACCGGACCTGGAAAACTTGAGAGGGACATATGGTTGTATAAGTAACTTATCTGGTAAACGGGTATCCGAATTTCCTGTAGTATACTTACGGTATTGTGTCCTTGCCTTATCCTGTTTCTCGTGGCTGCTGTTGGTGCTGCTTTCTGCTGCTGCTGTTTCTTCTTCCTTAAGCAGATACGCCGGCTTCAGTCTATCGATTGTAATATTTACTGTTCTATTTGGTAATTGTATTTCGAAATACTTTTGTGACTTACATATAACCATGAAAGGAACGTCATACGGAGCTTGTAAGGCGGGCCGTACACTATCATTTCTTACAAATACATGAGTGCAGGTTTGCAGGTCTGGGTGTACGAAAAAAACTTTTGAATTGGCATGTGACTCTAATTTTGGTTCCAAAGACTTAATAATCTGGCGTACCTGTTTCACATACTCACTAATATCTTGCATATTCCTATCTTCCGGACTATAAAAATCGCCTGGCAATCTTAGAGTTGTTCCGAACATTATCTCTGCTGGGCTTATCCCTGAGTCACTGCGTATGGCCGCCCTTAAACCCAGCATGATGGTGCTGAGCTCCTCAACCCACGATGTTGTGTTCGATAATTTTGCCATGAGCGCCCCCTTAAGTGTCCTGTGCCATCTTTCTATTAATCCATTACACTGCGGGTGGTAGCTCGTGGTAAGAAGTTTTTTGACACTTAAAATTTTCATTAAACTAAGGAATAATTCGCTCTCAAATTGACGGCCTTTATCATTGAGAAGCTTCCCTGGACACCCATACCTGCAAATCCACCCTTCATACAGTACCTTTGCTACTGCCTCCGCCGTTATCTGCTGCAGCGGAAAAGCTTCTGTCCAACGACTAAATCTGTCTATCATTGTCACACAATATCGGAACCCTTCCCTGGATGTCGGTAGAGGCCCTATTATTTCGATATGTAGGTATTCAAATTTAGCACTTTCGCCGAATTTACCTAATTCTGAAGTTGTGTGTCAATCTTTTGAATACTAACTCTAAATGTTCTCTATGTAATTCTGGAGTGTCGATTGCAATCAAGATATCGTCTATGTAACAGAATAAATAGGACATTTTATCCTGGTTATATTTTGTGGTATTTTCCACCGACTGAATATCTTTAAGTACGTCATGATCCATATACCGCTGATAGGTCTGTGCGGCGTTACGCAACCCAAAAGTCATCCTAGGAAATTCAAACAAGCCGAACGGGGTTATCATTCCCGTTTTGTCAATATCTTGCTTGCGTACGCATACGTTATGGTAGGCCCTGTTAATGTCTAATTTTGAAAATATAACCTTACCTGCTAAGCCGTAAGTGAAATCGTGTTATCGTGGGACTGGGTAACGATCCGGCACCATTATGCCGTTGAGGCGCCTGTGGTCGCCGCAAGGTCGCAAACCGCCATCCTTTTTGGGCACCACGTGCAGGGGGCTGGCCCAAGCGCTCTTGAATGGCCTACAAATTCCTTTCTCCTGCATGATTTTAAATTCCTGTTTTACTTTAAGATACTTATCAGGGTGTAGAGGCCTCGCTTTTGCAAACACTGGGGGTCCTGTAGTCTCGATTTGGTGTTCTATGTCATGTTTGGGGGGTTCTTTTGGTGTTCTATGTCATGTTTGGGGGTTTGGGGTCTTAGCGTCGTGACTATACCAATCAGACGCCAGCGCGTTTCTTTTCCATTAATTTGTTTCGGCAAATAGAATATTGTATTACATAGATTTTTTTTTTGTATCGTATCATAGTAGTAACAACATAACTATGATAATAGTAGGGGGTTCTTCTTTTTTCGTCACATCTTGCTTCCTCTAAAATATATTTTTTTTTCTTTTGTTTTTGATACCCGAAGTTGTAATTTAATTACTAAAGATTCTACAAACATGCTCAGCAGCGACGATTTCTAAATTATTATTTTATAAATTCCTAGCTCGTTGGGATAATGCAGCAAAAACCAAACACATCTGTAAAAGTATCACTTTTAGTTTTATTATGGCATGCAAAATTACATGTAAGTTTTAATTTGTACTATGGGTTCTACTAATTAAAATCTTTAATTATACAATATACAAATATAATATTTAACTTTCTTGACACTCTGTCACATTTTTGTTCCGTTGACTATACCAACTTTAAGAAAAAACAGCAAATTAGTTGCATTGAAATATAAATGGACTCCTAAATTGCAATATTTTCTATCATATTCAAAAACAATTTTCTTGGAAAAACAATATACTGCCCCGCCAGACTCCTTGAATAATTTTCTGTATTAACACACTGTGACGGAGTGGTCTTTTTTAACAGAATAGAAAATAAGTAAGTAAGCATTATAATAATAAGATGTTTTACTATAATATATCAGGAAAATAACATGCTTTCAAAGATAACAAACAATCATTTACTATTTTAAACTAACTTAGTTAAAAGCTTACGCGTTTTCATAATAATAAATGTTTTTTTCAGTATTGAACATTATGATTAAACTTATATAGATCAGTCTGGTATCATTGTAACTTTTAAAAACTAGCAAATCATCTTCTATACTTAAAATACATCGATCGGCCCTTTGAATTCTGACAAAAAACGCTTTGGGTATTGATTTGTTTGGTTGTTTTTTCGTTTTTCACGACAGCGTCGCTGCCTCTCAGCTGCTGACAAAACCATTACTGAGAAGTCATAGCTATAACCAAAATATAGCAAATTGTAACACCAAATGAAACACAACAATTTTCCCTAAAAAACACTATAACGTTGAATTTTCATACGAAAGCTTCTATTGCGTTACATAATATACTGACGTGACCAAACCAGTGGGGATAGAGGTATCAAATATTAATGAACACGATTCACATTATTTTATTTAACAACAAACCAAAAAACTTGGCTGCCCAAGCAGCTGACTAAATAGCAATCAATCTATGAAATACAAAACGTTATGAACAAATAAAACGAAATTTGTGACGCCGCCGACAGAAAAGACGCCGAATTAAAGCACGCAGCTCGTGCGAAATCTTTCGGGCTACTGCATCGGTCCACCGGCGAAAGCAAAGGGTCGTTCAGGTCGTGCAGGCTGAGAGAGGAGCGGTGCGTGTGCCCATGCCATCTACGCAAGGTCAAAAGCTATAGTTTCAAGTATAACCCGACAAAAATATATGACCTAGCCGACCACACCTTCCGTAGGAGCCATAAAGTTCAAATAAGTACTTTTTTGTTATTTTGGTTCATGAATCATACATTATAATAATACTTAGTATTTGGCTCAGTAACTGGCATTCAAAAATTTTATGATTCCATATAACATTTATTTGCGAAGCGTAGACCGAGAATCACTGTTTTTGGAGTACCCACTTCCCTAACAGAGAGCGAAGCTTTTAAATGTCTCTTTGAACAAAATCTTGCCGAAAAAATGCCGAAATTGACGCTAGACTCATTTTTGACCTCAATAAAGCTGAGCCACAAATCTGGCAAAAAGGACACAGATGCCGTTAATTATATAATCGAAGTACCTGCCGAAATCCGCAAGGCTCTCATTACTCAGGACAGGGTTTTTATCAATTGGTCATCGTGTACTGTAAGAGATTTCACCCTAGTAACAAGATGTTACAAGTGTCAGCAGTATGGACACGCTGCTAAGACCTGCAAAGAGGCAAAACCAACTTGTGGACATTGCGGCGAACTAGGGCACCTGACGACCGACTGCACAAAAACATCTGAATTACCAAAATGCGCAACATGCCTACGCTACAAAAAGCAAAGTAGCCATAAAACAGGCGACGCTGAATGTCCGGCCAAGAAAAATGCTGAGTACAGATACATAAACTCAATTAATTATGGCGGCGCCTGAGAGCGCCTTACTTAATTTTTATAGCACTTTTATATATAGTGTTACATATGGATAAGCTAATTGATAACATAGATAACTTAAGTTTAAGTAGTTCTCAAACCTGTCAGGCTGATCAATGCCCTGCTCTTGTTACCCAGCCTCAATTGAAACTGAAAGTTTGGTCTATGTAAATTTAAATGTAAGCAAATTATAACTAATTGGCTTTTAACACTAAACTACGAGCAAACTGAAAATATTTTATCTATAATAAAGTAAAATCCGCACATACATTTTAAATAGCTGAATACACACAAAACAAACAACACTCACACGCATTTTCACCGGCGACCCAGGGAGGGACACATTTCATAATATTATGCTCTCATACATGACATAATTTGTAACTTTTGTTTAGACTCTAACGGTGTTAATGTGAGCAGCTAGTAATCATAACACAAGCATTTTTAATGCTTAGCTTGGTTGTTGGTCTGCTGTATGAAAATAATGTAGCCTATCTGTAATTTATGTTCTTGTTATATACACCTTTGAACTGTAAGATTTTATGAATAAATAAATTATTATTATTATTATTATTATTTACACTAGAAATTTGAACGCAGTGAGTGGAGCTGGGAGAAACTTATTTTTTTTGTGAAAACACCTATGTCACACGATTAGACTCCTATGTCACATTTATTTTCCTCAGAAATTCGTAAAATTAGACCTTGTCAATTAAACACATTAATGCTGGTATAGTGTAGACATGTTTTTTTTCTGAGGGAGACAGCAAATGTGCCATTAAAAAAAAACGCCCCTATAATTGCCAAACGGTTATTTTTAATGTAATGTTTAGTGTATTGTGGAATAAAATGTTTGCACTTTCAATTTCAATTTATTTTATTATATTTGGGATTGACAAAATCACAAATAATCCACTTCTTAAGAGGAAGGGTTGGGAGGACGATTGGAACCATCGTAGCATGGTCCTTCATGCAGGACATAAGCATCAGGGTACCGATAGTCGCATCCCAAAGCACACGCGCTGGGGTAGGTTATAAAGTTTGATCCGCAGACCGGTGTTCCAGGTTCGAAACCGCAAATGGGACAGTAGGGACCTGTTAAATATGAATAACGCTAATTCATTTCATACAGATTAAAATAAAAATTTCGCTTTCTTCCTCATTTTATGTTAGCTAGAGGTTCATTAAGGCAAGAACGTTCGTGTCTTTTGACGAATCGTCATTTTCACGATTCGTATATATTTTTTTGTCGGCTTTATTGGTTTTCTAATGCCCGTGCACGGCCGGAAACTCTGCCAATGCCCAGACATGGAAACTGCCTGTTCCATGCAATTGCAGACCAAATCAACCATCTGCGACATTCAACCATACCCACATCAGAAGCGACTTAGCCAGATACGTGGAAGATAACAGCAATTATCCACGCATCAAACATGCTATCGACGCATCAAACGCAGAAGCTTTCACTGAGTACATAAAGAATCTCCACGTACAGGGCACGTGGAGAGGTGAAGAAATTATGGATATGCGAATACATGCGCATATCCACGTGGAATGTTAGAGGGTGTTCGAAATTAGATAAAACACGCACGATCGACCCTGAACTCTATAATAGAAATATATACGTAGCGTGTATTCAAGAAAAGAACATGACCTCCAGGTCATACGAATCAATACACTTTTTCTGGTATTTATCAGGCAGTTCTAGCAAATCACACCATGGGCTAGCAATACTTATTAGAAAAGAACTAAATTTAACAGTCCCCAATATCAAACGTGACATGGAAATCATGACAGCTACAATAAAGTCCACCCCACCAATACACTATTCGTAATCAATGCACACATCCCAAGTTCAAACACGAGGGCAACAATTGCGTTCACCAAACTCCTAAACACCATTAAAAGGAAACTAAACAAAGCCGAAAAACTTTTGCTAGGCAAATACACGACATTCTTCAGGGGAAAACAATAACCAAAAGAATAAAATTCACAGAATGTGCTACTATACACATATCTTAAGACGCCCAAAAACATATGCTCCTTGCCGCCCTGAACTACGAAACTAGTAAGAAGAAAGTTGGCCGACCCATATATACGTGGAAAGACTCCCTCAAACACGATATTCATTACTACGGAAAGAATCATAGCTACTGGATGGAAATAGCACACAATAGGAACGAAGTTAAGGCAGACTCAAATCTAATATACCAGGTCCCGGAAACAGACAGTGAAACTGAAAGCACATCGGACAACCCAGCAGAACAGAACCCAGAAAATCAAACAACAACACATGAAACAGAACATCAGGAAACATGAAGAAACATTTTTTCTGCTCTCCCATACCATATCCTCCTCTGTCCAAACTTGCTATATTGGCTAAAGGTTGCATTAATTGGTCGATTATATTCGCAATCCTCCCCTATCACGTGAGCAGGTCTGTCCCACGTCAAAAAACGTGCCCTCTGCTATGCCTGCCATTTGACCGGACTAGGTATAATCCTGACTGGAGTGGTACAATTCGTTCGTTCCTTCGTTCGTTTGGCTCCCTCTAAAATCATTTTTTATTTTATTTTCATTTATTTTTTGATACCCAAGGTTGCAATTCAATTACTTAAGATTCTACAAGCATGCTCAGCAGTGTCGATTTGTAAATCATTATTTTAGAAATTCCTAGCTCGTTGGGATAATGCAGCAATAACCAAATACATCTGTCACGACATCACTTTTAGTTTTATTATGGCATGCAAAATTACTTGATTACTAATCAAAATCTTTGATTTAGTAATCAAATTTGATTTTTCTTAAAAATAATCATATAATATTTAACTTTCTTGACACTCTGTCACATTTTTGTGCCGTTGAGTAAACCAACTTTAAAACAAAAATTGCACATTGCACATGAAAAACAACAGATCGCGTCGCTTGCGTCAACACATGTTTTGTGATTGCTCTGTGTTTCTATTTAATAATAATTGTTTGAAGTGCTTCTATAGCTTTGTAAGCTGTACGAGTGTAAAGCCTGGAAAACGAGTGTGACGATTGTTCGAGTGTATTCTGGATTGGTGCCCTAGTTTTCTTGGAAACACGAAAATAACAGTGCGTCAGCTGATTTCGCTTGAGTGGAACCTGAGTGCGGGTCATTGAACTTGCCCAGCAGGTTATCGACCGGCCGGCCTGCCGTGTCGCTACTCGCGCGCACACACACACTCACTCACTCCTACATTTGTGTGTGTGGTTTGCTCCGGCGCAGCGCTTGACAACAATTATCACCGTGCTACCTGTGCATAAATCTTCGCATCATGAAATGTGCTGGCTGTCAGTCGACTAACGCAAAGGATGTTATATAGTATGCTTGCTCAGTACCATCCTGTAAAGGAGTGTACTGTTGTAATGAAACGACCGCTTGCTATGGCTACGTGTTTATTACTGCAAGCGAGATGGCAGATTACATTTGAGATGCAAGATCTTTAGCTCGTACATCGATACATCAAGGTACATACATCACATTCCTCTCACACTAATCTGAAAACCTGTAACAACACAAAATAAATTATAATATCTATAATAACACAAACTTACTTTAAAGCATACATATAAATACTAGATGGCAAACTTTTGTACATTTAGTAGTAGTAGTTTAGTAAGTGTACTACACAATACTGGTAAAGATAAAAATAATTTAAAACTAAATCTTATAATTTATATGTTTAGTTCTGGACCTTAATCTTTGATCATATCGTTGAGGACCTAGATCAGCATTGTCATTAGAGTTAGTCTGCTGAACGTCTACTTCCTCCAACGCTATACTCTGGCCCGGAGCCGCTTCCGGCGCCGACTCCATACTCGCATCCGGTGGCGGGGGCGACGGGGGCGGGGGCGGGGGCGACGCACACGACACAACAGTGCCGGTGCGGGAATCTGATACAGCCGGTGCATCACAATCGAAAAACTCCTCGGAAATTAATACATTCGGCTCTGACGTCGATGGTCCCAGCACAACTTCTCGTGTCGTGGTAGGAGCATCGTCAGTCTCATCTGATTCGGTTTCTTGGTTAGACGGTATTGGCCTAGATAATGGAGAATAGTCACATGAATCCGAGATATTTACAGTACTGTGATAACGTCTTAATTGATCAATATGCCTCTCACACTGTCCATGACCATCGATTAGAACTGAAAACATTCTACTACCCATCTTGTTTAATATTGTTCCTTTTACCCAAATCGGTTTCCTAGACACACAACATCGCGCCCATACCACATCACCTACATTAAATTCGCGATTACAAGGTACTTGTTCTGTTAAATCCGTATGCTTGTAAGGCAATATTAAATCTAACCTACCTAGTAATTCTCGGCCGAACATCAGCTCCGCCGGTGACGGTACTACAATGAACACTATTTCGGTACTCAAATAAATATGATGACAACAATTCATTCAAACGCTCAAGTGATACGTTTTCATTTTGCGATAGTATAAATTTAATCGACTTTTTGCAAGATTTTACTGAATTCTCAGCCTGACCATTGCTGCAAGGGTGGTAAATTGGAGAAGTCAAATGCTTTATTCCGTTGAGATCACTAAAACGCTTGAATTCAACATTGCTTATTTTTGGATCGTTATCTGAAACAATCACCCTCACTAATCCGAATGTGCAAAACAAAGACTTCAGCTTCTGAATTAGTGATTTTGTTCTCAAATTAGAGCTCATATGCAAACACTCCACCCATTTGCTGTAACTGTCTACTACCACGAGAAAAAATCTCGTACCTACTTGCATATAATCTATATGTATACGCTCCCATGGTGATGTTGCGCTCGGCCAGGGCGCAATAGGTGCGCGGGGCGGCGCTGTTCGCAACGAGCTGCATGGCGGGCAAGCCAGTACGGCGTGCTCGATCTCCCGGTCGATACCGGGCCACCACATCTTACTGCGCGCCAGGCTCTTTGTTTTAACTACACCGAGGTGCCCTTTATGCAGTTCGGTCACCGTTCTCTGTCTATAAATCTTAGGAACAACAATGCGATGGCCGCGCAATAAACACCCATCTTCTACTTCGAGATCGCTTTTACACTTAAAATATGGCTCTATATTTTTGCAAGTAATTTTTCGCGGCCAATCATTTCCCATATACCGTACACCAGTCTGTAAAACGTCATCCGTCAACATAGCTCGCTTAATATCTGAAAAAGATATCGGCAAATCTTCGTCATTCATAAAATGAAGGTATGACTCACCCTCACATTCCTCAGTGCGCACTGTACCTACCGGCGCCCGCGAAAAGTAATCTGCAACTAAATTCTTTTCGCTAGAAAGATATTGTATTTCATAATTATACGCCGATAAGTGCAGTGCGTACCGTTGGAGACGAGATGCTGCCATAACTGACACGCCATTGTTCTTACCAAAAATGGCCAACAATGGTCGATGGTAAGTCTTGAGAATAAACGGCACATTCCTACCATATAGGTACTGATGAAAATGTTTCACCCCAAAAATAATCGCAGCGGCCTCTTTATGTATTTGGCTATAGTTCTTTTCGCTTGGTATCAGAGCTCTAGATGCAAAAGCCAACGGTCGCTCGTGGCCTTCCTCGCCCTGCGCCAGTACAGCACCCAGTCCAGTCGGGCTGGCGTCCACGCATAGCACTAGCCGCGCCTGCGGATCAAAATGGGTCAGCACGCGCTCGGAAGCCAGCTCTCGCTTGATCGAGGTGAACGCTTGCCTATGCCGCTCTGTCCATACCCAGGAAACATCTTTCTTCAGTAGCTCATATAATGGGCTTAATACTGTGGACACTCTGGGTATAAAATTCCTGTAATAGATAATTACACCTAGGAATCGCTTTAACTCTGTTACATTCTTGGGGCTTAGGGTTTTTACTATAGCATCGACCTTTTTAGGACATGTCTTAATGCCACTTTTATCTATTACATAGCCTAAATATGTAATACTCTCCCACTCATTTTCAGAATTCACATTTCTTTTTCTGTAGTTTCAGTCCCGCGTCTCTCAATCTTCCTAGTACTTGGTGCAATCTCTGTAAATGCAACTCTTTGTTTGGTGCAGTTACACAAACATCATCTAGCCAACAGCTAACTCCATCTATACCAGCTAATAGCGTTTCCATCGTCCTCTGAAAGATGGCTGGCGCGTTGGCTAAACCGTACACTAAACGAGTATACTTAAACAGACCTTTCGTGGTATTTATCGTAGTTAATTCCTGTGAACCATCATCGTCACAGAGCATGAATTGATTGTAGGAATCACTCAAGTCTATTTTGGTATATCTCTCCCCTCCACCAATCTTTGCAAATACCTCTTCGATAAGTGGCATAGGATACCTATCAATATGCAAGTCCTTATTCAAAGTTATAGAATATTCACCTGCTATCCTAACTGTACCGTTTTCTTTCAGCACCGGCACTATGGGCGTGGCATATTGTGAGAAACTAACGGGAACCAAAATACCTAATGCTGTCAACCTTGCAATTTCCTGTTCAACCTTTTCTTTTAACGCAAATGGTATGGGTCTTCGTTTGTAAAATCTCGGTTCAGTATTTTCTTTCAGAATCAATTTAACCTTAAATTTATTGAATTGTCCCTATCCGTCTTCCCATAAAACCGCATAGTCTTTCATAAAACGTTGCTCCTCATTATCACACTCAACTGAAATATTGTTATTTACAACTGTCATGAGTTTAAAACTAAACTTTGTCATAAAATCGCGCCCTAAGAGTGGTGGCCCACCATTTCTGACAACATGGAATTTTATTTGTCTTGAAATATTATTGAACGATACATTTAATAAAATGAATCCTAGGGGTGTGATTTTGTGACCATTGTAAACACACATTTTTATCTTGCTATCAGTTAACATAACATTTGAAAATTTTTCCAAGTAACATTTTTCTGAAATTGGTGATATACCTGAACCAGAGTCCAATTCCATGCAATGTTTCTTATTATTTATGTCTATATTAACAGTAATAGGTAAATAGTTTTCATACCTCATATTGTACAAGTGACATTCCTTACATTCGCTACAGCCAGGGTCTAAATCTTCGTGTGGATTCGTGTTCAAGTTATTTACGCGTGCCTTACACACTTTCTTTTAGTGGCCCTTTACACCGCATGCTTGACACCGATACCCCTTAAATCTACACTTTTCACTATCATGGCTCTTGTAGCCACACACGGAACAACGAGCACCCAGTTGATTGCGCTGGTCTTCCTTGAAGGCAGGCCCGGCGCCTGCGCTGGAGGCGGCCGCGCGGCCATGTTGCCTGCGCGCGCCCGCACCCGCACCCGGCGGCGACCGCATGGCCGCGGCTCGGTACATCGGCTCCTGCTTCACCAGCTGCATTTGTCACCAACGTTTTAGCTACTCAAGCACACTCCGTCTGTTCCGCTATCTCCAACGCCGACGCCAAGGTCAGCGTCGAAGCTTGTTGTTCGAAGAGTTTGTTACGCACGGGGCCTTGGCCCAGGCCGAGGACGAATCGATCACGCAATGCGCCATCCAGTGCGGTGCCGAATTCACAATAATTCGCTAGACCTCGCATTCTCGCCGCCCAGTCACTCAATGTTTCGCCTGCTTCTCTTACCGCCCCGTAAAATTTCGCCTTCTCTCCGAAAGTACACCTTTTAGGTGTAAAATGATTGTCACGGGGCGATTCATTCTTCAGCTCGGGGACTCCAGAGATCTCAAGGTTATCGCTAACCTTGAGATCTCTGGAGTCCCCGAGCTGAAGAATGAATCGCCCCGTGACATAACCATCAAGATAGCAGCTTACGCCGGAGTTGAGCTGAAGACAGACGACATAGAGTTTGTGCACCGTGTACAGCCGATGAGAGCCAAACCTGGTCGCCCAAAAGCAATCATTGCGAAACTTCGCAACCGCGCTCACAAGGATTCTATTGTAGCGGGCCTTATCAAGAATAAAGGTATAAAGACAACGGATATCGGAATAAAAGGAAGCGAGCATAAACTGTACGTGCATGATCATCTTACACCCTCCGACAAAAAGATGTTCATGGATTTAAAGGAGATCTGCAATAAATTGAACTACACATACGTTTGGACGAAACATTGTAATGTTTATGCTCGAAAAGCCGAAAATTGTCCCTTGCTACACATTCGTACTCCCGAGGATTTTCAAAAGATAGTATGATTTGTACTCGAGTCGCCAAAGCACACTTTATTTTGTCTATATACCCCGTAAAATTACTTATATCCACCACTCCACAACATATACATACACATTTACAAACACACGTAACTCACTTAATTCCCGCCCTCACGCCTTTAAGATGTCTTGGGTCTCTGTTCTGCCCCGCCCATATCACTAATATTAATAGTGCATCTATTATCTCCATAAAATTGTATCTAATCTACATTCGCATCTAATAATTTTAGCATTTACTACCAAAATGTCCGAGGTTTGAGAACCAAAACATTAGATTTGTATAATAGTATTGTAACTAATAATTTTGACATAATCATTATAACTGAAACTTGGCTTGTGGCTGGGGTACTAGATTTGGAATTATGCGACAATAGATACGACGTATTTCGACTGGACCGCGACCGCGTTGCCACGGGTAAAAAAGATGGTGGTGGAGTTATGGTCATCGTACGTCGATCTTTAAATGCGATTTCACGTCCAGAGTGGATAACGTCCAATACGGAATGTCTATGGGTCACCATACCCGCTAAAGCTCCTCGTGGTACAGCTGAAGACCTTCATATATGTGCAGCATACCTACCGGAAAAGAGAGGACGTACTCCAGTTCTCCATATCCATATAAATAATATAATATCATCTGTCGCCTCAGTCAAATCGTTACATCCCAATGCTAACTACTTAATCGCCGCCGATTTCAATTTGCGCTGTTTGCGTTGGTTGCCCACCGGCGTTGAACACCTCCGTAGAGAACTACTATGTGTCCAGGAAGCAGCTACTGATCTTATCGACGAATTTCAGGCTCTTGAACTTCACCAGTTTAACACCATTACCAACAGCAGTGGACACACTCTCGATCTGGTCTTTAGCAATGACGCACTCGTCCTCTTACGCTCCCCCGTACCACTCATCAAAGAGGATATTGCTCATCCATCGCTTGAAATTCTGGCCAATGATCTAACAGCGTCACCATTTTCAGAGTCCAACCGTGCTAGGTACAGATTTCGCAAAGGGGACTATGATTCCATTCATGATTCCACTCAACGAGTCTGACTGGTACGGGATCCTCTCTGAAGGAACGGTTGATGACGCGGTTCATAAGCTTTACACCATCATCAACGACACTATTTGTAAACATGTGCCCCTGGATACTCGTAAAAAGAAGTCACATCACCCGATTTGGTTTGGTGAGGCACTTGTCAATATCACCAGGGATAAAGCCAATAGTCATAAAAAATGGAAACAGTTTAAAAATCCACTCGATTACGAAGAATTCTCCTTACTCAGAAAGAGACAAAAAGTTATGCAGGATACATGTTTCAAACTTTACGTTGAATCTATGCAAACTAATATTCAAGTGAACCCCAAACAGCTCTGGTCCTTTGTTAAAGCTCGTAGACAAAACTCTGCCTATCCGCAATCCCTTGAATACCAAGGTGTTCATTATTCAGATGGTCCAAGCATCTGCAAGGGTTTTAATAAATTTTTCCATTCAGTATTTAGTCAGCCAGCGTCTTCGTATTCTGATCTGCCACTCGCTCCACCGTTTTGTGAAGACGGCAATGTGATAAATTCTGCTCAGTTCCATCCTAATATAACACTAAAATTACTAAACTCACTTGATATTAACGGCTGTGCAGGTAGCGATAATATCCCACCATACTATATAGTAAAGTGCGCGAAGCAATTGTGTCATCCTCTAAGCATCTTATTCAATAGATCCCTCAAAGAAGGCTCGTTTCCTATTGCCTGGAAGAAAGCTCACATACCTCCGATACACAAAAAAGGAACAAGAAAGAAGATCGACAATTACAGACCAATATCTATTCTTAATGTATTTGGTAAAGTATTCGAGAAGGCTGTTTACAACTGCATTTACCCAATTATTTCTCGTGGTGTACCTCCTCAGCAACACGGGTTTCTCAAAGGCCGATCTACCATGAGTAATCTTGCGGAATTCCTACAATTTGTTCTTCATAAGATGGACAAGCGGAAGCAGGTTGATGTTGTCTATACGGATTTTGAGAAGGCTTTCGACCGCGTAGACTATATCATCCTATTGCGCAAATTATTTCATCTGGGGATTCAGGGTGACCTCCACCGTTGGATTACTTCTTATGTTTCTAAGAGAAGTCAGGCTGTGATTGTTGGTGGATATAACTCGAACTTTATTGATATCCCGTCGGGTGTTCCTCAAGGTTCTCACTTAGGTCCTTTACTGTACAACGCATATCTCTATGATATTTATACTGCATTTTATGACTGTAAATTTTTACTATATGCTGACGATAAAAAGGTCTACCTTGATGTAAACAGTGCCACAGAATGTGATAAGCTACAGGCCGATCTTAATCGCCTAAGTCAGTACTATGAAAAGAATAGGATCTCTGTGAATATTAGTAAATGCGTCCAAATCTCGTTCACTAGAAGTCCCACCCCTATTATATATGACTACTCCATTAACAACAAGCCATTAGCCCGCGTCAATACTATCCTCGATCTTGGTGTCATTCTCGATAGTAAACTATCATTTGAAAAACACATTGAGCACATCACGGCCCGTGCGTTTCGAAATCTGAGTTTTGTTCTGAGAATCTGCAAACCGTTTAGCGACCTGGGTTGTATAAAACAGATATATTATGCTTACGTAAGGAGCATTTTGGAATACGCTTCATGTATATATATGGTCTCCAAACTACATTACGTACATTCAACGCATTGAGCTTATTCAATCAAAATTTATAAAGTACCTGAATTTCAGGTCTCACACTCTTGGGCGCTCTTACGAGGAGTCTTGTCACCAGCATCACCTCATCAGTCTTGAGGATCGCAGAATTTTACTTGATATGATGTTACTCCACGATAAGAATATCGTGGAGTAACATCATATCAAGTAAAATTCTGCGATAGAAATCGGGCCGCCTTGATTCTTCACCTCTTCTCTCTGAACTATCTTTTTGTGTCCCATCTCGCCGTACTCGTCAAACTTCCAAAAGGCTTTTTGCTATCCCCCTCACGCATACCAGTTATGCTCAAAATTCAACAATTGTTCGCCTTACCAATCAATTTATTAAACTTTTTAACAATTTCGATCCGTTTGCATCGTCTAAGGCGAAATTCCGTCAGGACATAATTAAAAAATACACAATATCAAGGAGGAATAAGTGAACCTCACACATGCACTCACACACCCTCTCACACTCATTCATACACTCACACACAAACACGTCATAAATCTTACATCATTTATTTCTTTATTCTACATATACCTTTAAATAAACATCATAATAAACATACCTGTCTCTTAACTCTATATACATGTAAGAGATCTTATTTATTAAGTTTTCACACTGTTCTATCTGTTTAAGTTTCTCAATTTAAATTTATCTCTTGTATTTTTGTGGATATCTGTTACTGGCTTTAATTTTGTATCTTTGTTCTTTGTAATTTGTTTATCTATGTGCTGTTGATGTCCCAAATAAAATAAAATAAAATAAAAAATAAATAACTCCAGCGCCGAATATGTCTGCGTTTCCACGGTCAATGGGTAAACCAGATTCACAAGCAAACGGTAGGTCTCCTCCGTAAGGTAGGTTAGTAACACGGCACTTTTCATCTCATCCTTGATGTCGTTCGCCTTGATGAACTGATTGAATTGTCCTTTGAATATACGCCAATCTCCCGTCTTATGATCGAAGCTTGTGAGATTGCCTAAAAACGACATTTTTGATGAGTATGCTTGGGAACTTTTATTATATATATATAAATATTTTACCTCGTCGCTATTGTAATGAAACGACCGCTTGCTATGGCTACGTGTTTATTACTGCAAGCGAGATGGCAGATTACATTTGAGATGCAAGATCTCTAGCTCGTACATCGATACATCAAGGTATCACAACTGTTCGATATGCACCAACACCCGGAACTTGAATGCGGCTAAGCTGAAGACCTGGCTGTGCCCACTCTGCACTTCTAACCTGAAGAAACTTGGGAACAACTCTAGCACCCCTGTCCGCGCCGTCGTCGGGGAGGTCACCGGCACTCAAAGTAGTTATGCTACGACCACTCCAGTATGCGGCGAAAGCGGTGATGTCGCAGTTCACAGTTCCGACCAAGTTAGTACTAATCTAAATGATAACAGGAGAGCCAAGATTAACCTCTACTTGCTGCTGACTCAGTCTATAGCTGCTTTTTCACTGTTTGACAGAATTATTTTAATGGGAGAATTTAATATTGACATTACAGACCCTGATGACAATGTTACTTCGAAACTGACACAATTTTTAAACTATACTAATTTTACTAACTGCATATCCAAACCAACCCACTTTACTAACCATAGAGCGATAGATTTAGTCTGTACGAATGCTTCCGTCTCTCGGGTCACAGTTGACCACATCTCTGAACTAGGCAACCATGCATTTATAACGGTGGATTTTAAAATAAAAAGAGACAAACCCATTGCACGCTGCATAATAACCAGGTCATTGAAAAAAATTGACATGAACGCTTTTGAATTTAATCTCCACGGCATAGACTGGAATGCTATCTCTGAAATAAAAGATGTCGAATTAATGGTCGCAACTTTTTATAACTTCATAATAGATCTATTTAATTTGCATGCTCCCGAGAGAAAATTAAGATTAAGGTCTTATAACATCCCCTGGCTTACCAGTAACGTACGTTTTATGATGCAACTTAGGGATAAGGCTCACGTTAACTACAAAATAACTCAATTAGCGTCGCATCGTGAGCAATGTAAATCCTTAAAATACCTCGTTAATTGTAGCCTCTTTGCTGAAAAAAAAATTGTATTTTGAACACAACATTAATAAAAATATTAAGAAACCAAAACAGTTGTGGAAACATTTAAAAGGGACGGTCTTGCCTAGTTTTAAGGGTCCGTAGATCTTTCTGAACACTTTAACAACCCGGACGCGATCATTGCACATTTTGCAAACGTGTCAGGAAATGACCTCGTTCCCCTGTCAGAACTGACTTACTTCGAGATTAACAGGTTCGGCTCAGCCACTTTCAGACTCTTGCCAGTGGATGAGGGTTCCGTGGCCTAAATTATGCCTGTAGTTCTGACAAAATTAGTAGAGATATGCTATTGATCACCCTGCCACATACTCTAAAGGCTGTAACTGCAATTGTCAATGCCTCACTTACTACTCACCCATGCCCAAAAATGACGATCCTCAAATATTAGCGGACCTCCGACCAATTAGTTTGCTCCCCTATTTATCAAAAATCGTCAAAAAGGTGGTATACAACCAGGTGATGACATATGTTGAAGACAGTGCTATCTTGCCGATTCTACAATCAGGTTTCAGAAGGGACCGGAGCACTACATCTGCTTTACTTGATATGGTTGACAACATATGTGCAGCACAAGATGGGGGTGATGGCACTGTTCTGGCCCTTCTTGACTTTTCGAGAGCATTTGATTGCATTAATATTCCACTACTCCTCTCCAAGTTGACATATTATGGGTTTGTTGTACCTACAGTAAAGTGGTTCAATAGCTATCTAAGCAATCGCCAGCAACAGGTATCTTTAAAGAGAAACGACGGGTCAAGCCACATATCGAGGAGCGTTATGTTTGATCGGGGGGTGCCCTCAAGGTTCCATTCTGGGGCCTTTGCTATTCATTATGTTTAGTGCTGACATCATTAACAGCATTAAGCATTGTAAATACCACCTCTATGCCGACGACCTACTATTATATATTCACATGAATATGGCAACCATTGAAGGGCATATCCGTGACTTAATGCAGATTTGGATCGCGTCTCTTCCTGGTCGTCTGGAAGTTCTTTAGTTCTGAATCCCAAAAAGTCTGAATACATGATTCTGGGCTCTAGACACTAAGTTGCGACTCTAACAGATCTAGAGCCACGCCTCCTTATAGCAGGAGTTCCCATCGAACGGGTTACAGAAGCTCGTAATCTCTGCCTTATCATGGATAGCGAACTTTGAAAAGCATGTATCCGAACTAGTGAGGAATTTCTTTTATAGACTAAGTATACAATATAAATTGCGGGGATATCTATCTGTGGACATGCGCGTTGCTCTCTGCGAATTGTTAATACTTTCAAAACTTAATTACTGCATTCCTGTGTATGGTCCATGCCTATATGGCAAAACCCATAGACTTATTCAACGTGTACAGAACGCCTGTGCTCGTTATTGTTTCGACATACCTGCACGTTGACATGTCACGCCTTTCATCAACGCTGCAAACCTGCTGAAGATAAAAGGTAGACAGGACTTGTTCCTTGCATCGCTCCTGTTTGGTGTAAATAAGACCGGCAAGCCAGAGTATTTGTATAATAAATTAGAGTGGCGAATGTCACTTCACCCTAACAGGGCCACGACAACTATCTTGTCTGTGCCGCGACATGTGACTGCAGCGTTTCGTGGCAGTTTCAGGTATTTGGCTGAAACAGTGGACTCTAACCTGACCAAAAGAGATTGTTGGCAGGCTCAAGATACATTTATTAATCACAGGGTCGTGAGTCGAATATTGGTGATATAGTTGAAACGCTGGATAGGGACTCGCCGGGAATTTGTAGATTTCAGCTCCTTGGTAAACTCAATCCGACTGGTCCACTTCTCCAGACGTCAACAAGTGATTATGCGGTTAGCGCCAGGAGGATATTATTCCTCGGCGTGGAACCGATTCAGAGCTCCGTTAGCGCCAGGAGGATATTACTCCTCAGCGTGGAACCCTGGAAAGAGACCAGTGTGAATGATAGGAATACAAAAGCGCTACAGCGCCCAGCTATCAGGCGACGGCTCCCCACACGGAGACTTCCGACGAGGGCCCTAGGGTAATTAGGATCTAAGAGTGCCGCAGTCCAATAGACACTGTATAGAAAAGGGAAATACATAGAGAGTATAAAATACACGAAAATAAGAAAGACTAACTACGAATCAATGCTTACCCATGGATTGGGGATAGTAGGGAAGTTTCATATCAACTACTGCACTTTACAGCAACTAAACATTCAGCTCCATTACAGTACTAAAGGGACTAGCCCATCGCCGCAACTAAAGGCGTGACTTAAAAATTATTGATGCAGAAGATACAACCTCACGTTTCAGAGCTCAAACAATGTCTGCCAAAAAAAACAATCAGCTGTCAGACGAGATTCCAGACCCGAATTTCCGAATTTTTATAGTTTTAGTTTTTAACTGGCTAATCCGCCAGTAGCCAATATGGTCAAGGAGGTAGTACGTTACATACCCGTCTTGTTTGGGTAGGATTTTACCTGATAAAATCCTCTAAGATACTAACTAAACTAAACTAACTTACCAAATTAACTACTTAAGATAAAATTCTCTAAAGCTCGCCATCTACAATGTCAGAGAAATATATAACTAACAGTCTAGCTCAACTACATACAAACATCACACATTCGTACCAACAATCAGACATCAGAATTCATATTAAGTTCATACAAGAGTTCACACTAACATCGTGTAAACACAGCCTTACACACAGGGTGCCATTATTATAGCCAAATGCACACCCAGACTAACCGTCAGAAGTTGAAAAATAAGCAAGATCCCTTGAACTAAAATAAGAACCTTAGTACATAAACGCCCCGATAGCTTAGCTACTATCGTAATGCAGAATAACACCATGAGAGGCAGCTCCCTCAAGTGTTCAAGACTTCCTGCACCGTTAGTGGGTACAGAAAATAATAATAGAGTAGAATATCTATTCTACAACAAAGAGTAAAAAAGTAGAGAATTATAGTTCAAGAGGCCATAAGCTAAAGTAACAGATATTGCAGAGTAACGTTACACAATAAAGAACTTTTACATAGCTGTAGATATAGATGGTTTTTAGAATACAAGGGTCAAAATACTTATTACATACATAAAGGAATCGTTAACTACTATTGAATAAGACGAGAACGCTGTCGCAGCCTATCTTCAGACAGAAGGTGCTCTCAGACAGACACAGATCAGCCTTATTTAGCGACAGATATTTTATAGGAAACGTCATGTTTACTACCTATCTAGTAAACTGTACAAATTTACATGAAAGTAAGCAGAGTACACGACTAACGCCCGGTTTCTGGTACAAAATCAAGCCATTGATCTACCGTTTTGACAGCTGAAATTGATAAAGGACTGTCAACAACAGATTAAATGTACGAGAAATCGGCCGTTAAACACTAACCTTATTTATTATTTAATAGTGCGAAAAGTTTCCCTACTAAAATCTTCACAATTTATTAATTTAATTTTTCGTACTGAGAATTTGGAGGAAAATATTTATCAACAATTATAATATGACAACAGCCGTCAGACTGCGACCATAAATAATGTAGAAATGAGGTAGGTACCCAGATAAACGATCAAATATACTCCTGTCAGACAAAAATAAACACAACAAAATATACAAGCTACGAAAGAAATCTAGCGTTCTACGGCGCTCTTATGGCCTAACTACTCTGACCAGACATAAAACTCTATCACCAATATTCCCTTAATCCGGGCGCCATTGAAACAGTGGACTCTAACCTGACCAAAAGAGATTGTTGGCAGGCTCAAGATACATTTATTAATCACAGGGTCGTGAGTCGAATATTGGTGATATAGTTGAAACGCTGGATAGGGACTCGCCGGGAATTTGTAGATTTCAGCTCCTTGGTAAACTCAATCCGACTGGTCCACTTCTCCAGACGTCAACAAGTGATTATGCGGTTAGCGCCAGGAGGATATTATTCCTCGGCGTGGAACCGATTCAGAGCTCCGTTAGCGCCAGGAGGATATTACTCCTCAGCGTGGAACCCTGGAAAGAGACCAGTGTGAATGATAGGAATACAAAAGCGCTACAGCGCCCAGCTATCAGGCGACGGCTCCCCACACGGAGACTTCCGACGAGGGCCCTAGGGTAATTAGGATCTAAGAGTGCCGCAGTCCAATAGACACTGTATAGAAAAGGGAAATACATAGAGAGTATAAAATACACGAAAATAAGAAAGACTAACTACGAACCAATGCTTACCCATGGATTGGGGATAGTAGGGAAGTTTCATATCAACTACTGCACTTTACAGCAACTAAACATTCAGCTCCATTACAGTACTAAAGGGACTAGCCCATCGCCGCAACTAAAGGCGTGACTTAAAAATTATTGATGCAGAAGATACAACCTCACGTTTCAGAGCTCAAACAATGTCTGCCAAAAAAAACAATCAGCTGTCAGACGAGATTCCAGACCCGAATTTCCGAATTTTTATAGTTTTAGTTTTTAACTGGCTAATCCGCCAGTAGCCAATATGGTCAAGGAGGTAGTACGTTACATGGCCACCAAATGTTGGAACAACATCCCTCCACCAATACGGCAATTAAAGTCCAAAACCTGTTTCAAACTTCGTTTGAAGAAACTTCTTTTGGACCAACAACAATAATAACCGTTCTGTCAGCCCATTGTGGGCGATCCTTAGAATGAGGTGTGGCGTGGCTCGTTCTTGTATTTTTTTGCTATTTGCTAGCTCATGCTGTTTGAGTCCTTGTTTATTTGCTTGCTTCTGGATGGTCAGGTCTTCCTCTGTCACGTTTTCTTCCCGCTTATTCCTTGTATTTTCTGGTACCGCTTTGTATATCTTTGGTTCTCTGCGATAGAACATTCACTATTCATTATGTATTTACCCACCATATTTGTATTTATCCTTCTTATAATATTGCACCGTATGTATGACACACTTTATATTTATGCATCACACACACAGTATTGACTCACACTGCCTACTATATGGTTCGGCAGAATATCAGTGTTACAGGTTCCCTGTAGCGTATGTTGAGCCGCACCTTTTCACTGTCACGTTACACGCCGCATAGAATTTGTCATGACTCCTACATAGTTTTCTTTATTTTTGTAATTTATCTGATTTTCGTATTGCTGGTTGATTTTTATTTAATTTTCTTCTGTTTGTCTATGTGTTGTGTAATTTGACTTTTGAATAAAAAAAATTCTATTCTATTCTATTCTACATTACTTCCATTAAAATATAAATGGACTCCTAAAATTGCAATATTTTCTAGCATATTCAAGAACAACATTCTTGGAAAAGCAATTAACTAGCCCGCCAGACTTCCTTGAATAATTTGCTGTTTTGAGACACACTGTCACGGAGTGGTCTTTTTTTAAACAGAGTAGTAATAAAGTAAGTTAAAATTATAATAATCAGATGTTTTTTTGTTTTTTAGATGTTTAGTTTTAGTATTTTAGAGAAGTTGCTTTTAAAGATAACAAACAGTCATTTATTTTTAATTAACTAAGTTGGAAATGCATTTTCGTAGTAATTAATGTTTTTTTCAGTCTTGCACATTATGACTAAACTTATTTATATCAGATTTCAAATACATTGATCGGCCCTTTGAAATCGTACAAAAAAAACGCGTTGCGTTTTTGATTTGTTTGGGTTGTTTTTTGTTTTTCACGATAGCGTCGTTGCCTCTCAGCAGCTGATAAAGCTTTCACTGGGTAGTCATAGTTACAACAAAAATATAGCAAATTATAACACAAATATAATAATATATGTCAAATTTGGTATCCCACAAGGAAGCATACTAGATCCCACCCTGTTCCTTATATATATTAATGACCTGTGCCAGCTGAATCTATTGAGAGCAAAGGTCTTTAGCTTTGCTGATGACACGGGAATCGTTTTTCATGAAAGCAGTTGGGAGAGAGTCTTTCAATGCGCGGAATTAGGAATGACAGTGATATCCACATGGCTGAAAGATAACTTGCTCACCCTGAAATTAGAAAAAACAAAATATCTCGCCTTTTCGACCATAAGTAATAAGAAAATTCCAAGCCTCCTGACTTTACAAGTTCATATATGCCAAGACTACAGCCAGGGACTTCAATGTGACAGGGCCTCACTGTTTCACAAACCGACTCTATAAAATATCTAAGAGTCATAGTTGTTGACCAATTACGTTGGAAGAATCATATAGACAGACACAGAAAACTTCTATGGATTTTCATGCGATTGCGTTTAGTGGCCGACTACAAACTCCTAACGCAGGTATACTAAGCTATGTGCCAATCCATACTAGGCTATTGTATAACGTCCTGGGGGTGATCTTGCAAGACTTACATGTTGAAACTGATGACGACCTTGGTGATGACCTTGAAACCCTATAGATACCCCACCTTAGAAATATACCAGTCTTACAGGGTACTCAAAGTCCGTCAACTCTACATCAAACGATCAGTTCTCCGACGCCACTCCACCACACAGTTTGACTCTATGCTGTTTGCAGATAATCGCAAGAAAGACATGGTTCACATCACAGTTTAATCAACAACATGCTTCTTTCAGTCCCAGCACACTTTTATGGAAGATTTCTTATATAACCGCATTAACAAATAGCTACAAATTTACCCGATGAGATACCATTCCTGTAAGAAAACTTTGCAAAATTGGCTTCTCAAACTCACTTATGATGAGACAGAAAATGTATTAAAGGACAGGCTAAAATAATATTGTCTACCTAATTACACAATCGCTTAATACGCATATTCAAACACATTTACGTATATTTATAACTCTTATCGATTAATCTATGTAAACTATTGTACACTAAATTATCTATGCTTACACCACACATCCACACTCATGCACATATACACACGCATGCACACTACATATACACTACACTATCACATTACATACAATTAATCATTCTAATTTATATTTTATAACATATTTTTCTAGCATGTTACAGAAATTAATAAATCCAAAATCAACCAATTAATTTAACATAATAACTTTATTACGGATATCACAAGCATTATTGTATCACATAGCTAGCTACCGCTCACAATGAGTTCATGTTGTATTTGTACTTAATTTATAGTGAGTTGGTGAGTTGGTACCTGAAATACAGGACTACCTAGTTCGGGGCCAGCAAACCACTGTACCTATTAGCGAAACAAATTGATCAGTATTTGTAATATTAATGAAGCTTAATTTTGTAAACAGAAATTAAGTTCAAAGTTCAAAGCGACGGAGGTGTCAAATATTAATTGTTCTCAACACGATTCTCATTATTTTATTTAACAACAAACCAAAAAACTTGGCTATACAAAACGTTATGAACAAATAAAACGAAATTAGTGATAGAGCAGACGCCGAATTAAAACACGCAGCTCCTGCGACATCTTTCGGGTTCGGCATCGGTCCGCCCGGCGAAAGCAGAGGTTCGTTGAAGGCAGGTTGAGAGAGGGGCCCGTGCCCTCTATGCAAGGTCAAAAGCTATAGTTGCAAGTGTAATACGACAAAAACATATGATCTAGACGGCCACAATTCGTCCTTCGTTCATATAAGCACTTTTTCGTTATTTTAGTTCATGAAGCATATATTATAATAATACTTAGTATTCGGCTCGGTAACTGGCATTCTATGATTCCATATAACATTTATTCACAGAAGGAATTTGAACGTAGTGATTAGAGCTGGGAAACACTTATTTTCTTTATGAAAACCCCTACGTCACACGATTTGACTCCTATGTCACTTTGATTTTCCTCAGAAATTCGTAAAATTAGACCTTTCCAATTAATACCTTGAAGGCTGTTATAGTGTACACATTTTTTTTCTGAGGAAGACAGCAAATGTGGCGTAAAAAAGAAGAGCGTCTTTTTAGAAATAAGCTCACCTTTGCATATTGTTCGTTGTATTTTTTCCATTGTGTTTTCTGTGCAATAAATAATTATTATTATTATTATTAAGAGCGCCCCTATAACTTCTAAGCGGTTATTTTGTGTGTAATGTTAAGTGTATCGATGAATAAATTATTTTAACTTTCAATTTCAATTTATTTTATTGAAATCACTTAGGAATTAGCAAAATCACAAGTAATCCAATTCTTAAGGGGAAGGGTTGGGAGGAGGTCCATCGTAGCATGGTCCTTCTTTGAGGACATAGGCACTAGGATACCGCCAGTCGCATCCCAATTCACAGGCGCTGGGGTAGGTTATTCCGTTGGATCCGCAGACCGGTGATCCAGGTTCGCAACCGCAAACGGGACAGGTGGGACCTATTAAATAGGAATAACGCTTATTAATTGCATACAGTTTAAAATAAAATTTCTCCATCATTTAATGTTAGCTAAAGGTTCATTAGCGCGAGACGTTCGAGTCTTTTGACGAATCGAGTTTTGCATTTTTTTTTACGGCTTTAGTACTTTTTAAATGCCCGTGTAATGCCGTGTTCATACGAATTACGAGCGTGAAAAATTACGGATACGTCTTAAATCGCGTATCGTTTTTTAAATAAAACTTTAAAAAAACCAAGTGTTAAATCTATTGGTATATTTTGA
The DNA here is from genome assembly GCA_949825045.1 of Argyresthia goedartella. NCBI lineage: Eukaryota > Metazoa > Arthropoda > Insecta > Lepidoptera > Argyresthiidae > Argyresthia > Argyresthia goedartella. Next base: position 26,161,007 of record OX463823.1, read on the forward strand.
CGAATCGTAAAACAAAAATGTTTAAAAAAGTGGTTTTGTTGTAAACTATACCTATATAGTATAACTTTAAGTCATTTAATTAAAAGTTATTTTTAAAACCATACGTGATTTAAGACCGTCATTTCCCACGATTCGTGATTCGTGTGAATAAGACCGTGCACGGCGGGCATTTAAAAAACCGGCTAAGCGCGAGTCGGACTACCGGACGCACCATTATCTATTAAACGGCAAAAAAAACACGTTTGTTGTGTGGGGGCCCCCCTTAAATGTTTGTTTTATTTTAATTTATTTATTTATTTTTAAAGTGAACATATAAAGAAATATTCTGTAAATATTTCAAGCGTCTACCTGTTGCCGTTATCAATATCGAGCAAATACGAGAAAAACAAAGACATTGTATGCGAGCCCCCTTAAATTTTTATTTTATTCTGTTTTTTAGTATTTGTGTTTTAGCAAAAACAGAAAAACATCATCTGTGAAAATTTCAATTGTCTAAATGTCACGGTTCATGAGATACAGCCTGGTGACATACGGACGGAGGACAGCGGAGGCTTAGTAATAGGGTCCCGTTTGGCAACCTTTGAGTACGGAACCCTAAAAACCCTCGTGAAAAGTCGATTCGTCAAAAGACACGAATCGTCCTCGCGTTAGTGAACCTTGAGCTAACATAGAGCATAGAGCCATATAGAACATAGAGAATGCCGACATAAAAAAAAACCGGATGCTGAAAAAGATTAAGATTCAAGAAGTCAGAAGATTGTAATCACTGTGCTGAGACTGATAATAAGCTTGGGAAACATATGATACTTGTTTTATTAAATTTTCATATGATAAAACACGGTAGACACCTCGTTACCTCGAATAATTACGTCGAAATGACGTAATTATTCGAGGTATCTACCTCCAAATGCTCCTAGTAGTAGGGTAAACAAATAGTGTACTTACCATGGCTTACCACCCTCAAAGGCGGCTCAGAAAGCGATTGTTTTTCAGAAGCACAAACCATCCCACACACATTCTCATAGACCTTCTTATTGGACGCACATACTGGTCGATATTCATTAGTGCAACCATGCGCAGTAATAGTATACGATGGCAATATCACTGCCAGGACGTATCCTGTAAATATGGTTAAGTTTACATAAGTTATACGGGTAGGAAAACTAAAAATATTGAAAACAGTATTTCGGCGAATGAATGAATGGCACTTTATTTACTTGATGCAAATTGTTTGATTAGTTAAAGAAATTGTATTCATAAATGTCACATTCCCTGTTCACGGCGTTTAACAAGTGGAATCATTATAAAAAAAAATGACACGACTGCATTTTCTTTCAATAAATTCTTGTGCCCCTGAATGGGGACATTAATGCTACCTACCTAGGCTACCTTTGTATTACAGTCCAACCATCGGGTAAGGTGGGATGAGAGAAAGAAAGAGAGAGAGAGAGAGAGAGAGAGAGAGAGAGATCTCTCACAACTCACTCAGAGCCAAATAAACTTGGCGCGAACTGTATCTAAACACACCACAAGTTCTTCTAAGATATCTACATTTAATAAGGTAAATAAGAAAGTACGTACCAAAAATCAACAATATAGACTTCATGTCGCACTTGTGAAGGACCAAAAAAGTGTTGTGATCAAGCAGAAGTAAGTTTCTTATTTATGCATGCAGATAATGGATACAGCAAATGAGATGACAAATGAGAGTTGTAATCAGTATATGCATTGTAATCAATTTTAAAATTATTATAATGTGTCGAATCGGTTTGGAACGGTTGTATTTCCTGTTTGTCTTGATAGTATACCTTAGTTATGGGTAGTGATAATAATGAGTACCATGCTGTAATCGCAATTACAGGACTGAGGTTAATGTTGTTAATAATTTGGATTTGGATTTTTTGTTTCTATATAGAGAATGGGCCATTTCTGGCCATTTAAAATTAATTAATACACCATTCGATAGTGTTGCTATTAGTAAATATGAATTTCACGGAAGTAGATATAACGTAATATAGCAAAATAGGTGGTAAGTGTTTATTTTCCCAAAAAACCTCGTACGTCACGAATTTTGATAATTCAAAATCTTTATTCCACAATGAGTTACAAACATACAGGTTGCTTGTGGATACCACACAAGGTTTTACCTGTGACGTGAAGTCCTGGCCAAGTACAAGTTAAAATGTTAACTAAGTAAGTTGAGTGAAACCAACAGTTACATAAAGAAATATAAATATTACAAATAAGTTTGATATTAGTGTATATGAAATTGATATATACAATTAATTTATAATCAGTGAAATATTATGAGGGATGTAATTTGGTTGTAGATAATAATATGAAAATAAATATTATTTTATGTGTGTAAATAGTTAATTCCATTAGTTTTTCATGGATAGGGGAGCTTCATAAGGTGGGTGGACAGCCATTTAGGTATTGTACTCTTGGCTTCTGGGACGCTGGAGTTTTTATGTGAGTGTTCCTACGTTATATGTAAAGGGGAAGGAGAAGGAGCTGAACCTCTGTGCAAATGCCGTACGGACAGTTGGCGTTGGCACCCTGTTTACTCTTCTGGCCATCATTGGGTTGTACTCGTCCGATTTCAAAATTTACTTATGTTTATACAATGCTACTCGGATATTCAATTGTCTAGTGGACAGGACTTGGCATTCTCGCAGAATTTCTGCAGTGGGAAAAATGAATGGCTTTTTCATCGTCACCTTAAGTATAGACCGCTGAGCCCTTTCCAAGGTGATCATAGCAGTGTTTGCTGCGCTGCCCCATGCTGTGATGCAGTATTGCAAGAGAGACTGACCCAGGGTCATGTAAACAAGTCTTAGCACCTCCCTAGCACTTTTTCTGAAAAGTTTCATAACAGCCTTCTGATACGACCCGCCATGCTGTTAATATGGGATCGAAACTTAAAGTTTTCGTCGAGTGTGAGACCTAGATATTTTATTGTTTAAGTTCTGGTAATTACGGGACAGCCCCATAGACCAGCTTCAATGTCGCAGGTGTGCATTTGCATTTCATTAAAGTGAGCAGATGGCTTGGACACCGCTGTTTTATGGAAGCAGACGACTTTGGTCTTATTCACATTGAGGGTTAGAAGATTGTCATCAAGCCATGCTCCTACCAGTGACATACATGACTCTGTACGAGTTTTCGCCTGAACCCATTTGTCGTGGCTAATCATCGAGGCATTATCGTTGGCAAAGCAGAACACCTTTACATCGTTCCCGTTTCCCACAGTGTTCCAGATGTCATTAATGTAGACGTTGAATAGGGTTGGACCAAGAATACTGCCCTGAGGTACTCAAAAGTGTATTGGCTATTGGAAACTGATGTTATTTGCTATTTTGACGTACTGGGATCTTTTCAGCAGATAGCCCCCAAACCAGTCCAGAGCCATCCCACGGATGCCAATGGCGTACAATTTTGCTAGAAGTATCAGTAGGGAAGCTGTGTAAAATGTGTGTTGTACCTTCCAAACATAACTTATTCTGATTTTATACATATAGAACTTATATAGAGAGTGTTGTTTTGTAAAGTTACGCGTGACTCAGGGATCGCTTGTAACTAAACATTAGTTTTATATTCCCGCGCTTAATTTTGATTCACAAATTGCCGTGTTCAATTTATCTTGAAATAACCGCAACATACGCCTGGCCAGTCCAAATAGCTCACTCGTGTCACGCGCCGAATGCCCGATATTGCGAGCGCAGCCAGCAAGCGATAGAATTAAGGCCACAATTTTATTATTCTTTTTTTATGTATTTTTGAAAAAAAAAACATCATGTTTAATTAAATAATATTCTTGCTTCAGTATTGAGTATGTAGCCCCCCCTGAGTTAGGCGTAATTTTACAAAAGAACACCCTATATTTTGATTTTTTGTATTTAAATATTCTGTTAAGATATAAAGAGATAGCGAGTTTCAGGTGAAAAACATATATTTGGATTTTTCTCTTCATATAGTTTCCATTGGCCCATGTAATCCCCATGATGTTTTCAAAATTACAAGTTGAAGGAAAGCGTTTTTGTTATTTTTTCGGGAGCTGAAAAGTAGTGCTCTTTCACACTACGCAGCGCGGCATGCGCGCGGCCGACTAAAAGTGTTGAGGCGCACGAATGCACCCATTCCATATTTAACAAATGACAGACAATCATCAAAATCTGGAACAATGAGCAATAATGTTTCGCCATTAGGTTCTATTTTGAAATGAAGAGTGCCACCCCGCGTGTCGTGCGGCAGAAGTTTAGTGTGATAGTGTGAAGGCATGTTATGCGGCGGCGGCACCCCGCCCAGTAGAAAGCATACTTTAGAGGAATAGCGCTTTAAAGATAGGCATTTGACAATACCCATGGAGAAATAAAGTTGCTCTTAATTGTCAATTGTCAATTGTAAGACGGGCTGGTTTCCGCAACTCGATGACGAAAGCGCCTATTTTGCGTGTGGGTGGGAATGCGATATCATTCGAGCCAACCCAACTCCTCCAGGAACGCCAGCAGGCCCTTTACGTTACCGGCTATCCCTGGAAGGTCCCTTTATTGACCGAGGTGTTTAGCCCTGTAGTCCGCTACTCCTGTGCACTCCATGAGGACGTGAGCAGCCGTTTCTTCTGCCTCCAAGCAGGCTATGCAAAGGGGGCTGTCGGTAACACCTAGGACATATAGATGTTTATTAAAGAAACCATGGCCAGTAAGTGCTGCAGTCACTAGTCGCAAGCGCGGCCTACTCAGTCGAAGCAAGGTCTTAGCAAGCCTAGCGCTAGGGGACGGCAAGGCCAGCTTAGCCTGTCTGCACTCCTCATGGTTTGTCCAAAGAGTGGCATGATCATTCCTGGTCGACTCTCTCAGAAATGTGCGTACCATCTTGAAGGGAAGAGGGATGATAGGTTCGGGACCATACGATGCCAAGCTAGATCCTTTACGCGCCAACTCATCCGCTGCATCGTTACCTCTTGACCCGTTGTGTCCTTTTATCCATTGAAGGATTACGCGGTTATGTTGACATACCTCCATTAGTCGTTTGTGACACTCGTAGATTTGCCCTGAGTTAATAGTGTTGCTATTTAGGGCTTGTAAGACGGCCATGCTATCCGAGAGGATTCAAATGGAGGAATCTCTTACCTTTCTCGATGCTATGGCATTAGCGGCCGAGATGATGCCCATGCAGCTTGAAAGACAGTATTATGGGCACCCAGTGGAATCCTGAATCAGTGCCTGCCTTAGTTTTTGAACCATCGGTGAAAATTCTGAGCTCTTTAACGTCGAGCCCCTCATCCCGATGGTTTTCATGTAACTGTATATTGTATTTTTTGTCGAAAACAAATTGTTTAGGGATTCTGTCACTGCAAGCCATAGAGATGGGATTTTTTTTGTAAACTTCCCCTAGGATGGCGGTGTGTGAGGTCCTGTTTTTTCTCCAAAGTCCTAAGGTGTTGAGTCTCACCGCAGATGACGCGGCCTCCTGCTTAATGCAGCTGGAGTGGCGGAAGACACAACATGGCCTCCATTGCTGCAGTTGGAGTAGTTCTCATACTACCTGTGATAGCCATGCAGGCCAGCCTTTGGAAGCTTTGGAGTTTGCTTACCATTGTGGTTAGTTTGGTCCTGGTCCACCACACCACAGCTCCGTAGCAGACAAGAGGACGGATCGCCGTCACGTACAGCCAAAGAATGATGTTGGGAGAAAGTCCCCACTTTTTCCCCACCATTCTCCGACACTGCCAGAAAGCAATACTCGCCTTCTTTAGTTTGTTGTCAATGTGGCTACTCCAGTTGAGCTTGCTGTCCAAGGTTATGCCCAGGTACTTCACCTCAGTTGCTAGCTGGAGTTCCGTTCCAAAGAGCTTAGGTAGGGTATACATACCAAGAGCCCTATTATTAGTGAACATGACCATTTCCGTTTTTGTTGGGTTAACCACCAGGTCATATTCTAGACACCAGCGCTCCACGATGCGAAGAGCTGTTTGTTTAAGGTTGCACACTGTGCTCGCAAATTTGAGAGGATTACCAAATAATCGGCGTATCCTACGGTGTAGTATCCATTAGCGTTAAGCTTGGTAATTAGGTCGTTAATGACCAGATTCCACAGCAGCGGGGAGAGCACTCCTCCCTGCGGGCATCCCCGCACTACCTCCGCCGACAGGAACTCACCAGCTAGACGCACGATACGTTTATTAAGCATGTTTGTGACCCAGTTGTTTACAGCTGTTGACACTCCATGCCTTGTTAGAGATACACTTATACTGCTATGCTGCGTCTTGTCAAAGGCACCTTCTATATCAATAAAAGTTCCAAGACAGATGCATTTGTTTTGAATCGCCTCTTCAATTGTGGATACAACTGCATGGAGAGCCGATTTAGTAGACTTACCCAAACTATATGCATGCTGATTCTTGTGTAAGGGTATATGTTTTTACGCTCTATCTCTCAGGTGCCTCTCGCACAAACGTTCGAGAGTCTTAAGCAAGAACGAGGTGAGGCTAATCGGCCTGAAAGATTTTGCGTTAGTGTAGTCGCTCCTTCCTGGCTTCGGTATGAAAACTACGTTTACTTCTCTCCACCTTTTGGGAACGTATCCGAATCGAAGACATGCTTTCATGATTCGGACCATTATATTGATGACGGGTTCCCCACCCCACTGTAGAAGTGCTGGGAAGATTCCATCTGGTACTGCTGATTTAAAAGGTTTAAAGCTATTAATGGCCCATCTCACCTTGTCAGCAGTGATAATATTCTTAGTTATGTCTAAGTGGTCGACAGCTTCATGGTGAACCTCTTCCGGCCACACAATCTCTTGAATAATTCTACTTCCGGGGAAGTGAGTTTCCAACAAGATACTGTGTGTTTCTGTGGTGGAAGAGGTATATGTTCCATCGGGTTTTTTAAGCGACCCTAGCCTGGAGGTGCCTTTTTGAGCTAGTATCTGCCTTACCCAATTTGTTTGATCAACGGTTTCAATGTAGCTGCAGAATTTCCTCCATGAGTTGCTGCTTTTGAACCGTAGTCGTTTCTTGTACTTGGATTTGGCATCTTTGTAGTTGTCCCAATCCTCATCAGCACTGGTATTTATCGCCCTGTTTAGCAGTCTTCTGATCTTAGCACGCATCCTATCTAGATCAGGACCCCACCAAGGCTGCCCCTTGATGTTGGTAGGCGCTGGCGTGCTAAGCTGGCAAGTTGAATGGTAGCAGTCTATTGATGTATTAGTAAAATCTGTTATCTGTCTCAGCCCAAGCAAGTCTTTCACCTAGGATAGCTCTGTACCTGGTTCTGTCAGTCTTGCGTGGGTTTCTCTTAGGGACAGTTGGGGAGAACGCTGCGTTGATCTCAAAGCGTATCCATCGATGATCAGAGCATGACGCCTCGTTGGACACATGCCAGCCCCCAACGTCGTCGGATATGTCCGCCGTTGCCAGGGTAATATCAACGATGGTTCTACTCCGCTTGGTAACAAAAGTTGGTTCAGAACCTATGTTAAGCACATTAAGGTTTGTAGTAAATAGGTATTCAACAAGTGTTTTACCTCTGCTGTTCATATCCGGCATGCCCCACAGTGTATGATGCGCGTTCGAGTTGGCCCCAACGATGAGCTGGAGGCCCGACTTCTCGCAGTGGTCCACCAGCCGGCACAGGTCGTGTGGAGGAGGGTTGTCCTCCGCAGGCATGTAGGCGGAGGCCACCACGAGTTTGGAGCACCTAGCTGTGTCGGGCAGTTGCAGCCTTATGGCAGACAGGTCCCTGGAACAGAACTCTGTTAATGGCTGTGCTAGGATGTTGTTAGTAGTTATTATGCACGTTCTAGGGTTATCGTGATCAGTTGTAACGAAAAGCTTACCTATCAAATTGGCGAGCCCTCGAATGCTACCGTGGTTGATCCACGGCTCCTGGATCAGAGCCACGGCAGTGCTGTTTGCCCCCAACCAGCGTCTTAACTGGGCCGTTGCAGTTTGGCTGTGTTGGAGGTTGGCTCGGAGGACTTTACAACCGCGGGAGAGGGACGCCATTTTTGGTCAACCCCTCCTCCACCTCCAAGACGAGCTCCTACTCCAGCCGCATGGACAGCTCCTCGCCCTCAGAGGGCACCACTGCTGGTTCTAGCTCATCGCCTTCACCAAGAAGCATGGCCTCCCAGCGCGCGTGCCCCTCCTGCGGTTGAGCAGCAGAACTTTCCCCGACTACATCGGGAACTGTTGGCTGCCGCTCTGGAGTGGAACTCTGGGGCATTGATACCCCAGTGATGACCACCTTAGAGCTGGTCTGCGTTACCACCGGTGGTTCCTTAATCAATTTCCCACCGGGTCCCTGAAATTTAAGGTAGACCGGACCACTACCAAAAAGGAGCTGTCTGCCCTTTCCCCGCAGGGTCGGCACCACATCTTCAGGGACGTCTGCAATGAGAAACAGGTTGTCCTGCTGCTCATCCACTTTCTGGAGGAGCCAACGGTCAACCTGTGCCTACTTGTTCATAAAGTAGAGGACTACACCGACGTCGGGCGCAGACTTCCACTTGCCCCGTTCGTTGGGTATTAGCACCCCACATCGAACCCTGCGGACCATCTCCGATTGGCGTTTCACCACCAACTGTACGTTGGATGGTGTAGACACGCCGGAGACACACTCCCGCAGCCAGTTCAGGGAGTAATCGTCCTCCACGAACAGTTTAAGGTGGCCGTCGTCGTAACGAGGCTTGCCACCGAATTTTGGGTTCTCCTTGCTCGGATCCGCCAACGCTTCCCTCAAGACTTTGTCATCAATCTCGTTGAGGATGAGCGTTGACAGATCCTATGAAATATGACCAGAAGCGACGTCAGTAACGGCGATTTACTGGTCAGACTTCACCTTCTGAGCATAGGTGACCCCAGTTCTGCGCGCTTCCGTGCACTGCTTTTTAGGTTCTTCTTGTTAGAAGTCGGACCACCAGAGAGCACTACGGTAGGTTTAGCCCCGTTTGAGTCTAGGGTTGCCCATTTGACACCACGGGAGCCGGTCACCTTACCCGCAGCTCCGGCTGTATTAACAGCGGGACCGCTAACGGTCGCCACCGTGGCAGATGGAACCCCATCTACGCCGGCAGCGGCCGATGCGGCAGCCAAACGCTGTTTATTCTTCCACCGGCGATACGCCTTATGCCCTGGTCCGGTTTGGTCGGCACATTTGGGAGCGCCTACTCACTTGGAACAGCTTTCAGTCGCTAGGAGTACCGAGTAGATATAGGAGCATAGGGCTGGTACTTGGCACGACATCTGTGGACGATGGGAACCAAGGTGTCAGCGACATGGTCCCACCGCCGTAGTCACCAAAGCTTACCCCGTCAGCATGGCCCATCCCACCGCTTTGGCTGACGCCTCAGAAGACCCTACACCCCTAGCCGTGGCCCTTTGACGGGACACTTGGCCGTTACCCCAACCCGCGGCTACGGGCGAGGCTACCGTTTTGCCTGAAATCCAGGCCAAAGAGGGCGTGTTGCCTTACGAAGCTAAACCCACAGCAACGCTCGGCTCAACGCCCCAGGACCCCTTCATCCTGGCCTACGGTGATCAACTGCGCAGACCACAAGACGCAGGTGAGTGTAGATAGTCTGCCGGGTACACCCACCTTAACCGACAGAACCGGAGGGACTTTTAGCCATCAGCTAGTAAGAGGTCCGGGGACCAGTCACTAGCCGCTGTTACCAGGGTGCACCAGGAGGAAGCAGAAGTTATACAGTCGGACGTATCCTTCTGCATCACTTCAGCTCCCCCACACTAGCAGGTAGTCGCTCAGAGCGCCCCAAGTTGCTCTTATCATATTGAAAAATTGTTTAAGACGATGATGTCCTAACAATCCCTAAAAATTTGCTAAACTTATCTGTTACACCTTCTGTATAATGTACAAAAATATTTCGAGGACGGCGGGGCAGCAAACTGATTCGTATGAGTCAAAAATAAAAATCATGATCATTGCATTCCTTTTACAACATCGATCTGAAAATATTCACTTAATTGCGATTATAACACATTGATTCTCATTATTAACATCACTATCAAGATTCCAATTCAATATGGTCGGCGGCACTAAGACGATCGCAATAAGAACGATACAAAAAGGCTCGGTAACTGGACGAGAGAAAACTTACTTACCGATTCCAAACCGTTTCGACACGTATGAGTACGACTCTATTTATTGGTCTCATTTGCCAAAGTAATAATTGTCTTCAAAAGTACATTTACATAATAGTACATTTGTAGGGAAGAAGGGCGTAACCGCCCATCTAACATTTATTAAGGTGTGTATTTACTCTAATAAAGGTAGTCCAACACCGAACGTTGTCTTTGATTCATCTCTCGACTCTCCTAAGGCTATCCTTCTTACATGGCGACCTAAGCCAAAAAAGGAAACCGGCCATTCGCGCGTGATCGAAGAACATCGTCGTTGACGCAATATGTGTTTGATTTTAAAAATGTTTAAACTCAGTTAGTAAAATGGGGAACACAACGACGAAACCAAGACCTGCAGCCATGGACAGACGAATTATTTCTCAGATAGGACAGAATAATGAGATTCAACAACATACCCAGAATATCATGGTGTTCATGGGCAACATAAGTTGGTACGCGTTTCTCCTTTTCGTCCTGCTGCTCGTCCTGGCCATTTTATACTGCGTGCGATATGTAAACAAGTCACTCAACAAAAGGATCTATCGCAGATCCGGAGCGGGAGCCCTACCAGTTATCAAACGGGAGGAAGTTAAGGGTCGTGTTCCTGATGTTCCTGAATATTCCGAGCGTGGTGCGTAAAAGTGAATTGAAAAACCCAGCGTTAAAAAAGTGAACAGTGCGTAAAATATACAGCATTTGCTTCAGGTCAATATCAGATGACGCGTATGGCCATGGGACTCAAAACAAGTCCTAACTCATTTCCAAGAATGATGACTATAGCTATGGCAGGCTTAACCTATGAAAAATGCCTAGTTTACTTAGATGACCTGATTATATTTTCAAAAATCTTCATAAAATCATAATAAAAACCTTATGGATGTTTTTGGACGTTTGCGGAAGATAAATTTAAAGCTAAACCCCACAAAATGCGATTTCTTGAAGAAGGAAATTCTATATCTAGGTCACGTGGTTTCAGCTGAAGATGTATTACCGGATCCTGAAAAAATAAACGTTCTTCAAAATTATCCAGTCCCCAAAAGTACAGACGAGGTAAAAAGATTTGTGGCATTTGCAAATTATTATAGAAAGTTTATCCCCAATTTCGCGGCAAAGGCACACCCACTCAACAAATTAAGTAAGAAAGGCGTATCATTTTATTGGGATGACAACTGTAAAAGTTCATTTGATATTTTAAAACAATGCATGATATCACCACCAGTACTTCAATACCCAGATTTTTCGGAAGAGAACACATTTACATTACAAACAGATGCATCGGGATATGCTTTAGGAGCTGTATTGTCAAATAACAACGGAAAACCCGTTGCTTATGCTAGCAGAAGACTAAATAAGGCAGAATTAAACTATCCAACTATCGAGGAAGAATCACTCGCAATAGTTTGGGCTGTAAAGCACTATGTGTTTACTGCAATTCCCATGACTTTGGATAGAACTGGTAAAATACTCACAGGCCTTAGGAAACCAACACTCGCTATGGTGGGTTTCTTAGGAAAAGGAATGACAGCTGCTTTTTTCCATGCCTGCGTAAATACTCTTTTCTCTAGAGATGTATTTATAATGTGTATTTATAACTGGCAGGCTGTGAGATAAGGTCATTCGTTATCCGATCATTTATATATCGAGACAATCCCAGACTCTTTTTCTGAGATTTTTGAAGGTGCGCCACCTCTTTGACCTTGCTTAATTAAAATTGGTTTCAATCGACAGAATCGATCAGTTTTAAATGTTATTCTACCTTCAATGTGTATCTGAGAATGATGACGTCAAATAACAACTTTGAAGGGAATTACCTTTATCTTTCTGCGGAGCTAGTGCCGATACCGTTTCTGAACTAAGTTTGTTCGACGGTTGGTGATGTTTGTAGATATTAAATGGTTGTTGATACATTAAGTATAGCGGCGATATTTTTTGAATTTACGTTTGTAAAATCCTTTCCACATCGCCTTTGAATAGTTTGAATTGCAAATAACGTGGTGGGTAAAGAAAGCTTCTTTCTCTTTCCTCATTGATGCTGTCAGTAAGTTTTCATTGATTTGTAATACTCTTTATGACAATATTTTTGTCTTCAGCGTTTTGGTGCTTGCTTTTTGTTTCAAATAAACCATCATTTTGATCACATCCGTCTCCCAGAGGAAGGAAATTTAAAATATACACAGATCATAAGCCCCTTATTTATCTGTTTAACATGAGAGACCCGTCGAGTAGGTTAATAAAGTTCCGAATTACCTTGGAGGAATATGATTTTTGCGTGGAATATGTGAAAGGGAAAGATAACGCGGCTGCAGACGCGCTATCTCGAATAAGTCTTAGTGAGTTGAAAGAAATGAATGAGAGAGTTGTGAATGTGATGACACGTGCGCGAAAGAGAAAGGAAGTTGAACAAGACCAAAGGATAGATCCTTCGGCGACTACGGCACCTACTGACAATCGGTCTGATCAACTGAGAGTTGTAGAATCTTGTAGTAAACCAAAGGATTCTATTGAGTTGAGATTTATTGAGAATAATGAATTAATGGAAATAAGGAAAAGTGGAGAAATTAAGAACGAAAGTACGACGTTTTGTTATGTACCGTCGCGAAAAAAGATATTTATTAATCCAGTTTCTCGATCACAACTGACGCCAGCCGCCTTTGTGAGAGAACTAGGAGAATTTAATGAGGTATTAAAGTTAGAAGAAATATATTTCATGAAAAATATAAATAATACCATATTCGTAAATAAGTTGACAAATGAAATAATAAATACAAAATATTGGTCCGGACCACGAATATGTATTTTAAACGAGGTACAGAGAATAGATGATAAAGACGACCGCAGAGTAATCTTGAACGATTTCCATCTCTTACCCACAAGTGGCCACGCGGGTATTAGAAGAATGTTCAACGATATTAAAAAATATTACTTCTGGCCAGGTCTTGAAAATGACATAAAGACTTTCATTAAAAGGTGTGAGAAGTGTCAAAAGGAAAAACATTCATTATATACAAAAGAGCCCATGGTAATCACTACGACAGCTAACTCAGCGTTCGATAAGATTTATCTTGATATCCTAGGACCATTAGATCGTGACAATAGTAATTTCTCATACATACTGACATTACAGTGTGAACTTACAAAATATGTAGAAGCGTATCCTTTAGTTACTAAGAGCTCAGTAGAGGTAGCTAAGGCTTTAGTTAATAATTTTATTTTAAGGTATGGATTGTGCAAGGAGATAGCCACGGATCGTGGAACGGAATTCATGTCCGCAACGTTTGATGAGGTATGTAAGTCCTTAAAAATAAATAAGTGAAATTCAACAGCATACCACCACCAGAGTATTGGCGCTCTAGAGAACTCACATAAAAGTTTAGGTAATTATCTACGCATACAAACAAATAACCATCCAGAGAACTGGAGTACGTGGCTTCCGTTTTGGTGTTTCTCGTATAACACTTCAGTGCATACGAACACTGGGTATAGTCCTTACGAGTTAGTGTTTGTTAAAAATTGTAAATTACCAAGTAATTTAGACAAAGATAGAGTTGATCCTATTTATAATTTAGATAACTATCCACTAGAATTAAAATTAAGGTTACAGACGCCGCAAAAAGATGCCCGTCAAAACTTTATACGGAGTAAGATTTTTAGAAAAACTAAGCATGACCAAAATGTAAATCCTGTCACATACAAGGAAAATGACCTAATTCTTGTTAAAAATGAAACAGGAAATAAGTTTAAGAGCATTTATTCCGGTCCATACATTGTGAAACAAGATATTTCACCTAATGTACAGATAATTAAAGATGGTAAATTAGATCTGTACATAAAAATAGGACGAAAATGTATCACCCAAGTATTGACTAAAGAACATTAATGACCATGTAACCATTTAATCATAATAGTTAATCTATTTAGATTTAGATATAAAAAATAAAATAAAACAATATGAAAGATTTATTTTATTTTTCTCCCTCAGGTAAGGTGTAGGGAAGAAGGGCGTAACCGCCCATCTAATATTTATTAAGGTGTGTATTTACTCTAATAAAGGTAGTCCAACACCGAACATTGTCTTTGATTCATCTCTCGACTCTCCTAAGGCTATCCTCCTTACACATTGTTGTAGAGGCTGGAAAAAGAGAAATAGATGATTTGAGGGCCGTTTTCACGAACACTGCGAGGAAATAAAATTAATTTTACAAAAAAAATATCTTTTATATAAATAAAGATTGGAACTCCCGCTATTTGTGATGTCCTGTTTAACTATTCCTTGTTGTGGGGTTATTGTCGTAACTACTCTATTACATATTAGCCATATTTTCAAGCATTGGAGAGAAAGTGAAGATTACTATTTGACTTCAGCACTTTTTAGTCCTTTGAATTTGCAGCATGAAGTCTGTGCTGTTGGTTTTGGGTAAGCATCTACGTATCTTTCTTTTATAAAAGTCACTAAGGACGAAAACGGCTAGGAACATCATCATCATAATTTTCTTCTTCTTCTCTTATAAAATCAAGTGTACTTCTAGTCTGCTAGTGACTAGATATAAAAGAACTTGAATAAATCCAGGGTCTCACCATGGTCTCACTTTAATTTCACTAACACAAGGTGTTGTCGAGTCTCGTCTGTAGCGTGTCTGAGCCAAAAGTCGTCGTTTTGAATATAGAATGTCTGTCCGTCAGTCTGTCTCGTCATTGTCATCAGTCAGCCAGTATCCTCAGCTAGCCAGTGCCGAAGTTGGCCAAGGAGTCGCCATGACACATAGTATTTGGGGAAAACTATATTTTTTATAAATTTTCTAAGTCAGATCTCTATGTCGAATTATATTAAGAATTTTTATTATATTACTGCTGTTTCAACCTTTTTTTATTAAAAACTTTGTGAGAGCGTCAACCGTCACGCCTTTCCCCTTTTCAATGTAATGTTAATTAACAATGTGATCAGCGTAGATACCTAACTAAATAAACATTATTGAACATAAGTCTGCTGTTCCATGAATCCATGCTCGGATCGCCGGATATCCGCTATGTTATGTTGAATACAATAAAAACTGAAATTTCTTCGTGAATGCCTGATCCATTTCAACTCTTTGTTGTCTTGTCTTATCTTGTCTCAGATAATCGGAACTCTTTGGACTCATTTACAAATTCGTGAAGACACAAGCGACGGCACGACATGATACTCTAGGGAGTTTTTGGCGGAAGTTGTCATATGATAACGAAAGGTATTAATTTTCTCACTAAACATTTATTTATATTTGAAATATGATTGAAATAGTGAATAATGTATGTATAAAGACATTATGAAACAGTCTTCAAAATTATAAAGCCTATTGTTCGTGCGCGTGTCACATCTGATTAGTGCACTCGTATAATCGATAGCGGAACCTATCTACTGGTATAATAAATAACATACTACTACCTGTTCATTTCGAGTGTGTCGTCGCTGTCCCTTACAAAATTCGAATTTGTCGTTTCCTCCCTTCCCTCTCTTTCCCCCAAGCGAAATCCGCAACCTTATGGCGTAAGTCGTCTGAGCTATGAACTTCATATAGACTTTTACGTTTGACACCTTGCACCAGCTTCATCTGTCAAATTGGTATCACGCAAGTAGCATCATAATGGAGGCCAAACCCAAGCTCATTGAATGAAGTCTAGAAGCCTTCTTTGATACCCAGCAATCGATGAAATTGTATGAGCATGAGATGAACCATAGACACACGCTATGAACTCCGAGAGTTATGCCATAAGGCTGCCGCTTCGCTTTAGTACCGTACCGATAGCATAGCATCGGTAACGGCGACCGACGATCGACCACCTTCACTCAACATTACATCAAGGTCAGAGTATAGATAGCTTGGCTACACATGTTTCGCCACACCGTCATAAGAGAGTGATACCACACGGCGAAGAAATCCGCCTACCACGCACGAGATCCGGTTTCGATTCCGTGTTCTGCGCTGAAATCTGAAAATTAAAAAATAAAAGAAAAATTCATTCATCCATATTCTACCGGAAGCACAAATAAAAACAAAGAAAGCCTTGATAAGCTACTAGTTCTTCATGGATTGCCATTTTACCAGTGGGAGACAGGTTATAAGTTAATAGAACGAGTCTCAAATATTTTCTACGAAATCTTGACATAAATATCACCAGCTACATTGATGAAATAACGCACATAGGAAAGATAGGATTCAAAAGACCACTTAAAATAGAGCTCATACGTAAAATAATGAGGAAATATATTCTTGATAACATGTCGTTTTTCAAGAATTATGGGTTAGGAGTATCTGAATATCTAGACATATCAACACTAAAGGAATAAAGAGAATTATGACAAGCTTTACAAATTGATTATTAAGAACTATAAATTAATAGTGAACGGACTGGAACAGACATTTGTAAAATAATCAAAACAACCAGATTCTCATTCAAACAAGACATCCACTCAGGCCCCTCAACGTGCATCTACATCTCCCATAAAATATTCGACATACAAACTGCCCAAAGAAAACCCAGAAAGTCATGGTCAAGGAAATTATTTCTTTCGGAATTAGTTTCTGTATGCTCCTCCAAAACATGCGCGATATATGTAATAAGACCCATCTACTTGAAAATCTGCTAGAAGAGAAAATAAACATCAAATCGATAAGAATGAACTCCCACACCTAAATTTGGCTGGCTTTAAAGTAGCTTCTTCGTCCTGTCGCGAATCTAAAGAAGGCGGAGGAGTATGTATTCTACTAAAAATACAGTGGAATATAAAGAAAGAGATGATTTAAACTCAATGTATATAGAATCAGTGTTTGAAATATGTGCTTTAGAGATACAAACTATTAATATTTTGATAATAACCTTATACTGGCTTGACAGTAGTAGAGAAATTGAAGTATTTTACACAAATCTAGAAAAACTATTAAAGAATACTTCTATAAAAGTTAAAAATAAGAATGTTATTATAGGACGAGATTATAACGTAGACTACCTTATAAACAATAAACCTTAAATAAAGGTAACCTAACTGTAAAAAACTTGTTAAAGAGCCTATTAGAGTCTAAGATACAAGTGCAAACTGCTTAGACCTTATATTTGTGAATTACAATAGTAAAAACAATGATTGTTGATGTTAATGAGTACGAGTTTTCAGACCACAAAGGAGTATAATTGACTCTTACAATCTCAATTAAAATTCCCACTTATTTCTCATTCCATAAACGAATATTTAACGATGTAAACATTAACAAATTCAAAAAAGAGATTAGTAAAATTAACTGGGACGAAGTATTTTACTCAAAAAACAATGTCAATGAAAACTAAAACTGCTTTAATTCCATTTTACAAGCTACATTGAATAAATTTCCAAAAATTACTCAATAAAAGGAGTTAAAACTTCATGTCGTAATAAAAGATTATACTCATAACACAAACAAATAGTGAAATACTACATAAACACTATAGAATTTGTACCAAAATATTTAAAAAAGCCGTCCAGAAATAAAAAAACCGAATAACATTTTTTAATGTTGCTCAGTTTTTTGTATTTTTTGTATTTTTTTATAAAAAAAATCAGGCAATGATATAAACACTATTTGGAAAATAAAAAATGAAGAAAATAACAAAAACCCATTTAATGTAAGACACAATATATAACTGAAAATTAATAATAAAACCTATAATGGACCTAATTTGATTGCGAATACATTTAACAACTTCTTTACATCAATCAGTAACATAACCAAAAGACGAGAAGAACGCTTGAACAACTATACTGAAGTCCAAAATTCATTATTTCTACGACAATTAGATCAACAAGAAGTATACCAAATAATAAAAAACCTGAAAAATAAAAATAGCTCTGGAATTTATCACATCCCCCAAAATTAATAAAAATGTTTATAAATGAACTTAACATACCCTACACTAAACTTATAAATCAGTCATTTACAGAAGGAATAGTCCCAAATGCTTTGAAAATACCGTAAGTAAAGCCTGTAATTAAGAAAGTAAAAAAAGATGACCCTAACAATTAACCTCCGGTTACCTTACACCCGACCTCAAATATTTGAAACGGCAATGGCTAAAAGAATCTACTCTTTTTATGATAAGTCCTTCATAAGAATCAATAACGTTTTCATAAAAATAGATTTGCGACACTAGCTGTATATAAATTCATGCAACAAATACTCGACACAATAATAAAAATATATATTATGTAGGATTACTACTCGACATGAGTAAAGCTTACGATAGAGTAAATAATAAAATTCTCCTGCATAAATTATTTCATTTTGGTATTAGAGGCATCCCATATAAATGGGTCGAATCCTATCTTGATGATCGCTTGCAGTATATGGAAATAGAAAATACATACCCATGACAGAAAAATCCATAATATAAGATCAGACCAAATTAAACTAACAGGTGCCATTTCCCAAGAAAGTGTCCTAGGCTGCATCCTCTTTTTAATGTATTTGAATGACCTTCTAATTTTCTTAAATAACCAATGCATTTTATTCGCCGATGATATCTCAATATTGATACATTGCCACAATGAAACTGAATTACAAAATAAACTTGATTAAATATCAACCAAAATCTCACCTTATCTTAACAATCTTAATTTAGATTTAAACAATAAAAAACCAGATTAATCAGTTTCCAGCCACACCAAAAAACCTCGTTAAAAATAAATTACAGATATAAATATACCTCTTTGGAATGCATTTCAGCAACACTACTTGGAATAAACCTAGACTCAAATCTAAACTGGAAATCTCACATAAACCACTTATCTAATAAATTATCATGCTTTATTTAAATGCTCTCTATAATTTGATAAAAGTAACCGACTTTAATACTGCTCTCTCAGCATGCTACGCACATGCCCTTATACTACGCCCTTAAGACTTGCTTATGGTATGGGCTGAAGACGTGTACATAAAACCATGGCAGTCTGGGTTTCGAAAGCCACAAGAAAAAGCCAACCATCTCTAAGCCCAGGTTTAAAACATGTACCATGGTCTACCAGAATGTCAGAGGCTTAAGAACAAAATTAGAACAATGCAAGTTGAGTATGATGTAACTGGGAGCCGACGTGTACGCCGTCACAGAGACGTTTCTGCTCAGCGGTGAAGCGGACGCCGAGCTCATCCCGCCTGGGTACACGACTCTGCGCCGCGACCGCGCGCGCGACGCGGGCTGGGGCGGTGTGCTACTGGCCGTGCGCGGCTGCTACAACGTGCGACAGTTGCATGATGTGGAAGGATATGATGACGATATTGAGGTTTTATTTGCTTTCATATCTAATAATTATGTAAAGCTTTTATGTATCTACCCCAGACTCGCATTATACTAAGGTATTTGAAGTTATTGAGAGTGTAATAGTTAAACACAGAAATCTTAACAGAGTTATTATTGGCGATTTCAACGTAAATTCTGGTAGTCTAAACCCACTTCTCCAATTTGAATATCTATTGCAAGTAGGTCAACTAAAGCAATTTAATAAGGTTAAAAATAGTAGTGATGGCATTCTGGATCTGGTGCTGAGTGATGTTGGCACTGAGCGGATCGATGTGTCTAGAGAGGTGGAACCGCTGACGCGACCTGTGGACGGGTACCACCCGCCGCTAGAGCTGAGCGTGCGTTTCCCGCGTCCCGAGCCACGCGCGCCGCCGCTGCCGACGACGATGGATAAATTGCCCGACCCACCTGATAGACCACACTGAAACGACTTTAGCAAACTATACACGGCTCTCACCTCTGTAGATTGAAATGAACTGTATGCGTCCAATGACGTTGACCAAGCTACCAATCTCCTGTACGATAACATATATTCGTGTATAGATGATTTCGTTTCAAGAAAACAGCGCAAAGGCGTGAGGACTCGGTATGTATATCCGAAGTGGTTCACTGCTGACGTTGTGCGCAACATCAAAAACAAATACTTTCACCTGAAAAGGTATAGGGCCGAAGGCAAGGAGTTTAATAAGGAAATATTCCGTTACTATAGAAGCCGCGTCAAATACTTGATAGACATAACATACTATGACTACTTACGTCTTGCCGAGAATGACATCCGAACTGACCCAACTACTTTTTGGAATTTTATTAGGCACCAACGGACGACAAAACCTTCATGTGACGAATTTGAGTATGACGGGAGTGGATGCGGCCAATGCAATCGCAAGTTACTTCCAGTCAGTGTTCTTGCCCAACAGACCCGCACTTAACGCTGACGCTGCTGAGCGGAGAGCTGGACCGGGCAATAGCTCGTCGCGGGTAGCGATTGACTACATTACTGTAACAGACATACGACGTGCAGGGCGATGACTCAAACCTAGGTCCTCTATAGGGCCGGACGGCATTCCGCCTTTCCTTGTCAAAGACTGTCTATCCATACTTGAATTACCACTTGGGTACCTTTAAAACTTAGCCCTAAAATCTGCAGTCTTCCCAAGGCGCTGGAAAACGTCTCAAGTCACGCCTGTGCTCAAGGATGGATCCAAGTCAGAAGTAGAAAATTACAAACCTATAGCGGTTCTCTCGGCATTCGGGAAGGTATTTGAATCAATTCTCGACAATCGGATTACTTCACAAATTCGCGGCCTGCTCTCTGATTGCCAACATGGTTTCCGCCCTAGCCGCTCAGCTTTGACCATTCAGATGAACTTTGTGAACTATGTAACAGGAGTCCTTGAAAAGTACACACAGGTCGATGTGGTGTTCTTCGATTTCAAGAAGGCATTTGATAGGGTAGATAATGATGTCCTGCTGGAGAAATTAGTTTTGATAGGGTTCACCCCAGATCTGGTTCGCCTGTGTACAATATGTGGTCCTGAGCGGAAAAAGTTCTGAGCCCTATGAAACCTGCTCGGGTGTTAGCCAGGGCAGTACTCTGGGCCCTACCCAATTTTTGGTAATGATCAACGACCTTCCCGATGTCGTGAGGACGGCTGAATGTTTGATGTTCGCGGATGACTTGAAGCTGTTCACGGGTATCGGCTGTGATGATGATATCGGGTGCCTGCAGAGCGATGTTGATAGAGTGGAGTGAACGCAACCACTTGGCTTTTAATAGCTCAAAGTGCAAAACCATGACTTTTACACGATCTCGGTCGCCACTCCATCACGACTACACTATCGCGGGGGTTAAGTTTGTGAGGGTTACCCAAATACGTGACTTTGGACTTTTAATGGCCTCTGAGCTTAATTTTAACGACCATATTTGGAAGACTTGTAGGAGAGCCTACAAATCTCTCGGATTCGTAATGCGAATTCAAAATTCAAATAATAGAATGAAAACAGTTTGGCAAATAATAAACCGCGAAACTGGCAAAGTTATACCAAGGGACAGTGATTTCTGCCTAAAGATAGGTGATGATGTTGTTAAATCCAACGCTGATGTTGCTCGAGCTTTTGAAACATTCTTCACCAATGTACCCGTACTCACAACGGACAGTCTAAATTCATCTCCATTTGAAGCAGAGACTTTATTAAAAAATAACACTAGCGTCAGTAATGTATATTTAAAATTTCATCATGTATATCCCCAGGACATTGTCAAAACGTTTAAATTACTTAACTTAAAAAATACGGAAGACCTGTGGGGTATATCAGTCAAAGTCATTGGTTCAGTAATTCTAGTTATAGCCCCACACTTAGCTTATATATTCAATAAATGTGTTGACGATGGGGCTTTTCCAGACCTCATGAAACACAGTAAACTTATACCGCTGTTCAAATCGGGAGATAAGGGCGATCCTTCAAATTTCAGACCAATATCTGTTCTTCCAACACTAAGTAAAATATTTGAAAAGATTATACTCAATCAAATGCTCTCACACTTCAACCGTACAAAACAACTCCACGCTAAACAATATGGTTTCACTAGGGGTAAATCGACTACGGATGCAGGTATTACCCTTGTATCTCATATTTATTCTGCATGGGAGGCCGCACAGGATGCTATCGGAGTTTTTTGCGACCTGTCGAAGGCGTTTGATTGTGTTGATCATAATACGCTATTAATTAAATTAAATCATTACGGAGTTAGAAATAAAGCGTTGGATCTACTAAGATCATACCTAAGCAATAGAATTCAAAAGGCAGAAGTTAACGGCGTAAAATCTGATGGATCGGGTGTTAAAATTGGCGTTCCACAAGGTTCCATATTAGGCCCTTTCTTATTTCTGGTATATATTAATGATCTGCCTTTCATGGTGGAGAAATTAACTGACATAGTGTTGTTTGCTGATGATACTTCAATGGTCTTCAAAATTAAAAGACAAAAAGGAGATTTTGATGATGTTAATGGTGTATTGTCTTTAACCTTGAATTGGTTCACAGTTAATAATTTATTGTTAAACGCTGGTAAAACCAAGTGTATCAAATTCTCACTTCCAAATGTCAGGCAAGTTGAGACCAGTTTGGTGTTAGACAACAGCACGTTAGAATTGGTAAATGATACGAAGTTTCTTGGAATAACCATTGATAGCAAATTGCAGTGGGGACCCCACATAGATAAATTGGCTGGTAAATTAAGTTCTGCGGCTTACGCTGTTAGGAACATCAGACAAAGCACGGATGTGGCTACATCTAGGCTAGTATATTTTAGTTACTTTCATAGTGTGATGTCCTATGGTATCTTGTTGTGGGGGAAAGCAGCGGATATTCAAACTATTTTTATTTTACAGAAAAAAGCTATTCGAGCAATTTATAATTTAAAACGAACAGACTCCTTAAGAGAGCTTTTTAAAGAAATTGACATACTAACAGTAGCTAATCAATTTATTTTCGAAAATATAATGTATGTACGCAAGAACCTTATAACATTTTCCAAACTTAGCGACAGCTGTAATGTTAACCTAAGAAATAATCACAGACTATGTGCGCCCCGTTTTAGACTCGCGAAGGTTAGCAATTCTTTCAAGGGTCAGTGCATTCTCTACTACCATAAGATACCTCTGGAGATTTTGAAATTGCCATTTGAGCAATTTAAAAAGCATGTTAAAGCGACTTTGTCGAAAAAGGGATATTACAATGTTCAAGATTACTTAAATGACAGGACTGTATGGGGTTAATCTGGCTCAACACAGACCTTGCTGTTAATAATTTTGTAATTATTTATTCCTGCTTATTAATCATAACAATTAAATTTTTCATATTTGTATTAGTTAAGCACAACCTATTTTTAAAAGAGATCTAAAAATAAATCTGTGGGAGTTTCTACGCCCTTCTTCTCCCACAGTGGTCCAATGTAGAGAAGAGGCAAAAATGACGTTTGCTAAGTATATGTAAATAT
This sequence comes from Argyresthia goedartella, assembly GCA_949825045.1. Classification (NCBI taxonomy): domain Eukaryota; kingdom Metazoa; phylum Arthropoda; class Insecta; order Lepidoptera; family Argyresthiidae; genus Argyresthia; species Argyresthia goedartella. Next base: position 26,184,451 of record OX463823.1, read on the forward strand.
CTACAGTAATAAAGTACTTTGACTATTGACTATTGACTATTGACAGGCGACTCGGTTTGGGGACATGTCCACGTTAATCTCATTATATAACGCATTTGTCCGGAGTAAATTAGAATATAACGCAATCATCTGGACCCACATGAGACTAAATACACACTCATGCTGGAAAAGGCCCAACGTAAAGGACATTGTCCACTTTGTATGGGCGTTTAGGCTAAACGTGAACAGACATTTAAATCGAAACTAACTATTAGGTTTTGTAGTACAGGTTGGTAAGAAACCAATAACAGTAATTATTTTGTGTCAATATGCCTGTGTCGTGAGTTTTTCCTGTATGTCTACTGAGAGGTTATGTTCAAATAAAATAACATTTCAATAACAATAACACATCAACAAACGCGGAGTCGGGGTCCATTATAACAAGCCAAAGTAGAAAACAAACATATTCACGAATTATCGAAACGGCAAACACAGAACGAAAGGTTTTTATTGTGTTCTGTGGCGTGAGTGACCTGACCGCCGGTGACAATTGTTTATTTTTATTTTTGTCTAGTATTGCCATGAATAAGTAGTTTACCCACAAATCGAGTTTTTTTTGTCAATTTGAACAACGATTAAATGCGACGAAAAATTGGTACTAAAAGTGCTACTTTAGAGACCACAAAGTGATTTATGTGTAATTGGTAATTTATTAAGTTTTTTATATGGCAATACCGAAAATAAAATGTCGTCCGGTCGACTGATTAAAGACTGTGTCAGATAAATTCCCTTTAAGTTTTAACTGTCGATTTACACAACTAGATAATCGAAAATATTCGTAATGGAATTATTTATAATCAGTGGTTATCTCGTATTACCTCGTACATTCTGTCCACGCTTAGCCGAAAATGGACAATGTCCTTTGCTAGACTTTTATACAAAATGAAATATGGGTATTATCCCTACTTATTCCCTTCTCTATTTCTAGGGATGGTGGGGGTAGACACCCTAGAGCTGAGGCGGAAGGTATCACTGTTGATCCACTTTTATCTGCTCCTCCATAATAAGGTAGTTAACCCGGTCGCACTACAAAGTGTTGCCCTTAGCGCGCCGGCTCGGTACACGATGTTACGGTCTCAGTCGCTCTTCGCTGTGGGTGTTGTTCGTACAGAGCATGCTCGTCACGGACCCACTTTTCAGGCACTGACCCTACTCAATGCCTGTGTCTCCCAGCACTCAGAGTTGGACGTTTTTCCTATGCCCCTATTTATGTTTTTTAAGACTGTGCATATGTTTTTAAATAATTATATTACATGATACGTTAAAGTATATACTGTTCCTCTGTTTGTCTGTATACTTTTGTTTTGTTTTGTTGTGTACTTTGTTTTATTTTTCTGTGTACTTTTTTTTTAATTTTATCTGTGTACTTATGTATTTTTTGTTGATGACGGTCACACGTTTTGGTCGAAAGACTGTAAGTATGACACAGTAACTCTGAATAAATCTTTTAAATAATCATATGGGGAAATTGTGCCCCGATATACAAGATATCTTTATACTACAAAGGAAATGTTTAAGAATTCTTACAAATATTAACTAGTCAGACTCTTGTCGTCCACATTTTGCGAAGCATAAAATATTAACGTTAACATCTATCTATAACCTCGAATCATGTAAGTTCATAAGAAAACACATGCATTTATACTCTCCTGTTAAAACCATAAAAATAAACGACCGAGGTAAAAATAAATTAAAAGTCCCTTTTTCTACAATTAAACTATACACATCTAGCCCACAATCCATGTAATTAATATATATAATAATATACCTGATAATATAAAAATGTCGAGTCATATATGTCTTTTATAAAACAACAAAAAAATACCTAATAGTAAAATGCTATTTCAACATGATTGAATTATTTCAAGATATTAATTAATTAATTAATTAATTAATAAAAACAATTTAATATGATAAAATAACTACTTGAATAGCTCTCAATCATCATAATGAAATAATAATAATATAATGAAACTATAGTAATTGTATTGATATTTAGATATTACTTATTATTTAAAATTGTGTAAAAATAATAAATATGTAAAGATACCTACTTAGTTATTAAGATAAATTGCAAAGCCCTTACAGGGCGCTACATTGTCATCTAACAAGCTGTACCTGTATACAAATATGTTACTATTATATAACATAATATAACAATGTAGAAAGCAATAAATAAATTGAATTGAATGTTAAACCTTTCAGAACGCAAATTCAAAATTCACATCAAACAGACTCTGTAAAAAAGCTTATTATAAGTTAGATGCTTACTTAAATGAACAGAATGCGTGGGCTTAATATTGGTATATATAACTATTGTGACGGCCTCTGTGGCGCAGCGGTTGTGGCTCTGCCTACCATGCGAGAGGTCCCGGGTTCGATCCCCGGCTGGAAGTGATGAAAAAAAAAAAAAAAAAAAAAAAAAAAAAACAATCCCCAGGTCTTGGATGTTTATATGTGTGTGACGTCGCTGTTTCTGGTTACCACGACACTGGGTATCCTAGTGTGGGGCCAGAAGCAATGTATGTGCCTGTATGTAAATGTTTATGTTTATGTTTATAAAACAAAAAAAAAATATATCTTTGTTACTCCGAGTTCATCGCTAGAGTTATATTTACCTAAATAATTTTAAATGACTGTTTAGTACAATATAGACAATATTGTATTAAATATAGACCTATAAGATTAAGTACATTGTTATATTACTATTAATCGAAAGATGTGTTTGCTGAGAGTTTCTGAACGCCTCTTCTCTAAAGCCATGACACCTTCCGATGCGGTAGTAGCTTCTCTTTTGACGTCAATAAATGAATGTAAGTTCTTACTTTGAATAAATTGGTTTTTGTTTTGTTTTGTTTTGTAGTGGCTGTAGATCTCGCGAGCAAATTAGGATTTTTTTCAATTATTTACCACCCCCTCTCACCCCCGACCCCTTGACGTTTACAAATAACGAGTGGAATTATTAGAAAAAAAAAACCGGCTGCATTTTCTTCAATACCACATACATATATACTTTTGAATGCACCTGGTTACGTACATGGAGTATGAAAGTAGCCGCACCAATAACTTTGTAACCCATATCTCTGCCATTTTGAAATAAATCAAAAACTGCATCGAGCAGAAAATACATGTAATTATGGAACCTGCTCACAAAATTTCACAAGAATCGGTTGCGAAATTTGACCTGTAGAGGAGAACAGCTGGAAATCCGGACCTACCAAAGCATTTTTGTCAAATTTTGTCGGTCAACTGTGTAAGTTTTTTATTATTATACTCTATTGCCCAGACAGTAAAGAGAGCGTTGTATCTACACAATTTCATACAAAAGACAAGGTCGAAAAATCGCTAGTGGGTGTCAACAAAAATGGTTAGAAGTAAACGAGCATTCGTGATGTGCCTACGTTTTGTACTCTCAATTAAACATTTTTTGTATTGAGTAACTAGAAAGTTATGGGGTGTACTACTAAAATAAAAATACTTATATGTATCGTAGAAGTAAAAATACACGATTTCATATGAGATTAGGAAAAAACTGCTAAATAAAGGTTAATTTATTTAGCAGTTTTTTCCTAATCTCATATACTACATACATGCATATGCTAACGCTATATATAGACAGATAATTAACTTTACACAAGAATTATACGTAATTTTAGTTAGGTAGTTAATCTTGGTTCTACTTAATTACACTTACTACAGGTGACCTAACTTGAGTGGTCCAAAATTATCTGTTTGTTTTCCTAACACTCGACAATTTGTAAAAAATTTGTAAAAATTTGTAAAAAGATTTCTTAGGAATAAAACACATCTTTTATAGTAGTTTATGTGACTGATACATAATGGAGGGCATTAAAACTCGAGATTGGGATAATAATATCACTCGAAAGTTTTAATGCCTAATTATGTACAGTTACATGCACTAGTTTATTTACACACATATCATAAGCTCTCTTTGATGTGTTCAGGAACCGCATGTTTGACCGGCATTGTGGCATCGAGTTGTTTAGCTTGTTCTGTAGTACCAACTTCACAGACAAAGGAGGGGCGGCACGCAGGCAGGCGTCGGCGTTCAAAATTTGAATATCATAATATGTAGAAAATTTACACATTATGGTCATAAAGTTCAATATTCAGATAAGAAATGAGTTTTTACAAAGTAGTTTAACATTATGCTGATCGTAACGTGCGGTTTTTGGTCGCAGTAAAGAAGGTTTATGATACGTAGGTCCAGACTGAAAGTAAAGTGCAATAACCAAGCCGTGTCGTACGTAAAAATAAATCAATCACAAAGTACAATGAACAAGCCGGGGCACAGGAAAAGTTATCAATTTCACTTACATAAGCACGACTAAACGGTACGAGTCGCACGAACTAACTAAAAATGTCTCGCACTGTGAACACGGTCTTAGCGTCGTAATTCTACCAATCAGATGCCAGTGCTTTTTTTCCCTATTAACTTGTTTCGGCAAATAGAGTATAGGTACTTGATTAAAATTTTAGCAACAACATAACTATCATAACATAATAGGGTCTATTTTAATTTGTTTTTATTTTGTTTTTGTTACCCAAAGTCGTAATTTAATTACTTAAGATTTCACAAAAATGCTCAGCAACGATGATATTCTTAATAATTATTTTAGAAATTCCTAGTTCTTTGGGATAATGTAGCAAAAACCAAACTCCTCTGTCACAGTATCACTTTTAAATTCATTATGGCCTGCAAAATTACACATAAGTTTAAAATTGTACTGTGTATATTACTAATTAAAATCTTTAAATTTTGTTACAAAATTTGTTTTTTTTTTCTTAAAAATAATCATATAATATTTGACTTTCTTGACACTCTGTCACATTTCTGTGCCGGTGAGGTACCCAATTTTGAAAAAAAACCGTTTTAATAACCGCACATTAGTTGCATTGAAATATAAATGGGCTCTTAAATTGTAATATTTTCTAGCATATTCTGAAACAAATTTCTTGTAAAAGAAATTAACTAGCCCGCCAGACTCCCTTGAATAATTTGCTGTACGGAGACACTTTGTAATAGAGTGGTATTTTTTTGGTATTTAAGTTACTAAAAATGATAATAATTATATGTTAGTATTTTATAAAGAAACAAGCAATCAATATTTATTATAATCAACTGAGTTGAAAAATTACCTTTAATAATAAATGCTTTTTTCAGTCTGGTATCATTGTAACTTCAGCCCCCATCATATGGCCATCAAAATATACAATCACATATCAAATAACTTAAAAAACATAGAGACAGAAACACTATTCATTACTTATTTAAAGAAGTTCCTCATTGAATAATGCTATTATGATGTGAATGAATTGTTCAATGATAAAATTAGGTAAACGTTTCTAGTCGCTAATTACTTGCTCATTACATGTTATTACTAATTTAATGTTTATATAATTTACTCTTAATTTTCTTTATTGTTAATAATAATAATCTTTACAATATTTTTCTAATTGATTTTAACAATTTTGAACATAAATGTAATCATCCTATTTTTCGTAAAATGGACAACTGGCTGTCCTTCGCATGTTGCTGTGCCCTAGCAGGGCGTCACAATGTACTAACTTTTATTCTACCACCTTGTGAAATTTTGTGACTTTGCAATAAACTATTATGAATAATGAATTATGAATTAACTTTTAAAAATAAAAATCAACTTCTAAATTTCAAATACATCGATCGGCTCTTTGAATTCGTACAAATCACGCTTTCTTTATTGATTTGTTTGGGTTGATTTTTCGTTTTTCATGACAGCGTTGCTGCCTCTCAGCTGCTGACAAAGCCGTCACTAAAAAAAAACAGGACAATTTGCCGTAAAAAACACTATAGCGATGAAATTTCATACAAAAGCTTCCACTTCTTTACATAATCTACCACTCCATCCGTGTAGTGACAGAGGTGTCAAATATGAATGAAGACGATTTTCACTATTACATTTAACAAGAAACCAAAAAAAAAAACAAATAAAAAGAAATTTGCAACAATAAAATTACGTGACAAGGCAGACGCTGAATTAAAGCACGCACCTCATGCGACATCTTTCGGGCCACTGGTTGGGTCGCCCGGCCTGGCAAGGCGAAGGCACAGGGACATTGAAGGCGGGTTGAGGGAGGCGCAGGGCGTGTGTCCATGCCGTCCACGCAAGGTCAAAAGCTATAGTTACAAGTATAATCCGACAAAAATATGTGACCTAGGCGACCACTCAATTCGTCCTTTAGACGGAGACACAAAGTTCATATTAGCACTTTTTTTGTTATTTTAGTTCAAATGTTTAAAGAATCGTACATTATAATAAATAATACTTAGTATTTCGCTCGGTAACTGGCCTTCAAACATTTTATGAATCCATATATCATTTATTCGTACTAGGTATTTGAACGCAGTCACTGGAGCTGGGATATATTTACAATTTGTATGAAAACACCTATGTCACAAGATCTGACTCCTATGTTATATTGAATTTCCACAGAAATTCGTAAAATTAGACCTTGTCAATCACTTTAATGCTGGTATAGTGTAGACATGTTTTTTTCTGAGGGAGACAGAAAATGTGACGTAAAAAGGAGAACGCTCCTATAACTTCTAAGCGGAAATTTTGTGTTTAATGTTTAATGTATTGTTGAGTAAATTATTGATGTGATAACATCTTATAAATTGATGAACGCCGGCTGCACGCATGAAAACGTGCCACGTTCCGCCTGAGCGGATCTTGCAAGCGAGAGCGCGGCACAATCGATAGAGAGGCACGATCGGCCTAAGCGTCTCTTATGACCTTATCACGTAAAATTATCGTCCGTAAACCGACTTTACAGACAACATTTTTTTTCACTTTCAATTTAAATTTATATCAAAATGAACAAAAATACAAATAATCCAACACCGATGAGTAAGGGTGGGGAGAAGAATTGTAATCATCGTTGCATGGTCCTTCGTAGAGGACATGGGCACCAGGATACCGCCAGTAGCATCCCAATTCACACGCGCTGGGGTAGGTTATCAAGTTGGATCCGCAGACTTGTGTTCCAGGTCCGCAATCGCACGGGGCAGGACAGTGGGGACCTGTTAAATAGGAATAACGCTAATTAATTGCATACATACAGTTACGATAACATTTTGCAGTTTCTGCCTCTTTTTATGTTAGCTAAAGGTTCATTAACGCGATTTGGTGAATAATTTTTCACATTTTTTTTAATGCTTTATTAGATTTGAAATACCCGTGCTAGTTCAAACGAATCACGAGCGTGAAAATACGTCTTATATCACGTACCTATCGTCTTTTCAAAATCACTTTCGACAAACCAAGTGTGAAATACATTGGTATATTTTGACGAACGTAAAAAAATACGTCATGACGTATCGTCTTTTTTAAAGAATTCTCTGAAATAAAAGATATTCAAGGCGAGAACAAAATGTGTTCAAAATATATTTTATTGTAAATTATATAATGAAATTTTTCATTGTTAGAGCTTAATCGCACGGGATCTGATATTAAAGATTCGTCAAAAAAGATGATACGTCATGCATGACGGATGGACGTCACATTACATAATGGAATCGTGTTTTTTCATGATTTCTCAAAATATCCCAATAGATTTCACCATAGGTTTGACGAAAGTGATTTTGAAAACCATCCGTGATTGAAGACCTATGATTCGTGAATCGTGTGATTAAGACCGTGCGGCGGGCATTTAAAAACGGCAACAAATATAATGATCACCAAAATATTTTTTTCCTACCCAAAATGGATAAATGAACACCAAAACTTGCAAAAAATATCAGGGCAAAATACTGCGGTAGCTTAGGTGAAGGGTAAATGGGGTGAGCGAAGCGAAGCCCCCTTTATCCTTCGTATTAGGTTGAACATGTAAGAACAACAAAAAATACTTAAAACATAAACTTAAGTACACAAAACATAAAAAGAAGTTTGGTGATCATTTATCCAAACACAATTTGGGGGACATTTATCCATTCTGGCAGTCATTTCGAATTTAATGGTAGTAAAATAGGTGCGTTTTTGGTAATCGTTTAAACATAAGTCCTTCTGAAGGACCAAAAATGTGTTGGAGTTAATTAGAAGTAGGTTTCTTACATAAACATGCAGATAATGGATACTTTAGCTAATGAGATGACAAATGGGAGTTGTAATCATTAAATGCATTGGAATCAATTTTAAAGTTATTACGATGTGTCGAATCGGCTTGGAACCGGTAGGTATTTGCTTGGTGTATATGTAATGGCCCTAATGAGTAGCATGCTGTTATCTCAATAACAGGACTGAGGTATGTTGTTAGTAATTGGTATTTTGGTTCCATATACAGGTGGGCCATTTTAAGCCATTTGAAAAGATCAAAAACTATAGGACACAGCAAAACAAACGATATCTATTCGCCTAACGGAGAACCGAACCCGCAGATTTTGAAATGAAAAAATACTGCCTGTATCAATACACCATCCGATATTGTTGCTAATAACAACTAATTTCAGGGAAATTGATGATGTAATATAGCAAAACAGTGGAAAGCGTTTTTTTTTCTCAAAAAATCTCATTCGAGTCTGGTTAAAATCCATGTATGCGATGAAAATTCTAATTTGAACATTGTGTTTTATTTAAAAAGAACAATTTCACTGTTTTGCCATATGGCATACTTTCAGAAATTTATAAATGTATGAACATACTTATGTATCAGTAACACAATGAGGTGGTATAATAAATAGGCTGTCATTACTTTTTCAAAATTTACGGGTTCGGTTCCCGGTTAAGACCAGACCCAGATTAAACAATTGTGATGATGCAATTTCATTTTATATCGAAATTGACGGCATGGGTTCTAACAGCAAAAAGGGCTATGCCTTATAGTTTCTGAGTTTTCCATACTGATCCACACCTATTTTGATTGTTTGCACCGCTCTAAACATCCAAACGTTACAACAAAAGTTAAGGTTTGATTCCTGGCTAGGTTATACATGTCAACCTAACACGGAGCCTTCTCTAGACTAGCGTGTTCCACCACTTCGCTTTTGTCAAAATTTTCCGATATTCCGTCGGCAGAATGTCTACTTTGTAAGCCAAATTAGCTTTCAAACTAACTATGGGAAACCTATGGGAATAAGGGTCAATTCTCTTGTAGGCAACAGTTTCGGAATGAAAGTTGTGTATATTTACTTCTACAACTACTTACTACTACGAATTAGGAATGCAAAACTGTTCGACGACCTAGATATAGCGGCCTAACAAGCAAGGAGTCCCGGGTGGGAATCCCGGCGGAGTGGAAGAAAAAATCGCCGTATCTTGAATATGTGTGACGTCGCACTTTCTGGTTCTGGTGGTGTGGCTAGAAGTAATGTATGTCCTTTTTTATTTGTTCGAGGTATCCTTGCCATGTCTATACACACTCCTAATGCAATGTTCAGGGCACTCATAAATGATTCAATATCGCTCCCCTGTAATTATTAACGTAATCCGATCGTCACGAGGACTCCCTATGGTGAAGTCGTTAAATAATACACGTTGCGTTCGTGACAACACTGGCCGATTAACATAGATTTCTGCTTTTCAGTGAATAAGTTTTGACACGAAGGTTTTTCATCATTCCCGCGGTCGTGGTGTTTCCACAACCTGTTTCAAGAAGACCCGCCCGGTAAGCTCTATGAGACAGTTTCATTCGGCATTTTAGATATTTTTATTTTATTTTATCTGTTCAATAGAGCTTATCGGGACCTCTTCATACAGGCCCTAAGTATAAAGCCGGCCGCAGAAGTGCAGAAGGAATGTCGATGGCTAGGTAGGGTGCATTATATTTACAAGCGAAAATTGGGTATGGCAGAAGAAGCATGAAAGCCGAATAAACGCTGTAGAAATGAGGTCTTTGAGGAGTATATGTGGAGAAACATTGAAAGATAGATTGAAGAATGAAGTTATAAGGGAACGCTGTGGTTTGAATGAAGATATAGTGACAAGGATAGAGAAAGTTCAGCTTAGATGGTTTGGTCACGTTGAAAGGATGAATGAAAGGAGATTGACGAAACAGATTTATACAGCGGGTGTGAAAGGAGCCGTCGGGCGGGGACGCCCAAGAATGTCCTATAAAGACGAAATCGGCGATTTGTTAGTGAAGGGGTAAATTCGAAGTACCCGTAACCGGCGAGCTTGCATGAAAAGACTTATAAATGTTGAGGAAGCGAGTGATCATTGGAGGTCATTGGACTCTGCCTACCCCACTTCCGGGAAATAGGCGTGAGCATATGTATGTATGTATGTAATAAAATTTACAATAAAAATATATTTACATTTACTAGTTGGCCGCAGTAGAGTACCTACTGCGGCCGACTAGTCCGTAACTGTGCTAGTCCCTACTAGTTGGGCCGAATCCTCAGTCGGCCCTTATGTTTTTTTTTTGTGTGAGGGGAAAAAAATGGTATTAACCATGCCCGGGAGTCAGACCTCCCTGCTTTGTCCAGGTCCCTACACAATGAGCGGTCATCAGCTTGTGTTACGGATTAAAAATAACCTCAGTGTTTATGTATAGTTATCGATAATCGATTTAACCGTGAGCCATGGAATAATTTAACAGTGAACCATGGAGTTAACTGTGAGCCATGGATTTAACTGAATGGAAAGAGGCGTGGCGCGTTAACTATCTCTTTTAATTATCTGTGCTCTTGTAGTTTTGTAAGCTTACATACGCCACAGACCACTTTTGTCTGTGACCTACGCTTACCTACCTAGGTTTAAGTTTTTAATATTGTAAACTAAGGTGACAATTGCAGATTCCGCAGGCTACAAAGAAAACTTACTTGATATACGTGACAGGAATATTTGGTAAGTGTTGACAGCTTAGGCAACACTCCTTAATTAACTTCAAAAGTAAAACTGTCTTTTAACTGTCACTAATAAATTTGCTTTTTACAATCTATAAATATTAGAATTGACATAACCACCGAGAGAAATACTTCCTACAATTAAACTCATATCAAACATGTCCATGCTTCGATAATGTAACCTTCGTCATTATGTTGAGTTTACATTTAATTTTGTTCGATAAGATCTCTCTTTTTGTTACGATTCAACCAGGACACTCGAAAGTAATTTGATTATTACAGTATTATTGTTCCAATAGAAAGACTATGCATGTTTAATGATACGACTCAAAGTAATTTGTAGATGGAATGCCAGATTGTAACGAAATGATGTTTTTGGTTTTCCATGAGTGTCGTCCTTAATCAAATTTCTGTGTTTACTCACGAACACGTAATTAGGTATGAAGGGTAGCTGTTTATCAAACTTTGTAAAAGCGCGTCAAGTGTTTTTTCCTTAGCGTATTAACCTAAAATGCTCAAGTTTCACGCTAATTTATAAAGTCTGAATGTTCTTGAAACAAATTATACACAAATTACCAACAGTAATGGTAGGTACCGTACCTGAATGGTGCCAAACGGGACCCTATATGTAGTCCTCCACTGTCCGTCCATCCGTAAAAGAGTTTAAAATTTCACAGAATGTGTATTTCTGTTGCCATTACAGCAATAAATAATTAACTACAGGATATCTATTATAAATTAAAGGAGGTCCTCATACGAGAGATGTGTTTTGCTACAAATTACCAAATCATCTTTATTCAAATATCATTGCATTTTCGCGGTATTAACGTCGTCGGTAGCTTAATTGGTTTGACCGGTATCGAAAGCAAGTTAGGATATATTTTTTGGTTTTGTTTTGTTATTTTTTTCTTAAGGTTTTCTTATACGTGGTAACGGAACCCTACGTGTCCGAGTCCGGCCCGCACTTGAACTTTTTTATTATATCAAGTCCAGGGAATTGTTATTATTACTACGTCCATGATCAATCCAGATCTTGTTGACAATCGATTGGAGTACCTGACTAAACTTCTTCTTTCTTTATAGTCATTTCCTCATGACTGGTGATCGTGACGTCAGGGTTGTTGGTACCGTGCTTGATCATGGATCCCCATTTTTTCTAACCTGGGCTGCCTGTATTCCTGAGTGTTACTACACCAGCTTGCAGGCGGTCTTTCCCTTTTTCTTGCTCCTTCTATTTTTCCTTCCTACCTACTACTCCAAACTACTCCAAACCTGCTTCTTCAAATTTGGATCACAACGGCGGAGACACCACTCGAACGATCCTTGCCAATGCCAAGAAGAATCTCAAAATCTACAGAATTAAAAGCTTTGCTGAAGTCAAGTAGCGTGATCAGAGTTAGCCTCCCGGCATCCATCGCTAGACGGATGTCTTCGGTCACGTTGAGCAATCATTGGGTCTAGACCCAGACTAAAATGAGCTGAGAAGGCTATTTGAGCTGACATACTCATAAAGCTGCTTATGAACGGCCGACTCCAGAACCTTAGACAACACTGGAAGAAAATACATTGAGCGATATTGTGAGCGGGGCTTCCTGGTACAAGTATTTCTTACTTAAAAGGAAGGTCTAATCAACTTTAGATCTAAAATTATGTTTGTTAATGAAATAAATCTTTTTGTATATGTTGTATTTGATTTGAATTTCTATTTGAGATGGCTACAACATGCCTAGGTCATGGCGAAAAAAGACAAGATTTAATCGAGATCCAACATTTTAAATAAGTAGGTGATAATGTCATGCCGAAATTATGCTAAGGGGCAGAAATGTGTATTAAGTGTAGTATGAATCAAATAAAAATGCTATTGAATTTCCGCCCCCGTGCGTGGCGCATAAAGCGCGGAGTTATTCAAAGGTCAGGGCGACATTTAGAAATGCTATTTTTTATTTACCTCATTTGGGTGACGACATTTTGGCTAACGTTGGGTATTCGGTACTATTTGTATTCGCGTTAATTCTAAGGGGTGGCTTGTATTACAACGATTTGTTGTTGTGACGCCTTGTGAAAGCTGCGCTAGTCAATAGGTAGATAGTTTTAGCGTAATTACTCAATCAGTCAGTAAAAAGTAATGATATTGTACCTAAACTTGCAAAACTGCGTTTTAAAACGAAAATAGGTTTACATATAATCAATTTCCCAATATGAGTCTTCTCCATTATTCTCTGTCCATAGCTGTAATTTTGAGCTCGGACCTTATTCATCTCAATTTCACCGTGTAACGTTTGGTTGGTTGCCACTTCCAGCCGTGCCAGTGGCCGTGCCGCACCCTGCCGCCCCGCCCCGCCCCCCGCGAGGACTGCTGGGGGGCGCTCGTGCCGAAGATTGAGCGCGACGAAGAGGAGCGCGAGCCCTGGCGATTGCCCGACCTGCGTCCGCCCCTGCACTACTTGCATGAACCTGGTGAGAATCGAAGGACTTCAAATCCGATTTCATAGCATCAACATTTTTACAGTTCTTTCTAAAATGCCAAGCTTAACTCAGGTAGAAGTCCATTGCTAGTAAGTTTAGGAGACATGAGGTATCAGAGTTAAATCGATTCACCATTTGCCTAGACACAACCAATTGGACAGTAAAAATTATTATTATGCACCAGCTGGTTCCTGGTTCCTCACCAGAAAAAGAAATTATTAATAAACCAAGTAGTCCGATAAGTTCTGCATAAGTTCTCAATAAGCTATCCGTTACTTAAAGAATAGATAAACAAAATTTTTGCGTTTCACGACTGCCCAATAGTGCAAAATCTCATATAAATTCCCGTACCAGTTGTTGGTCAGATGGTTTAGCTAATAGCAGAGTTAACTGATCCATAAAGTGTTTGACATATATCAACTGTGGCGTTGCGGTTCGAGGCTCTGCCTTCCAAGCGAGGAGTCCAGGGTTCGTTCCCGGCTGGGGAGGAATAAAATCAGGTCTTGGATGTTCATAATGTGTGTGACGTCGATGTTTCTTGTTCCCGCGACACAGGGTATTTGTAATTTTGTAATTTTTCTTTATTGTACTACACAAAACAGTCATACAGATAACTTATAATAGAAAAAAAAACACACATATATATATATATATATATATATATATATATATATATATATATATATATATATCTAACTGGAAAGGGAGAGATTGTGCTTCTTTAGCCGGTTTTTGAATATATTTAGAGATCGACTGTCCCTGATAGTGCAAGGAAGCTCATTCCACAGTCGTACGGCTCGGATTCTAAACCCGTGCTCGTAGGCTGCAGTGGAGCGATCTGGAGCTTTGAGCGTAGACGCCATATGAGTTCTCCGAGGCCTGCTTGAGGGTATACTAGTGTGGGGCCAGAAGCAATGTACAGAACAACTCAGAAATTAATTCCGTTTCTTGTGCAGTAGACGTGGGTGCAACCAAGCCTTTGGCAGCTCATGTGGGAAAAGGATGGAACAATACTTTTCATATATCAGATGCACAATGTGAAAAATCACATTATACTATAAAGCTGAATCACAAGTAAAAATTTTCCGCTTAAATAATATTTGCCTCTTCACTCTACTTTGAACAAGCATTCTTCAGCTTGTTTTTATTACTTTAAAATCTCGCTTTCATTGAGCTTATTTTCTCCATTCCAAGTTGAAAGTCGTAAGTAATTGCACCTGTCTACCCTCTGAAGTCACGCCGCAATTATATGAGGATTAGATGTCGTTGCCAGGCGACCGACGATCGATTATATCACGTCAAGCTCGTTGTATATTCTCACATATGTATACTTCTCTAAATGTGATGTATGTGTATCTTGTCATGTAATGGTCTTACCTATAACTTTATTTGAGTAAAATCCAAGTTCCAAGTTGCTAAAAAAATACTTGAAGTGCGTTTCAGATCTAAATTTCCTTCGCCGTTAAGGTAGTAGAAATGAAACCAGTGTTGCTAGCTTTTGAAAAATGTGTTACCCAAAAAAATTTGGGAGAAAATATGATATCATAACTAACTCATACTATAAATGTTCATAAACGTTGCCGATACTTTTAGGTATCATTTGGATATAATTTACGTATTTCGTGTTGTGAAGAGGTTGTAGGTGGCTTAGGCTTATCTAAGGGGAATCTAAATATGAATCTGGCAACCGGATATTGCATTTGCCCATTTTTTTCGTGGTTGTTAACAGTTGTGCACCAGTAGACTGGTAGGGCTAGGTTTTGAGGCTTCGAAAATATTAAAGTTGTTTTTATGATATAGTTTCCGGAACATTTCTCCTAATATGTGAATTTGTGTCATCCTAGGTACTTGCATAGGTAGAAATTTAGGTATTTGTCTTTTCGATCAGTATTCAACAAAAAAAATAATAATAATAATAATCCTTTATTGCATAGAAAACACATTGGAAATTATAACAGAAACAGTATGCAAAGGTGAGCTTATTTCTAAAAAGTAATTTCTTACAGCTAATCTGTGAAGAAAAGAGAAAAATAAAATATAGAGAGGTAGTCCTAGTGTACAATTAAGAGTTAAAAGAAATAATTAAAATAAATATAACATCAAATAAATCACAATACACCCTACTTAATTAATATAAAATTAATAAATAGAATACAAGAAATACATAGATATACATAAATACTATGAGATACCCACTATTCGGAAGAGAGGAGATGCTGTTTAAATTTTTTCTTGAAAGTGACCAAGGATGTGCAATCCAAATCCAATTTGGATAGCGCAAGGAAGTGCATTCCACAAACGTATTGCCCTTAACCTAAACGAGTGCTCGTAAGCAACAGTGTTGTGCTGAGGAATTGAAGAAGTGATACCGTGTGAGATCTCTGAAGTCTATCCCCTGAGAAAAGATACTCAAAACGTTCACGAAGATATGCAGGGTAGCGCGGATTTCGCAAAATATTGCAGAGGAAGGAGAGAATGTGCATATCACAACGAGTCGGATCGGGAGCCAGCCTAATTCCCTACGATATTGGGACACTTGGTCGCACTTACTTACTTATCCCGAGATTTTGGAGTCGCTCGAGTTTGTTCAGTAGATCTTCGTTCGCAAACATCGGCGTAGTCTATTAAAGGCAGAAGAAGGGTCTGAGCTAGCATGATTTTAGACTGCCTAGGCAGGAAGAACTGCAAACGCCGAAGAGAATGAAAGGATGCAAAGACTCGTCTGCTGACCTCACAAACATGGGGCGACCAGGATAATATATAGGCTCTGTTGTTCTCCGACAAAGTAGGTGCAGGATTTGGGACTCTATTACATAACCGGCTTAACCAAAAAGTAACGAACATTTGCTGTCCAAATTGTTCATTTGTAGATCTAGTGAAGATGATTAGTCGCGGTATCTATGATGAGTACAGCACTATTGTAATTATGGTAGGAAATCATTCAAACATTAGTCGGAATGATTTGAATAAAAGTGTTGAAACACTTCTAGACTTACATAGTAGGATGAAATGCAAGTTTATACTATGCAATTTTCCATATGCCTGTAATTTGACAGAACTACAGAACAAATCTGTGCATAGAATGAATATTCATTTATTTAATTTAACATGTCATCACAGCGATGCTATTTTATATTTCGACATGAATAATTTTATTCATAACTTTACTCTGACACGGGATACATTGTACCTGTCTAATAAATATAGAAAATTAGTAGCTACATTGTTAGCTTATAATATATGCGACGCAGCTATAGTTGGTTTAACTAAGTTCAACTTGACATCAGCTTAATTTAAGAGTAATATGACATGCACCCCTATTGGGAATTCACCTGTTAATTATACTTTGCATGCAACATTGGAATCTGTTCCAAGTAATTTAAATTAGTTCATAAGACAATAGAGGAAATCTCTAGCATACAAGAGCCACTAAATATGTCAAAATGTAAGCCCCAGTTAAATATTGCCCATCAAAACATCCAGGGGCTACCTGGCAAAGAACTTGTATTAGAATTATTTCTAAAAAATTCTGACATTGATATTATTTGTGTTACTGAACACTGGTTGAAGGAAAATATGATGTCTTTTAACATAAATAGTTACAAAATTGTCAGTTGTTACAATAGAAAGACTGCTGATAGAGGTGGTTCTTTAATCTTAGTGAAGAATAATATTAAGGTGAAACAACGGAAAGATATTCTTGCACTTACTGTTGAAAGACAAATAGAGGTATCCTGTGTTGAGTTAGATAGCCATATTATTGTTTGTGTCTACAGGCCACCGAGGGATGAAAAAGGCCATGGCAATTTCGAAATATTTGAGAAAATTATGGAGGAAGCCCTCATTAAACTTTGTAATAACAGAAAAAAGTTAATTATTTGTGGCGATCTTAATGTAGATCTGCTTGTAGATACAACACTGAAGCGACGATTAATAACTCTGTTCAAATCATTTAATTTATGTCATGTATTTCTAGAGCCGACTAGAATTACACTTACAAGCCAAACTTGCTTAGATAACGTTTTTTGTGACTGTGCATTCACAACTAAAAGTGTAATTAACTGCTTACCCTCCGATCACAGTGGTCAAACAGTTTCATTCCCAATTAGTATTAAGGATAAGACTGGTCCAACATTTTATAGGCCTATTACATCCCATAGACTAGAGACATATACGAAAAACTTAGATATAAATTTGCCAGTACCGGATTTTAATGAACAGAACCCAAACAAAATCTACTCAGACTTCTTCAACATTATTCAGACAGAATTCAATAAAGTTTTCAAATTAAAGAAAGTCAGTGACTACAACGGTAAATCTAAATTTAATGACTGGGCAACGTTTGGAATTCGTAAAAGTAGAGTTATCTTGTATGACCTTTATGATCAAAAAACCTATAACTTTGATCGAAAATCTCATGACTATGTTAAAAAATATTCCAAAACTTTCAAGTTGGTTTGTAGAACTGCAAAAACTTTACACATTAATAGAAAAATTAAAAATTCAAACAATAGAATGAAAACAGTTTGGCAAATAATAAACCGCGAAACTGGCAAAGTTATACCAAGGGACAGTGATTTCTGCCTAAAGATAGGTGATGATGTTGTTAAATCCAACGCTGATGTTGCTCGAGCTTTTGAAACATTCTTCACCAATGTACCCGTACTCACAACGGACAGTCTAAATTCATCTCCATTTGAAGCAGAGACTTTATTAAAAAATAACACTAGCGTCAGTAATGTATATTTAAAATTTCATCATGTATATCCCCAGGACATTGTCAAAACGTTTAAATTACTTAACTTAAAAAATACGGAAGACCTGTGGGGTATATCAGTCAAAGTCATTGGTTCAGTAATTCTAGTTATAGCCCCACACTTAGCTTATATATTCAATAAATGTGTTGACGATGGGGATTTTCCAGACCTCATGAAACACAGTAAACTTATACCGCTGTTCAAATCGGGAGATAAGGGCGATCCTTCAAATTTCAGACCAATATCTGTTCTTCCAACACTAAGTAAAATATTTGAAAAGATTATACTCAATCAAATGCTCTCACACTTCAACCGTACAAAACAACTCCACGCTAAACAATATGGTTTCACTAGGGGTAAATCGACTACGGATGCAGGTATTTCCCTTGTATCTCATATTTATTCTGCATGGGAGGCCGCACAGGATGCTATCGGAGTTTTTTGCGACCTGTCGAAGGCGTTTGATTGTGTTGATCATAATACGCTATTAATTAAATTAAATCATTACGGAGTTAGAAATAAAGCGTTGGATCTACTAAGATCATACCTAAGCAATAGAATTCAAAAGGCAGAAGTTAACGGCGTAAAATCTGATGGATCGGGTGTTAAAATTGGCGTTCCACAAGGTTCCATATTAGGCCCTTTCTTATTCCTGGTATATATTAATGATCTGCCTTTCATGGTGGAGAAATTAACTGACATAGTGTTGTTTGCTGATGATACTTCAATGGTCTTCAAAATTGAAAGACAAAAAGGAGATTTTGATGATGTTAATGGTGTATTGTCTTTAACCTTGAATTGGTTCACAGTTAATAATTTATTGTTAAACGCTGGTAAAACCAAGTGTATCAAATTCTCACTTCCAAATGTCAGGCAAGTTGAGACCAGTTTGGTGTTAGACAACAGCACGTTAGAATTGGTAAATGATACGAAGTTTCTTGGAATAACCATTAATAGTAAATTGCAGTGGGGACCCCACATAGATAAATTGGCTGGTAAATTAAGTTCTGCGGCTTACGCTGTTAGGAACATCAGACAAAGCACGGATGTGGCTACATCTAGGCTAGTATATTTTAGTTACTTTCATAGTGTGATGTCCTATGGTATCTTGTTGTGGGGGAAAGCAGCGGATATTCAAACTATTTTTATTTTACAGAAAAGAGCTATTCGAGCAATTTATAATTTAAAACGAACAGACTCCTTAAGAGAGCTTTTTAAAGAAATTTACATACTAACAGTAGCTAGTCAATTTATTTTCGAAAATATAATGTATGTACGCAAGAACCTTACAACATTTTCCAAACTTAGCGACAGCTGTAATGTTAACCTAAGAAATAATCACAGACTATGTGCGCCCCGTTTTAGACTCGCGAAGGTTAGCAATTCTTTCAAGGGTCAGTGCATTCTCTACTACAATAAGATACCTCTGGAGATTTTGAAATTGCCATTTGAGCAATTTAAAAAGCATGTTAAAGCGACTTTGTCGAAAAAGGGATATTACAATGTTCAAGATTACTTAAATGACAGGACTGTATGGGGTTAATCTGGCTCAACACAGAACTTGCTGTTAATAATTTTGTAATTATTTATTCCTGCTTATTAATCATAACAATTAAATTTTTCATATTTGTATTAGTTAAGCACAAACTATTTTTAAAAGAGATCTAAAAATAAATCTGTGGGAGTTTCTACGCCCTTCTTCTCCCACAGTGGTCCAATGTAGAGAAGAGGCAAAAAATGACGTTTGCTAAGTATAAGTAAATATCTACAGTAATAAAGTACTTTGACTATTGACTATTGACTATTGAATAGATTGTCAAAAACAACGCCAAGATTTTTGGCTTTCTCGCTATACTTGACAATGGTACCGTCAAATAGAACGGGATCAACGGACTTATTCTGCAACAAATTAAGTAAGTGCCGTGTACCCAGTATCATCACCTGAGACTTGTCCGGGTTGACTAATAGCCCATACGAAAGAGCCCATTTCCTGATGTTGTCGAAGTCAGCATTCAAAGCCTCAACAGTCGAAGTCAGATCACACAGGGTGAAATGCCGATAAATTTGAAGGTCATCTGCATAAAAATGATACGAGGAAGACAATACATCCGAGATGGAATGGATGAAAACTGAGAAGAGAAGAGGAGAAAGGATGCCACCCTGCGGAACACCTGTAGAGAGCTTGCACCATTCCGTAGTGACCTCTTCAGACTTGATGCGCTGCTGGCGGTATCTCAAGTAAGAGTCAAACCAGCGAGCCGAGTGTGAAGAGACGTTGAGCGATTTATTTTCTTGTGTATGCGAAAGCGAAAGATGTATTTTATTTCTTTCATTATAATAGCGAAGTAGTAGCTGATGCCCATCGGAATCCTGACATTAACCAGTACCTTAATCTTCGCCCAACTAGCTCTAAACAAATATTAAAATATGTTGAATAGGTGTTACGCGTTTAAGATTACTCATATATGGTGTTCAAAACATTTTGTGTCAAATTCATCCACTGCATTAATAGATATTATTATTTTTTATTATAAAACCCCTGAAAATCCACAAAAAAATGAAAGGTTATTAGAGTTTACGTATATATGATTATTAAGGTGTATCAAAACACAAATCATAATATATGTAATTTTTATCCACGATACCATTATTATTTTTATAACTGACTTTCTTGCGCGAAGGGCGACCATGGGGTAAAGCGCGGTGCGCGGGCGGGGCACACCCATTGGCCGGCCGCCGGTTACTTGACATTCGTAGGTATTGAGATTGCGGACGCGGGCTTCTTAGGCATGGTCTTAGTAGATCCAGCGCTTTATTTCTAACTCCGTAATGATTTAATTTCATTAGTAGTGTATCATGATCAACACAATCAAATGCCTTGGACAGATCGCAAATAAAAACCGATAGCATCCTGTGCGGCCTCCCATGCAGAATAAAATAAGGGTAATACTTGGATCCGTAGTTGATTTTCTCCCAGAGAGAGAGAGGTATTGTTTAGCGTGAAGTTTTTTATTTATGGTTGAAGTGTGAGAGCGTCTGATTGAGTATAATCTTTTCAAATATTTTACTTAGAGCTGGAAGAAGAAGAAGATATTGGTCTGAAATTTTAAGGATCACCCTTGTCTTCCGACTTGAACAGAGGCATCAGTTTACTGTGTTTCATGAGGTCTGGGTTAGCACCATCGTCTACACATTTATTAAATTTATAAGCTAGCTGTGGGGCAATAACTAGTATTATTGAACCAATGACTTTAACTGATATACCCCACAGGTCTTCAGTATTTTTTAAGTTAAGTAATCTATAAGTTTTGACAATATCCTGGGGATATACATGCTGAAATTTAAAATCTACATTACTGACGCTAGTGCTGTTTTTTAACAAAGTCTCTTCATATGGTTGAATTTATTGAATTATTTATGAATTTAGATGCTCTGTTGTGAGTAAGGATACATTGGTGAAGAATGTTTCGAAAGCTCGAGCTACCTGTGCGTTGGATTTAATAACAACATCACCTTTAAGTAGAAATCAATGTCCCTTGGTATAACTTTGCTAGTTCCACGGTTTATTATTCGCCAAACTGTTTTCATTTTATTATTTGAATTTTGTATTTTTCTATTAATGTGTAAAGTTTTTGCAGTTCTATCAACCAACTTGAAAGTTTTGGAATAATTTTTAATAAAGTTCATGAAATGAAATGAAATTGTTCATCAAAGTTATAGGTTTTTTTTTCATAAAGGTCATACAAGATAGTTCCACTTTTACAAATTCCAAACGTTGCCCAGCCATTTATTCAAATGTACCGTTGTTGTCACTGACCTTTTTTATTTAAAAACTTTATCGAATTCTGTTTAAATAATGTTGAAATAGTCTGAAAAGTTTTTTTTTTGGTTCTGTTCGTTAAAATCCGGTACTGGCAAATCTATGTCTAAGTTTTTCATATAGGTCTCTAGTCTATGGGATGTAATAGGCATATAAAAAGATGGATCAGTCATATCTTTACTAGCAACTGGGAATGAAACTGTTTGACCGCTGTGATTGGAAGGTTAATTACATTTTTACTTGTGAAAGCACAGTCACAAAAAACGTTTTCTAAGCAAGTTTGGCTGGTAAGTGTAAATCTGGTCGGCCCTAGAAATATATGACTTAAATTAAATGATTTGAGTAAAGTTTTTAATCGTTGTATCATTGTTGTTCCTACAAGCCAATCTACATTAAGATCACCACAAATTATAAACTTATTATAAATAAATTATAACTAAGATTAAAGACCCACCTCTATCATCAGTCTTTCAATCGTACTGATAACTGACAATTTTGTAATTATTTATGTTAAAAGTCATCATATTTTCCTTTAACCAGTGTTCTGTAATACAAATAGCATCGATGTCAGAATTATTAAGAAATGATTATAATACAAGTTCTTTGCCAGGTAGCCCCTGGATGTTTTGAAGGGTAATATTTAAGTGGGGCTACCCACAAAAATATCCTATATCCAGTCAGGGGTGAGCTGACAACTTTTAACTTATTTTGTCCTAATATTTTGCTTCTGTGGCCTACAGTGTATTCTTATATTTCATGTTTTTATTATTGTTTTTAAACATTTCATATTTATTTACTGCAAGCTCATACAAGTACATACTGTACAGTGTTTCTGGCCCCTCATTGGGATAATTCATCTTCCACCAACTATTCTTAATGTGTTGCTGCAGCTTCGGCAAGATCTTTTTAACTTTTTTCTTCTCAATCATGATATCTTAGTCTGTCTCTCTCAGTAATTATCTTATCATGTTCTTGATACTGAAACATTACGCTGATACTATCCTCATTATTGCCTCTCCCCCAACTTTCATCCCCTAAGTTTCATGTACAGAAATTTGACGGCGCATTGTCAGTTGCGTTCAGATATCATAAAATATTTATAGGAGATCGCGCAAGTTATAAAAGCGTTAATATGAAAAGGGACGTTCTTACTAAGCATTATCCCACCCCCATCAGCATAGTGCCCTTTTTTCTGGACCTTTTTCATCGAATACGTCCTTTCATTTTAGCAAAATAGTATGCGTCTTTTTATCTTAGTACGTTTAATATTCTTTAAACAAATGCACCCCTTTTCCTTAACAGTTAATTGATTTTTTAGCGAAATACGAATTAGTACAGGGGACGCGCCTCTTTTTTCTGATTTCATCGGTATATTAAAATCATTTTCAAAAAAAAAGCACTAGCGTCTTTTTTCGTTATGGCGGCAGAGTCAGACTCCGTGGTATAATGGGGTCCAGTAAGACTCCATGGTCTAATGGGTTTTACGCTTGCTTTTCACATAGGAGATGCAGGTTCGAAACCTGAGCGTTTACCAATGAGATAATGTTTGACGTTCATGACGTTCAGTGTTTCGGATTACACGTTAAGCTGTAGGTCCCGGCTACTATCGCTATGTGGTAGTGGTCGTAAAACCCCTCCATCAACCCGCATTAAGCCAGCGTGGTGGACTATGGCTCAATTTTACTCGTATCCGGGTAAAGGCCTGTGCCCCTCGGTGGGGACATTAATAGGCTACAACTATATAGGAACAGTCAGTATCAGGTATATGTGAGCACGCAAGCTACTCAAATAGATCTAAACATTCATTCTAACAAACCAGAAACATCTACACAGCAAAAGTGTCAAATGATATCAACACCCATGTAAACACAGAGGAGGCTGTCATTTTTTTGACACTTTGGCTATGTAGATATTTCTGTTCGTATAGGAAGGATTTCGTCATTTATTTGAGTTGCTTGCGTGCCACACAGCGTGTGCAATCAGCATCAGATATCCATATATCTGATGCTGATTGCACACATAAATTTGTTCGTTGCGTAACGGAGATAAGAGTCAATCAATACTCAATATGATCGGTAGTTATGTAACTGAATTACTAAATGCTTCGCTTTACCGGTTAAGACCCAGGGTCATCAAACATGCATTGCTATTTTAAACCTTATTGCTTCATAATAGAGTTCAAATCATATAAAAAAAAACATTTCCAAGTGACAACTTAACAGTTAAAGAAGAAATCGTACCGAATGAACGTGTGCGCGTGGGCACGTGTACGTTTGATTCAAACGCAGCCACTGTTTTGTGTTTTATTTCTTCTAAATGGTGGCTGTAAATGACACAAGCTTACAATGTAAACTAATGTAAACTAATGTAAAATATGTAAACTCTAATAATTGTAACATTTTTTGCGGTTGTAGCTTGTTAAAATAAAATATCTTAAAATGCCGTGGCTTAATTTGGCACAATTTCGCTTATGCATATGCGATTTGAAATAAGAAAAAGTTATTTCATTAAGTTGGATTTTTCTTGCACTGATTTTTCATACTGACCTTGCCATAAATAAAAATAATTCACAAAGTTAAAAACTTAAAAAAACTGATTTCAAGTTCAAGCCCTTCCGGACGGGATGCGAATGAAGTCTGTGCACATGAAAAATCCACATAAAAACTTTTGCTGTATAGAACCACAAACCAAAACGTCATCTGTGTATTTTTTTTTTTAAACGCTAAATCAATTTTGATTCAATTTGTATGGAACCTGAAGTATGTGACCTATCAAACAAATCAAGAATCATCAAATCGATTCATAATTGACGGAGAAATCGCGCAATAAACACACAAGAAAACATCCTCCTCCTTTTTGAAGTCGGTTGAAAACGGACCCAAATTTGCCGCCCCCTTAATGCTACTCTAGGCTCCAGTAAATCCAGGGCTGGAAATATGTGTATTATCTGCAACTATTGTATATCGAATTGATCGGAATGATATTTCCTATCCTATCCATATTTATGTATGATTCCCATATTTCCAAAAGGGTTGATCTGATAAAAAAACGGTCAAGTGCGAGTCTAAATCGCGCACGAAGGGTTCCGTACCGCCGTTCAATGGAAGCGATGGTGTGGAGTGAATAGTTTGGATTTTACACAGCAAAATATTGTTTACAAAGTTATTGGTGCGGTTACTTTCACACTCCATGTACGTAACCAGGTGCATCCATAAGTTTGTATGTGGTATTGAAAGAATTGTTGTATGGGAGCGCCCTTAAATATTTCTTTTATCCTGTTTTTTAGTATTTGTTGTTATAGCGGCAACATATACATTTCACATAATCTGTGAAAATTTAAACTCTCTAGCTAGCTAGGTTCTTGAGATACAGCCTGGTGACAGACGGACGGACGGACGGACACCGGAGTCTTAGTAATAGGGTCCCGTTTGGAACCCTTCGGGTACGGAACCCTAAAAAATACGTCAGCTGTTTGTGTGTGTTCAAGCAGGTTCATTACGCATTCTATTTGCAAAATTATAATATAATTAACATAACTAAATTCAAAATTTTTTGAGCTTTCTGCTAATATATTTTCTTTTCTTATAGTTCTTCAGCAATTAACGTTTTTGGTTATGAAGTGCACGGCTGAGCGACGTGAATCGCGCGCGTGCGTAAGAGCACTTGTCTCTGCGCGCGACTTACCGTTCGAGTGGGTCGTTCTAAATGCTGGTAGTTTATATACCTTTATAACATATAAGTTAATGATGTTATTATTGTGTATTTCAGAACGAGATGCGTGCGTCGCCTGCGTCACACCCCTGCCGCTTATTCCTCCGCCAGCACCTACGCCACATTAGCTTCAGCTCTAGAATCATAATATTTTACACTTAGATCGTTGCCTGCGTTTTTAGGTTTCTTAAAAAAACGAGGAGTAAGATTCCGTCGTCTGTTTATATTTATTAAACTTGTACGGTACGTGGGTAAGTGGAAAAATTCTTGATAGAAGTAAAGGTTACCTTTTATCGCCCCCTGATCGAAAACCTGACAACGCCCATGTACCTATACAATGAAGCACATCAGTTTTAGAAAATAACGTATTACGATAGTTAATAATCACGTACTTTTGAAGTATTACATATTTATTAACATGCCTGTTACAATTCTATTACTCTTTGTAGATATTAGAATCCTAGTGAACGATAAAAGCAATCTTCTTTATAAGGTGTATTGTGTATATTATTTGTATTGTAATAATAGAACCTAGTCTAGTCAATAGTAATATCTACTAGTCTTAAGATATTTTGTATAGTAGTGAAATTTAACTAGAATAAGACCTTCTACAGTAAAGTCAAGTAGGTATTTAAAATAATGCAGACATATATGACAGTCTGCCGATTCCGAAGTCAAAACTAAACTATTTAAAAATTAGTTCTAAAATAGATCTATGGTTAGTTTTGACGCTTTGAGAATTTCACCAAGTGTAACCCATACAATTCTTTATTAACATTATTTTAATTACCTTCTTAGTGAGTTCTTGTATAGTGCTGTAGTTTTTGTTTATTATTTCAAACTTTATAAATATCTAAAACATTCAATTATAGAAGCCTTTTAAAAAGAAAGGTTATATTTGTTCCATCTCATAAAACCATTTGACATAGTTAATTAAGTAACCTTTCTTGTGACACTTAATTAAGATATTTCTAAGTATTTTTAAAACGTTCTATCTTGTAAGTCGTAAGTCATTTTTTTTGACTATTTACTTATTCTAGTCATGTTTTAGGATGTACTATCTCCGCATAGGTACACATACTTACAATAACACCTACGTAGGTCGACTAGCTTGCCCCCTCTAGCTAGCTAGCAAAGCTATACAAATTTATATAGAGTTGTCAAAGTTTACACGCGTTTATTCTTAAGGCTGGGCACCCCGACTGCGGAACTTAGAATTTCACCGCTTACTTTTAGAGAAATAGGAATGTAATGTTAAAAAGACTCTTACCCGATGTATAGAGGACAAACAGAGCAATATAACTTAATAATTTTTAAGACGATTAATAATTAGCAAGTACATAAATTCAAATCTGGTGCAATATTGTCAAAAATATACTTATTGTGAAAATGGCATTTTGTGACCACTTCGAGACACATTTCTATCGAGCAAAAATAATCAATTTAGGTTTTCACTTTAGCGATTGCAAGCTGACTCATGATCAACAAGCTGGCACAAAGAAACAACTGTTTTAATACACCCATTTTAATATAACCCGAGATTTACAAAAGGCTTAAGACCGAAACGCATTTAGCCAAAACGGCCTAATGCGTCGCCTTAACTTGCTGTCTAGCTAGTCGACCTTACCGCAAATTATTTCAAAAAAAATGTATATACACTGCCTAATAACTAGTGATAAGTAATGTAGGTTATCTAACAAAAATATCTTACAAGATAATTTACTACTTTCTATTACCTAAATAAAAAACTTAAAACTGGCTAAAGAAAGTGGGTACTTATATTGCATGTAAATACCCAACTACTCAGAAATTGTACCTAATTTTGTTAGTGGCACATAATAAACTTGCAAAGAAAGATCAGAAAGTTTTATTTATATTCGATCGACTTTTCAAAATCAAAGTCAAAGTCAAAGTAATTTATTACTGTAGATATTTACATATACTTAGCAAACGTCAATTTTGCCTCTTCTCTACATTGGACCACTGTGGGAGAAGAAGGGCGTAGAAACTCCCACAGATCGATTTTTAGATCTCTTTTAAAATTAGGTTTTCCATAACTATTACAAATATGAAAAATTTAACTATTACAAAATTATTAACAGCAAGGCCTGTGTTGAGCTAGATTAACCCTAGACTAATTTCCAAATGCCACACACAGGCCATCAACAACTGACTTCGGTACCTACTACCAACAAATTTAACTTTAACGCATCAATTAATCGATTAATCGATGCTATAAAGTAAAATTTGCAAGTCTGAGATACATTCGTATTGATAGATAGATAGATAGATAATTCATTTATTCATTGTTCGGTACAAACACAAAAACATTATTGGTTATTAACATATTACAAACTACACAAAATTAATTATGACAAAAAACATCAAAGAAATTAAATAAAACAATGAAAATAATTATAATTAACACAGCAAAAATATGGAAAGTAAGGATCACTATGTGGCGCCGTGACTGTACCGCGACAATGAAATGGCCCTGACTCAGCAATGTCACAGACGAATCGGTGACGCTGATATTCTGCCACGTCTATTACATCAATCAAAGTCGAATTTTGACATTTGTAATTTCTTTGTTTTTTTTCTGAAAAGAAGTTTGGAAAGAGATTGCATACTCCTTACGAAGTATCAATTTTGATTCAATTTGTATGGAACCTGAAGTATGTGACCTATCAAACAAATCAAGAATCATCAAATCGATTCATAATTGACGGAGAAATCGCGCAATAAACACACAAGAAAACATCCTCCTCCTTTTTGAAGTCGGTTGAAAACGGACCCAAATTTGCCGCCCCCTTAATGCTACTCTAGGCTCCAGTAAATCCAGGGCTGGAAATATGTGTATTATCTGCAACTATTGTATATCGAATTGATCGGAATGATATTTCCTATCCTATCCATATTTATGTATGATTCCCATATTTCCAAAAGGGTTGATCTGATAAAAAAAACGGTCAAGTGCGAGTCTAAATCGCGCACGAAGGGTTCCGTACCACCGTTCAATGGAAGCGATGGTGTGGAGTGAATAGTTTGGATTTTACACAGCAAAATATTGTTTACAAAGTTATTGGTGCGGTTACTTTCACACTCCATGTACGTAACCAGGTGCATCCATAAGTTTGTATGTGGTATTGAAAGAATTGTTGTATGGGAGCGCCCTTAAATATTTCTTTTAGGGTGCTAATTAAACAGACTTCTTTTTAATAGCATTATTCGCGTCTAAAAAAGTACATTGCCTTCTAAATTACTAAGTCAGCCACAATTAACGAGCGTCTGAATTATGCTAGCTCAGCCACTAGTTATCTTCTAAGTAAGACACTCTAAATACAACTCAGCATGGTGATTATTTTTTAGCATCTAAATTTGTAACATGCATTCAAGCAGTAAACTTCTAAAATATGTATATGCGACATCAAAAAATATATACTATTAGCTTCTATTTTTTTAACTCGGTACGTTTAAAATGTAACTCATCCTACATTAAGTGATCGTCAAAGATTTGCTAAAATTGTCATCAAATAGTAAATTATGGACGGGTGCTAATTAAACGACTTCTTTTTAATAGCATTATTCGCCTCTAAAAATCTACATTTGCCTTCTAAATTCAGCCACAATTAACGAGCGTCTGAGTGATACTATCTTAGCCACTAGTTATCTTCTATGTAAGCCACTCTAAATAAAACTCAGCGTGGTGGTTATTTTTTAGCATTTTAATTTGATTTGATTTAATTGTTATATGACATCAAATAAGATTTTCGTATAAGTACTTAAAATGATCTGTCGCAGGCAATTTGTTTGATTCCGCATTTTACAAACGGCGTCGTCCGTTTACAAACGCGCGCTGCTATGTAATATGCCGAAGGCAAATTGACACTCCTTAATGTTTTAAGAATTTATTGTTGTTCTTACATGTTCAACCTAACACGAAGGGTAAAGGGGGCTTCGCTTCGCTCACCCCCTTTACCCTTCACCAATTTGCCTTCGGCATATTATATAGCAGCGCGCGTTTGTAAACGGACGACGCCTTTTATAAAATGCGGAATCATACAATTTGCCTGCCACATATCTAATCCCACATTAATTGATGGTCAAACTTTTGCTAAAATTGCCATCAAATAGTAAGTTATGGCTACTAATATTACCCAATATTACAAAAAAAATACTATTCGTATAATTAAATGTTGTTTTTACTTGCATGCGCTCCGGTTTTACTTCTTCTAAGTTCTAATATAACCATATAGTATAACCCAATTGAAATTTAGCCACAATAACCTACTCTAGCCAAAGAGCATGTTAACTTATTGGCATACTTCATTTTAATTACAGGTGAAACAATTGCAACATGAACACACTAATGACAATAAACAAATACACGTGACTAACTTTTGGGTACATGAATCGAATGGCGCTCTCTGATTGGTGCAAATGGCCGGTCGCTGTCATCTCGCGCACTCGCGCCAAATCTTGCAGTGACTATTTTCACGATAAAAGAATATGATGTATTATTTTACATGCTAAGTTATAATAAATGATATTGTCTATAGGAGCTTAAATTATATTTTTTTGAGGACCTTGTGTTGAAGCTGTGAAACGTAAAATGGTGATGAGATGTAAAATCCGTGGCTGAGTTAGTAAATTAGGTGGCAATGTATAAATAAGAAGGACAAATTAAAACAATTGTTAATCTTTACTTGATGCTTTCTTTAGAATAATGAGTTGGTATTGTAAAAAAGACGAATTAGTTTATTAGAGGCTATCTCATTTTCCCGTTGCTTAGTTATAAAATGAGAAGTTTGATCACGTGGCTAATAAATAAATCTGCGGCTGGACTTATAATTTCCCTTTCTTTTATCCTGTTTTTTAGTATTTGTTGTTATAGCGGCAACATATACATTTCACATAATCTGTGAAAATTTAAACTCTCTAGCTAGCTAGGTTCTTGAGATACAGCCTGGTGACAGACGGACGGACGGACGGACGGACGGACGGACACCGGAGTCTTAGTAATAGGGTCCCGTTTGGAACCCTTCGGGTACGGAACCCTAAAAAATACGTCAGCTGTTTGTGTGTGTTCAAGCAGGTTCATTACGCATTCTATTTGCAAAATTATAATATAATTAACATAACTAAATTCAAAATTTTTTGTGCTTTCTGCTAATATATTTTCTTTTCTTAT
The DNA here is from genome assembly GCA_949825045.1 of Argyresthia goedartella. NCBI lineage: Eukaryota > Metazoa > Arthropoda > Insecta > Lepidoptera > Argyresthiidae > Argyresthia > Argyresthia goedartella. The sequence goes on from OX463823.1 coordinate 26,215,278, forward strand.
AGTTCTTCAGCAATTAACGTTTTTGGTTATGAAGTGCACGGCTGAGCGACGTGAATCGCGCGCGTGCGTAAGAGCACTTGTCTCTGCGCGCGACTTACCGTTCGAGTGGGTCGTTCTAAATGCTGGTAGTTTATATACCTTTATAAAATATAAGTTAATGATGTTATTATTGTGTATTTCAGAACGAGATGCGTGCGTCGCCTGCGTTACACCCCTGCCGCTTATTCCTCCGCCAGCACCTACGCCACATTAGCTTCAGCTCTAGAATCATAATATTTTACACTTCGATCGTTGCCTGCGTTTTTAGGTTTCTTAAAAAAACGAGGAGTAAGATTCCGTCGTCTGTTTATATTTATTAAACTTGTACGGTACGTGGGTAAGTGGAAAAATTCTTGATAGAAGTAAAGGTTACCTTTTATCGCCCCCTGATCGAAAACCTGACAACGCCCATGTACCTATACAATGAAGCACATCAGTTTTAGAAAATAACGTATTACGATAGTTAATAATCACGTACTTTTGAAGTATTACATATTTATTAACATGCCTGTTACAATTCTATTACTCTTTGTAGATATTAGAATCCTAGTGAACGATAAAAGCAATCTTCTTTATAAGGTGTATTGTGTATATTATTTGTATTGTAATAATAGAACCTAGTCTAGTCAATAGTAATATCTACTAGTCTTAAGATATCTTGTATAGTAGTGAAATTTAACTAGAATAAGACCTTCTACAGTAAAGTCAAGTAGGTACATATTTAAAATAATGCAAACATATATGACAGTCTGCCGATTCCGAAGTCAAAACTAAACTATTTAAAAATTAGTTCTAAAATAGATCTATGGTTAGTTTTGACGCTTTGAGAATTTCACCAAGTGTAACCCATACAATTCTTTATTAACATTATTTTAATAACCTTCTTAGTGAGTTCTTGTATAGTGCTGTAGTTTTTGTTTATTATTTCAAACTTTATAAATATCTAAAACATTCAATTATAGAAGCCTTTTAAAAAGAAAGGTTATATTTGTTCCATCTCATAAAACCATTTGACATAGTTAATTAAGTAACCTTTCTTGTGACACTTAATTAAGATATTTCTAAGTATTTTTAAAACGTTCTATCTTGTAAGTCGTAAGTCATTTTTTTTGACTATTTACTTATTCTAGTCATGTTTTAGGATGTACTATCTCCGCATAGGTACACATACTTACAATAACACCTACGTAGGTCGACTAGCTTGCCCCCTCTAGCTAGCTAGCAAAGCTATACAAATTTATATAGAGTTGTCAAAGTTTACACGCGTTTATTCTTAAGGCTGGGCACCCCGACTGCGGAACTTAGAATTTCACCGCTTACTTTTAGAGAAATAGGAATGTAATGTTAAAAAAGACTCTTATCCGATGTATAGAGGACAAACATAGCAATATAACTTAATAATTTTTAAGACGATTAATAATTAGCAAGTACATAAATTCAAATCTGGTGCAATATTGTCAAAAATATACTTATTGTGAAAATGGCATTTTGTGACCACTTCGAGACACATTTCTATCGAGCAAAAATAATCAATTTAGGTTTTCACGTTAGCGATTGCAAGCTGTCTCATGATCAACAAGCTGGCACAAAGAAACAACTGTTTTAATACACCCATTTTAATATAACCCGAGATTTACAAAAGGCTTAAGACCGAAACGCATTTAGCCAAAACGGCCTAATGCGTCGCCTTAACTTGCTGTCTAGCTAGTCGACCTTACCGCAAATTATTTCAAAAAAAATGTATATACACTGCCTAATAACTAGTGATAAGTAATGTAGGTTATCTAACAAAAATATCTTACAAGATAATTTACTACTTTCTATTACCTAAATAAAAAACTTAAAACTGGCTAAAGAAAGTGAGTACTTATATTGCATGTAAATACCCAACTACTCAGAAATTGTACCTAATTTTGTTAGTGGCACATAATAAACTTGCAAAGAAAGATCAGAAAGTTTTATTTATATTCGATCGACTTTTCAAAGTCAAAGTCAAAGTAATTTATTACTGTAGATATTTACATATACTTAGCAAACGTCAATTTTGCCTCTTCTCTACATTGGACCACTGTGGGAGAAGAAGGGCGTAGAAACTCCCACAGATCGATTTTTAGATCTCTTTTAAAATTAGGTTTTCCATAACTATTACAAATATGAAAAATTTAACTATTACAAAATTATTAACAGCAAGGCCTGTGTTGAGCTAGATTAACCCTAGACTAATTTCCAAATGCCACACACAGGCCATCAACAACTGACTTCGGTACCTACTACCAACAAATTTAACTTTAACGCATCAATTAATCGATTAATCGATGCTATAAAGTAAAATTTGCAAGTCTGAGATACATTCGTATTGATAGATAGATAGATAGATAATTCATTTATTCATTGTTCGGTACAAACACAAAAACATTATTGGTTATTAACATATTACAAACCACACAAAATTAATTATGACAAAAAACATCAAAGAAATTAAATAAAACAATGAAAATAATTATAATTAACACAGCCAAAATATGGAAAGTAAGGATCACTATGTGGCGCCGTGACTGTACCGCGACAATGAAATGGCCCTGACTCAGCAATGTCACAGACGAATCGGTGACGCTAATATTCTGCCACGTCTATTACATCAATCAAAGTCGAATTTTGACATTTGTAATTTCTTTGTTTTTTTTCTGAAAAGAAGTTTGGAAAGAGATTGCATACTCCTTACGAAGTAGAATTGTGAATTTACCTACGGCTTCCGAACCCATTTCAAAGCACTTATGAATAGGTGAATGAAATGCATACCTTTGAATACCTACCCTTATGAATACCTTAAAACACTCTCCCTTTCCCCCGGATCTCTGAGGAGTACAGACGTGTTTCTCTGTTACAAATTAATATAAAATACTTACTCAAATTAAATAAACAATCTAAATTAAACTCAGTTAAAATCGTTCAAACTACCAGGAGTGCATAAAACCAGAAGAAGTCACTACAAGCGCGCGACCCAGTAGCTACAACATCGAATCTGTATTAGTGTGAGTTCTAACTTATTACTACACACTATTTAGCCGTCTTCTGACTCAGAGGTCACGATACAGTGGACGGAAAGCGGATTTGTTCACAATCGTCGATCGCTGCCAGAATATTGTGACCCCTGTCTCATCTACTTACTACCTGTGTACTCACCAAGTAATTTTTGCCTGTGAGAGAATTCCGGATTGATTCAAAGTACAGTCAGCGCGACAACTGTTCCGCATGCCGCTAAATCGCACGCCACCGGCTATGTCCGACTCCGCGCCTGACCTGTCACTGCGGGTTGGTGAGGAATCATCTCGTACTGGCAATACTGGACCAATTAAACGGACACGGGGCGATGTGCAAGAAGTGGAAATGAAAACATTTATGGAAGAAATGAGAACTATGATGGCAAATCAGGAAAAAAACTAAAATGTTTTGAGACAACATTCAAGGATAGTATCAAGGAAATAAGTAACCAGAACAAGGATATAAAGGCGTCAATTGAATTCATATCCAATATGTCTGAGGAAATGAGGATGAAATTAGAAAATTGTGAACAGCAACAAAAGAAGGACCGTCTGTATATAAAGGCGCTAGAGGACCGGCTTGACAATATTGAGCGTAGAATGAGATCATCTAGCTTTGAAGTGAGAAACATCCCTCAGAAAAATACCGAAAGCAAAGATGACTTGATCAAAATAGTACAAAATATTGGATCAGTTTTAAATACTCCAATTGAAACCTCAGAAATCAAGGAACTGTTTCGCACTAAGAAAAGAAACTCGACTAACTCGCCGATTATTGTTGAACTAACTACATTTCTCAAAAAAGAAAAGATAATCAGCTCTGTCAAGAAATATAAGCAAGAAAAAAGAGACTTAATTAAAACGACACAAATAAGTATCGATGGACCTACAGTACCGATACACATCTCAGAAAACTTATCATTCAAAATGAAACGGTTACTCTTCCTGGCTAGAGAGTTTGCTCGAACAAATGAATACAAATACTGCTGGACAAGCAACGGTAATATCTATATCCGTAAGACTGAGGGCCAGGCTGCAGTTCGGCTGAACAATGAGATTGATCTTGAAAATTTAAGCACAAAGAAAAAGTGACTAGTCTTAAATCATAGTTGTCTATCGCATAGGTTAAATGTCCTTATACACACTTTTGATACCTATATCTTCACGCACTTACCCCCTTACACACTAACATTAATCACTAACAATTGCAAACTCACAACCAAATCAAACAGTATGAGTAATGTATGTAGTTATAACATAATGCCTTACAAATCTAATTCAAATCAATTTCGTAAATATCCATTGACACCCAGCTTCTGTACCGGTCCATGTTTTTTCAAGGTTCCAAATGCTAAACACGGTTTATAAAATTTATTAAAATTCAATTCTCTTACAATAAATATTTCTACCGAGATTGAATGCATTGGCAACGTAGAGTGAATGCGTTGTGATGACCCATATTCAATCAAATCACTACTTAGTACAGATTCTGCATCTTTGGCTTCCTCAATGCATGTTCTATGTGCCAATATACGCAGTATCAATCAAAACCTTGATTCATTTCTTGTTTTTATGTCAAAGTTGGACTTAGTTTAAGATGTTGTAGTTCTAACTGAATGTTGGGTCGACCAAGATTCAGTAATCCCTAACATAAATAACTTTAAATCGTTTAGTACTACCAAATCTTATAATCAAAATGATGGTGTCATTATTTATATCAATGATAGAATTAGTAATTATAATGTCCATGAGCCAGTTGTTTCTAATGGTAACTGTTTAACACTTAACATAAATAATGATACAACAATTGTTGGTCTATACAGACCTTCTGAGTTTAAAAATTCTGCATGTAAATCACAATTCATTGATTCCCTAGATTCTCTGCTTCATAAAATAAAAACGTCTAATATAATTTTAACAGGGGATCTTAACTTCGACATTTTACCGGAAAATTTGTCAGGGCACGCTGAAGATTATGTGACTATGTTAGCTTCCCATGGATTAAGACAAGGTATAAATCTTCCCACCAGGCTCAAAACCTGCCTCGATCATTTTATGCTTCGAACCAATAAACAAGCTAAAACTGTACTTTTTGATGAAATTACAGACCATTGTCCTGTACTTCTTCATTTAAACAGTAGTAACTATAAAAAACCGGACATAAGACATGAAAAAATTACATTTAACCTAAAAAATATCGATGAATCACTTAAAGCTATTAACTGGGATGACTACTATAATAATACTTCTGTTGATGAAGTAGCACATTCCCTGATATCAAATATTCAAAATAGCATAAACTCCAATACTACCTGTACAAAAGTTGCAAACAGAAAAAAACCTATAAAACCATGGATAACTATAGGGATTATAAAATCTATTCGTAGAAGAGATAAATCACACTTAAAAATAAAGAAAAATAAATTTAATGAAGAACTCAAAACACAATATTTAATATACAGAAATACATGCAATAAAATAATAAAAACCTTGAAACGCAAATACTACCAAAAGGAACTTGAAAAAAATACCGGTAATTCAAAAGAAACTTGGAAAATTGTTAAAGAACTTTGTAATTTAGCCAAAGATAAAACTTTCTCCACTGAATTGCTCTCAATTAAAGCCACGGAAAAAGACTCTCTTAATGCAGTGAATCAGTACTTTACCTCAATCGGCCATGACCTTGCGACAGAAACACTTACCAAACTCAATAAAAATGAAAGTTCACTAGCCAACAAAACTGCCTTAATTAATCCACCTCAAACCTCTATGTTTTTCTCACCTACCGATCCGGATGAAGTACGTAGGGTGATATCATCAATGAAATCTAAAAATTCCACTGGATGGGATAAAATATCGTCACAGCTCATTAAATCACTCGTCCATGTACTAGCGAGTCCCATTGCACATTTATGTAATCTGAGCTTAGCCAACGGTAAATTCCCTGAAGACTTTAAACTCGCTGTAGTTATACCAATCTTTAAGGCTGGTGACAAACTATCTCCTGGCAACTATAGATCCATATCACTTCTATCAACTTTGTCTAAAATTTTAGAAACGATAGTCAACAAACGGCTAATGTCGTACTTTCTCCTATCATTACCTTTTCTCCTATCATGATTTGATTTACCTTTCATTCAAGTTAAGGCCTCCCAAGCGCGCAGCTAAATTCCTTGACATACGTAGCTTCAAGGGCATGGATCTTAACTCCCTTAAATCAGATGCCGCCTCTGTTGACTGGTCCCCTGTCGTTGATAGCGAGGCCGTTGAAGACAAAGTCCGGAACTGTAACTCTATTGTCCTGAGCTTGTTTGATAAGCACGCTCCGGTCAAGAGGGTTAAGGTTAAGCACCTACCTGCGCCGTGGCTTACTGACACCATCAAGGGTCTGATGGCCAAGAGAAACCGTGCCAAGAGGAGATATAAGTTGGTTCCGACTGATGAGAACATTTTAATTTTCAAACGCTTCCGTAATCTTTGCACTCGTCTGTGTCGTAATGCCAAACGTCGTCACATCTACGAGTGTATTGAGAGCTATACTCCAGCACAGGTTTGGAAATTCCTGAAGACTCTTGGTGTAGGTAAGTCTCAGGACTTGGCTGCTGGAAATGTCGACCTTAACGATCTTAACTATTTCTTTGCCATCCCCCCTGTCGTGATGGACCCCCTTGTAAAGGAAGCCACCCTTCGTAACCTACGGTCCAAGACCACAGCCCACAGTTCACCCTTCAACTTTAACCATGTCGGAATCGGCGCAGTAAGGAGGGCAATATTAGCGATCTCTTCAAAGGCCATAGGTGAGGACAAGATCTGTTATCAGATGATAACCACCATCATCGATGAGCTATTACCTATCATCACCCACATAATGAATGTATCGCTTGAACAATCTTGCTTCCCCACTCAGTGGAAACAGGCACTTGTGATTCCCCTACCTAAAACGTCCAATCCCGTCGCCTTTAAAGAATTCCGTCCCATATCTATTCTGCCTATCCTCTCCAAAGTCCTGGAATCAATTGTTCACATCCAGCTCTCCTCCTACCTTTCCTCAAATAACTTATTAAATCCCCATCAATCAGGTTTCAGGCCGGGTCACAGCACTACCACGGCTCTGCTTAAAGTCACTGACGATATTCAATCGGCTATGGATCAGAAGCAGCTTACGGTCCTTACACTGCTTGATTTCAGTAGCGCCTTCAACTGCGTCGATTTCGATATCCTGGTTGAAATTCTAAAGTCGCTTAAAGTCTCCTCGCACTCGGCTCGCTGGTTTGACTCCTACCTGAGAGACCGCCAGCAGCGCATTAAGTCTGAGGAGATCTCCACGGACTGGTGTGAGCTCTCCACGGGTGTCCCGCAGGGTGGTATCCTTTCTCCTCTCCTCTTCTCAGTATTCATAAACTCCATATCTGACGTTCTTAGTTCTTCTTATCATCTCTACGCAGATGACCTCCAAATATATCGGCACTTCTCTCCGTTTGATGTGAAACTGACTGTAGAGGCGTTGAATGCTGACCTCGACAACATCAGGATATGGGCTATTTCATATGGGCTGCAAGTCAACCCGGGAAAATCTCAAGCCATGATTATGGGTACACGGCATTCGCTTAACTTGCTACAGAACTCGCCCGTCGATCCTGTATTGTATGATGGTACCATAATTAATTACAGTGAGAAAGCTAAGAATCTTGGGGTTATATTTGACAACTTGCTGTCCTGGTCGCCCCATGTTTGTGAGGTCAGCAGACGAGTCTTTGCGTCATTTCACTCCCTCCGAAGATTGCAGTACTTCCTGCCACGGCAGACTAAAATCACTCTTGCTCAGTCCCTTCTACTACCTTTAATAGACTATGCGGATGTTTGTTGGGCCAGCGCGAACGAAGAACAACTGAACAAACTCGAACGACTTCAAAATCTCGGGATTCGGTTTATCTACGGGTTGCGCAAGTATGACCATATCTCCCAGTATCGCAAGGAGCTGGAGTGGCTTCCGATCCGTCTTCGCCGTGACATGCACATTCTCTCCTATCTGTTCAATATTTTGCGAAATCCCCGATACCCCACATATCTACGCCAACGTTTTGACTTTCTTTTCCCCAGGGATAGCAATCCGAGATCCCACACGGTGTCTCTCCTTTCAACTCCTCGGCATAACACTGCCGCTTACGAACACTCGTTTAGGTTAAGGGCAATCCGACTGTGGAACGCACTTCCCTGCGCTATTAGGGAAAGTCCCTAAATTTTCACTTTTAAGAAAAGATTGAAAGTGCATTTCCTTTCTCTTCCGTAAATGGTACCATATTTATGTAGGTATATGTATGATTTATTATAGTTTATGTATGTTCATGCTATACATTTTATTTTATGTAGTGGAAGTATATATATATATATATATATATATATATTTATTTTATATTTGGTATAGTTTATATATATTTTGAAAGTAATTTGCGTCCGTATGTATTGCGAACTAGGACTTTCCTGTTTAATTAACTCTCCTGTCCTGCCTAGGTTTGCTGGAAGAAATCTCATTTTTAGAGAAAAGCTCGCCTTTGCTTATTACATTACTTTTAATTGTCTGTAACTTTATATTATCTATGCAATAAAGAATAAAGATACTTAGAAGATAATAAATATCTATCAACAAACCAATATGGGTTTAGATCAGGTCATTCTACTGAAGATGCAGTTTTAAAATTAACGACTGAAATAACAAAGCACCTGGACAAAGGAAAGAAATGCATCGGTGTCTTTCTAGATCTTCAAAAAGCTTTTGATACTGTATCAATACCGATTTTGCTCAAACGTTTGGAAAATCTTGGTATAAGGGGCCCAGTACAAGATTGGTTCAGGAGTTACCTCAATCAACGTAGACAATTTGTCCACCTAGGTGGCATTTCGAGTGATGAAGAAACATGTTCCTACGGAGTACCACAAGGTAGCACGTTAGGACCGACTCTCTTTTTAGCTTATATCAATCAGCTGGCTGAACTGGACATCTCAGGTGCTGAAATTACTATGTTTGCAGATGATACAGTGCTATTATTTAATGACACATCCTGGGAAAGTCTTCAACTAACAACTGAAAATGGTTTACGTAGGGTAACATCGTGGTTAGAAGACAGTCTTCTTTCTCTAAACACTTCCAAGACAAAATACTTATGTTTCAGCAAAACCAACGCATCTAAGCCACCCAATAACTTCAGCTTAACAATTCACTCTTACCCTTGTAACTCGACTAACCTAATTGATTCCAATCAGTGCCAATGCTCTAAGCTTAGCCGCGTTAATATGATCAAATACCTGGGCGTACTTATTGATGATAGGCTCCAATGGGTTCCACATATAAAAGCCGTTGCGAAAAGATTACGAAAGCTTATTTTTGTTTTTAAGACACTTCTCTTTGTTGCATCAAACAAGTTACTCCTAGAGACTTACAAGGCTCTCGGTCAGTCCATTATTACATATTGTATTTGTTCTTGGGGGGGAGCGTGCAAAACTCACTTATTGGAGGTGGAAAGAGCACAGAGAGTAGTCCTGAAGGTCCTATTATTCTTGCCATTTAGACATCCTACTACCAAGGTATATGAAGAGTGCACGGTACTCAGCGTGAGTAAACTATTTATATATCAGAGTTTAAGGAGATACCATCGCGTAGCCGTACCTTTACTACCCTTAAACAATAAACGAATAGATAACTCCCCCGTACCAAACTGCAAGAGTGTCTTTGCTAGGCGACACTATACCTATACCTCTCCTCGTATTTATAACAAACTAAATTTAAAATATAAAACCAAGACATTAAGTAATTATCAAATTAAAAGCAAAATCATTGAATGGCTGAATAAGTTCGACTACGACACTACAGAAGATCTCCTAAAAGTAATAAAAAAAATAAAAAAAAATAACAAAAGGCATTATTTGGCTCAAATTTTATAACTAAGTTTAAAATCATGTAAACAGATATTTATACACAATACCTACATGGCTCGTATTTTAATCAAAATGCATATCTATTTTAATCAAAATGCATATCTACTTACAATATTCAGTGCACTATTAATTTGAATATTCACTTTCACTTTCATACTTACTAACCTAAATTAATTTATTTGTATATCTAGTTACTTTTCGCAGTTAAATTTAACTATTGCAATTTTTGCCTTGACTGTACCACATACTGTTTAAGAAACTGCATCATTTTATTTTACAACTCCCTGCCATTAGTGTTACTTATAAATAAGTGATATGTAACTTTTAGTTTACCTACATACATCTTTATAGATTTCTAATAAGTAATTTAATATCGTTCATTTTAATATGTATACCTACCCTTGTACTTAATTGATGTAACTCAGTATGAATTGTTCACCAAATGGAAGGAACTGGTTCCTGACACGCAGGTTACCCTTGTTGAGGAACCAGGGCTACAATAATTTATACTTTTTGTGTTGCAATAAAGAAATGTTTATGTTTATTTATGTTTACTCGCGTGATCCTATTAAGCAACTCGCTGGCGCTCGTGTGTTAAGGCTCCTCATTATATGACAGTCACATAAACTACTATAACTACATCATGATGATTCTAGAGCAACTAACAATTTGGTTGCCCGGAAAAAGCTCTTTTAGACCCATTAATAGAGACGCTGTCTCAAACAAAAAACATGATGATGAGCTCGAAGACGTGTCGTCCCGAGAAATTGACTAGCTATAGTTAGTATGTCAATTTCTTTATCTACACACGTATCATAAACCCTCTTTACTGCGTCCAAAAACTTCACGTTACGACCAGCATGATGATAAACTTCTTGGTAAAAACTCATTTCTTATCCGAATATTGATCATTACGACCATAACTTACCAAAATTTGTCAAATTATGACACAAATTTTGAACGCCGACGCCCGTCTGCGTGCCGCCCCACGTTTGTGAAGTTGGTACTACAGAACAAGCTAAACAACTGCAGAGCAATTATCAATGCCACAATGCCGGTCGAACATGCGGTTCCTGAACACATCAAAGAGAGCTTATGATATGTATATAGATAAACTAGTGTATGTAACTGCACATAATTAGGCATTAAAACTCTCGAGTGATATTATAATGGGACTTTATTTTGCTAAAATAGTCTCTTTCTCAGAGGTAGTCATGTAACGTGTTACTAAAAAAGGTATCAAGTCAATGTTAAAGTCTAGTCAAGGTCGGCTCCAATTCGTATCAAGCTGCAAGCGCATACAGTCTCTTTTGCAATTGGCCAGCACGTCGAATAAAAGGAATTTAGCATGGTTAATTGGTTAACAAGTCGAGTAGCGAGTAGCCGGTAAGAACGTAAGCCGTCCCGGAAATTCTAAGAAATCGAGTAGGTACCTAATGAATTTGTATCAAATGCTGTTAAAGCCGCCCCGTAAATTTCACATGGCTAACAGGATATGTGTACCACTATGCCCACGAAAATTGACATGGAGGTAGCCAGTCGAGCAATGACCGGTATAGGGGACATTTGGTATAAAATGAAATTTAGGTGGCAAAATATATTATTAATATTATGTCGAATTGTTTGGTGGTGGTAATACAATAAAAATTAACGCCATATATGCTTGCCACCAATTGTTTCACGTCACGCTTTTAATTGTTGATAAATAAGCATAAAATGTAACGACATAACTAAATGTTAAGGTTTAATTTGTTAAAGGGTGAGATGGATACTCGAGCATCTTCAGAAGTGCGAAAGAAAAAAGGCCCAGAAAAGGCGCAATGTAATCGATGCCCAAAAGAGTTAAGTTGCAAAGGCTCGTCTACCAGTGGACTTGCAAGACACTTGACAACAGTACATGGCATAAACATAAAATATCGATCCGATGAAGAATCTTCGCAGGCATCAACTTCGGCATCTTTACCGGCTACTGGTACTTCCACTTCACCACCACCAGAAAAAAAAGAAAGGCCCCTATGAAACAGACGTCTTTGGACCAGCATATTAAAATGCCCAACACTATTGGCGAAGTCGTCTCGAAGTTAGCAGCAAGTGACGGAATATCAATTCGAGCAATCACCAACAGTGATGCGATTCGAGACTATGTTACCAAAGATGGTCTAAAATGCTGAAATGCGAATCTGACGTTACGAAATTAATTATGGCGTTTGCTGAAGAAAAAAGAGAAGAAATCATCGCAACGATGAAGAAGTACGTGGATAACAATGGACGATTCAGTATCACTCTTGATGAATGGACTAGCATCAGGAATAGGCGCTATTTCAATATAAACTTACATGGCAAAGACGGAAAAGTTTATAATTTGGGTCTGACATTCATACCGGGGAAATGCGTAGCACCAGAAACAAGAATAATTGTAGATACAGTCTTGGCTGATTTCAATATCAACTTCGAGCATGATATTGAAGCTGCGACAAGCGATGGTCCGAACATGATGAAAAAATTTGGCCGCGAGAGCCCAGCAGAGATGGTGCTATGCATGAACCATGCGATACATTTGGCGGTGACAGACGTCCTTTATAGATAAAGGACCAGTGACACAGCGTCTGAAGAATCAGACTCAGAATCTTACGATTCTGATCATGATATTGTGGAGAGAAGTTCCCGTGAAATCCGACCAGATTTAAAGAGAGTTCTTGAAGACACGCGGCTTATTGTCAATTTATTTCGCAGAAATCCACTAAAAAACTGAATACTTCAAGATTACGTTCGTCTGGAACACAACGTTGAAACATCACTGAATCGGGACGTTAAAACGAGATGGAACAGCATAGAGACAATGATAAGTCATTTTATAGAAATAAAAAACTGCATCAAGAAGGCGTTGATTGATTTAAATAACGCAAACTTATGGCACGAGGAAAACTTAACTGTTTTGGAGGATTTACTTAAAATCTTAAATCCTATTAAATTGGCAGTGGAGGCGCTGAGTTCCCGAAAAGCAGGTATTCTGATCTGCGAAGCAGTTATTACAACACTTCTTGGAAGATTGGCTAAGTTGGAATTCCCCCAAGCTATATACTTTGACGCTCTTTCTGCAAAACCCTAGCATTCAAGCTAATCAATACATCACAGACTGTGCTGAAACCAAGGAATCGATGATACGTTTTGCTGAAAAACTCTTTCGGCGATTATTTCCAGAAAAATCTGCAGCTGATTCCAGTCCAGAGGAGATTTTACAGGCTCTTGCTGAAAGGAAAAGAGAAATGAGTTTTGCTGATCAGCTCCATGAAGCCATACAAAATGCATGCAAGGGCACTTCATCGCCACGAACTCGCTTTACAAGACAGACTTTAAAGAAAGACTGACTTGTATATATCATCTGGTAAAAGAACACCAAACCTGGATCTACTGCACTACGCCCTTGGAACCATCATGACCACGTCGACTGAAAGCGAGCGCACTTTTTCTGTGTCGGGAAATTTTGCAACAAAGATAAGGAGCAGGTTGAGTGATAAATCACTTAGTGCATTAGTTTTCTTAAAACATTATTTTAAGGAACAAAATTTAAAATGATTGAAATAATACAGATTCAGACAAATAAATAGCTTATATGATAAATTAACGTGTTTTATTAACTTCTCTTGAGAAGTTATTATAATAGGTCTGAAAATTGAAATAGGTAATTTTGTGTTTTCTTTACGTTTTAAGACCTGGAGAATCATTTGCAATCATTTTTAGAGTGATGTCTGTGTGTGTGTGTGTGTGTGTGTGTGTGTGTACGTACGTATGTACGTGATCAAAATTATGGAATTCGTTTTCTCAATAACTACTGGACCGAATCGCTTTGATGACCATATCAATCGATACGCCACGTCATGACTTAGATCTGAAAGGAGTCTAGAAAAAATCGGTCCAGCGGTTCGTTTTTTATTTGTAAAAAACTGACTTTTTTGAACACGCAACGTTAATTTTGTATGTAATTCCAAGTATTGAGGGGTAGATGTGGGTTTTTGAGGGTGCTGGTTTCGAATCTTTCATCAGTTTTTTAAAATTCAAAATGGCGGACCCACTATGACGTCATCTTTTTCGTGAAAATTCTTTAAATTCGATAAAAAAAGAATTCTTCTCAAGAGAAGTTGCTTGTACGGTACTTGCTGCCGAACCGATTTTTACTTTTCTGGTAGGTATAAATAGCAAAATCAAAATATTATTAAAAATTCCCGGGACCCGGGAATTCCCGGGAAATCGGATATTTTGTTCCCGGGTCCCGGGAATGAAAAAAATCCGGGAATACCGAAAACCTAATCCCCACATAGTCATCGTTATCGAAACACAACAAAATCAGCAGCAGTACATAATTAGTACCGCGGTATCTATATAGAGACCTACAGCGCCATCTGTTGAGCGGTAGAGGTACATGAAGTACTAAAAAAGGAGATACATGAACCCAGCCAAGAACCATAGACAATCGCAGATAGCTCGTGCTCACAAAATTACTTTTGCAATGTGGCAGCACTGAATCTAACAAACGTCAATGTCAAAAGATTTTGTCTATGCCTTTTCCTGTTAAAATTTATCTCGAGAGGTTGGTTTCGTGCTCGTTGATATCCATTTCCATCTGATTAAATATGGTGTTTTCAGTTAATTCCATTTGTAGTGTAATTCCCGATTGCCCGAAGATGTGTTTTCTACGTTTATTTCGTTACTTAAGAGTTAGGTCGAGGTGTAAAACAACATAACCTCTGTTTGTATTTTTCGTTGGTAACGTAAAGCCGCTATGTGTTTCAGAAGTTAAAATGGGGCGTTACTCTCGGGAACCGGATAATGCAGCTAAGTCCTGCAAGGCGCGCGGCTCTAACCTGCGTGTTCACTTCAAGGTAAGTTTGTGTTTACGTTTCCGCATGTAACCTAAAAACTCAGTTGTAGGCCGCCTTTTCGCTCATATTGACCCTCAACTTTATCTTACAGAACACTTATGAGACTGCTATGGCTATAAAGAAGCTGCCGCTTCGCCG
This sequence comes from Argyresthia goedartella, assembly GCA_949825045.1. Lineage (NCBI taxonomy): Eukaryota > Metazoa > Arthropoda > Insecta > Lepidoptera > Argyresthiidae > Argyresthia > Argyresthia goedartella. Next base: position 26,230,309 of record OX463823.1, read on the forward strand.
TGCCGTCAGATACCTGAAGAATGTCACTGAAATGAAGGAGTGCATACCCTTCCGTCGTTTCAACGGTGGAGTGGGTCGTTGCGCTCAGGCTAAGCAGTTCGGAACCACACAGGGACGTTGGCCCAAGAAGTCGGCTGAGTTCCTGCTCCAACTCTTGAGGAATGCCGAGTCAAACGCTGACTACAAAGGCCTTGATGTTGACAGGCTGGTCATTGATCACATTCAGGTTAGTTCTGCTGATCTATAAAATAATATTACACATTGTGACTCAGATAAGATTGGTTTTACTATTTACTCACTGGTTGTAGTTTTTATTAAAAATCCTGTGTTTTAATCAATTAGACAGGTTATATGCAATAAACATATGCCAACTTTCAAACCAACAGTTCCTGAATGCACATGATCTTGCTTCAGACTCCTTGATATCACAACCTTGTGTGGGTCTGTGGTTGTTGATATTAATATGTGATTTTCTATTGCTAACAAAGCATATGTGGTTAGTTGTAGCACAAACTTTGTGGATTGATTGTAGGTACAGGTACTGCAAAGCAAAAAAACACTTCAGCCCCTGGCTCCAATTGATAGGCGCTCCATAGTAGTGGTTTTTCATATTTCTCTATCTGGTATATTGTAAATTGCTAATTAGATTATTTATTTTGTTACATTCATTTCATTCATGCTGGAACTGGGTTTTTGAGACTCCTCCTTAGCTATATACCAAAAGCCTTTTATTTCAATGGCCCATTGGTTTTGAATGTGATGCCACCACTTTTTTCTATCTGCAGTAGTTTTAGCATGAAATACATTGTTTTGTTTTTAAATTAAACAAATTTTTAGTTACAAGCGATATGTAAACTATTGTCGCTTATTTGGGAGTGACTTTACAAAACAACAATCTGTATGTTGTAAAATACATACCTAGATATATTTAACCAATGTTTAGGCTTCCGTTCCTTAACCCGTCAGAGCGCATAACTTTTTTGGGCAGCTAGCGTCCTGTGCGCTGCATAAGCGCATAGAAAGTATTGCAAAATTCGACGTTTTATGAATATTCACCAAGTTTCAGAACATTCCCGGAAGTAGTCTTAGATTATGAGTAGTTTAGTTGGCAACTGTATGATATGAATGGAACTGACATTGAGACATCCAATCAGATCAAAATAAATTAAATACCAAGCCATGTCGCCATTTTGGGCAGGCGACCGTCACATTTTATGTTTGTCAATATTTATTTATTGTGAAGTAATTAGTGTGTTTTGTAATAAAATAATACATCTTATCGCTGGAGAAATTAATAGTGGTGATGTGAAAAATGGAAAATAGTGTAAGTTTTGTGTTTGGCCCGTAAGAACGAAATATAATTAGAGGTGTCAGTGTCAAATAATGGATTCTGCAAACAATTGATGAAAAGCCTTATCAACTTTATTATCACATGTGAGTACTATACATCACAAGATAGGTAATTTCATTAACTTTATTATGGTACATAACATGTTAGGAAACTAATAAAATAACCTGACAAACTTATCAAATTCCTAACGCAAGTCGATTGAAAATTTATTTTCGCCAGAACCTTGGACGCTATAGGGTCTACGAGATTCGCTGTACAAGGACATTCCAAAGGTTAAAAGGATCCCTTAAGGATCACTTTGTTGTCTGTCTGTCCGTGGGTCACAATCCTTTTTCTAAAGAATGCATGCAGGTATCAAATTGAAATTGATATCAATTACTCACATCTGTAGACCTATGAAAATTCAGCTATGCTAGGAAAAATTCAAAATTCTTGGTTCATGCAGTCAAAAAATATGGCTGTTTGTGTCCCAAATTTTCTGAACTAGCCGAATTTGCATGAACTCGCAAGGGAATGAAAACCTATAAGGTACTTCCAGTTGACCTAGGATCATGAAATTTGGCAAAAAGCATTACACACAGGTAAAGGGGAAAATCCGAAAAATCTTTTTAAGACACTTTTTCTCAGGAACGTGTGGAGGTTTCAAGTTGAAACTATAAATAGCAATCGCTCAGGTCTGTGGTCTCTTGAAGTTGAGAAAAAATCAAACATCAAGGTGATCATAAAATACCGCCGTTTGTGACACAATTTTGCGGAATTTGCTTGTCACTCGCAAGGGATTCAAAACCTGTTGGCTACTTCTTGTTGACATAGAATCATGAAATTTGGCAAAAAGCAAGGTCTTATAGCACAAATAAAGGTAAAAATCCGGAAACTGTAAGATTTGAAGATAACTGTTTGATGACAAAAATATAATGTTTTTGGTGAAAGTACATACTTACCTAAAAACCCTATCGTAAACATATCTAAAGCTGGGCATTCACGGTCAGTTTGATCGACGATAGAACTGATACAATCTATCGACGATCAGAGTCATCCGATAGATCGGATGAAGCCGTTCGCTTTCCCCACTCACTGGCGTAAAACTGGATTTCAGTCTCTCGATCGACGGCAGTGCTGCCAGATCGAAAACCCCATTCAGCCCTAACAATGCTCAAAAAACATATAATTACTCTCATTTGTGATATTTGTAAATGTCTCTAATTGTAACTAAATAATTCAACTTAAAATTAAAATATAAACCATATTATCAACATAAAATGTATTCTTAAAAAAAACTTGTTTTTGCCTTTTTAGCTTGACTGCTAGCTTACTTTAAGCTATCTGTTTTCAAAAGGCAGACATCAATAGTGACTGAAATATCCTGGGATATATTTGTATATATTCCTCATTGATGTTACTGACATTTAGAGATTCCCTATATAGATTACATTGTTTTGATAAATGTTTGAATGGGATATCTTTCAATATAGGTTAGGTTGGAACTTAGAAGGTGTAGAGTCCAGTCAGATTGTAAAAATTAGATGGGTCAGAGTGTTGATAAGGGGACGAAACCAGCCCCCTGTAGCAAGTAAAGTTCCAATCCTTTTTATGCACTTTATTGTATAAGTAGAGAGAGATCACACACAGTAAAGGTGGCATCTCTCCCGATAAGTCTAACGTCACCAACCATCATAAGTCTTATGACAGTTGGTGACGTACGGTCGCTACATGTGTGTGTGTGCGGATTGATGGTGGGGTTACGGGCTAATAGCTAACCCTATTTTCAGAAGTTGTCAAGCTGCCTCTGATGCAACATGTGAAAAATTTATTTTGCTAGGTACTTAATATTCGTCATATTAAGTCCAGACTCTTATATATAGAAGAGAGCCTGCACCCCCATTATAATCTAAACGAAAAACAACCTCAATCCAAATTCATTTTCGATTACAGGTGAATCGCGCACCCTGCCTGCGCAGACGCACATACCGCGCCCATGGTCGTATCAACCCCTACATGTCATCGCCCTGTCACATTGAGGTGAGTCGTCATACCTTTACAGCTTTGGCACACCACAAGCAGGACAGGATTATGTCGGTAGCGGGACGGCTTGTCAAATACAAGAAAAAATGAAGCATGACACCAAATTCCAAAGCCGGATAGTGCATCAGTGTGGTAGCCATTTGAGAACTTTGACAACCACCCTGATCCTGTCCACGCTTAACGCGAATCACAGTGGGAGAGATATATATACAGCTGGCTTAGGCCGTGTGTGTGCCTCCAGAAAGCCCAAAGAACAGGAGCATGGCACATACACCAGGTTTTAGAGCACAAATGGAGCACTCTGTCAGCCAACTGCCTGAATTAGAGTCTCAATTAAAGCTGCGCACACCACACAACACAACTACAGTAACTCACCCTGCTTAGTCGGCAACCTGCCCGAAACCTGAACCCAAGACCTTGGTCGTAGGGCTAAGCAGGAACACAGTACACTCACTCACCCCACATACATGTTACCATATTCACACATTTTTGAAGCATTTTTGCAATTTTAATTTTTCTTTGTTTTACTTATTTACTTTACTACTATATACTACTTTACTTTATTACCCTATTGAATTTTAGTTTTTAATATTGATTGTATTATTTATTTACATATGCTGTGAATTAGCAAATAAACAAATGAAATAAAATGAAATGTAGTGAATGCACACCTATAAATGGAATTTAAGAATTATTTACTTGAAATCATAGGTTTCACCTGTCCACGTCGAATTATTCGAATCTGGAGAACCTCAGAAAAACTGAGGTCATTAATCTGTTCGGTGCGGAGTAGCGCGGAGGTGACGGATAGCCTACGTACGAGTGACTAGTCTACATTCACATGCCTTCAACAGGTGTGCCTGAGCGAGAGGGAAGACGCCGTAGCCCGGGCCGCCGCCGCCGACGCCGCGCCCGCCAAGAAGAAGCTGAGCAAGAAGAAGCTCGCGCGACAGAAGGAGAAGATGATGAGGGAGTAGGACGGAAGGAATAAACGATGATGTTCATGTTGTGGCTTTTATTGTAGCGGGCTGCATAGTTGAGGTGAAGCTGAAGGATAGACTTACTAAACTTGCGCCTAGCAATAACAGCTAGGTTTACAGCGAGGCCTCGTATAAACAGTTGGTCAAGCCAAGCCAGCGCTGGCTGCCAGACTTTTTCAGTAGGCAGTTTTGAAGATTAGAAATAAATTACTTACTTTTTCACAAACTCCGCGGATAGAATACGCGGCTCAGTCGCACCCTGTGGAAAATGCACAATTCTTAAAATGCACTTATCGCAAAATTAACTTTCGCAAAAATTACCTTTCTCACGATGAACCACTAACAAAATGTACCTTAATCACCTCTTAAAATATACACCTTTGAACATAAATACTTAATATCGGTTCTTATAGTGACCTTTCCATTCTATATAAGCACTTGATCATAAAACCTTTTCAGTAGAAGATGGGTTTCTAGTGACTTATCAGCACCGGCAATGTGTTTTAGACAGAACTCCACAACAGCCATGCCTGCAGATGAAGTACAGTAAATCATTTATTCAGCGTCAAAATGCACTCACAAACCCTGTATTTTCGAGATTTTTGAGAGCGGTGCATTTTTATAAATCAATGAATTTTGGGAAAGGTATGTTTTGCTCACGAGGTACATTATGCGACGGAACTGAATACGCATCTATACTGCCAGGCACACGCGTCAATGTTGTGCGCCTCCTGAGCCGCCGACACTGCCATGTCGAATTCTTCCCGAGTGCTGTAGACTTGGCGGTGGCTTGTCCGTTAGACTGGCGCCAGCGCCACTCCTTGAGGTGGTTAGACGGGCGCTCTATTCACGCCAGCACTGGCTTGGCTTGAAAAACTGGTTATGCGCGGCCAACACTTGACATGTTTCTCAAAAACGACTAGTGCCTACCTAGGCACTAGTCGTTCGTAGTAGATATGCCGATGACTACTTACATAAAATTTACCACTAGACGGCAAACCTGTGCGACTAGCCCTGGGTTACTGACTTGAAAGCCTACTTACCACCTTTGGTTTTCTAATACAGAGATTCATTCTAGATTTCTTGTGCAATGAATGACGTAAGTTAAAAAATTCCTTCCGCTTGTGTAGAAGACATAAAAAAGAGAGTTATGAGTTAACACTAGTCACAGAAAAGATCTTTAAATTTTAAAACCGCGCTAATGGCGTGTCAGATTAAAAAAAAATGAAAAAATATGCCTTTATTTCTAAATACATGTTCATGACAGTTTACACGCCTTCACGTCACTCCCATTACCGTTTTGCGAGACTAAAAATTAAAGATCGTTTATGTAACTCAGAGTCGGTCCAATTAGGTTACATTTATTTCTTGCACTTCAAATATTTACGATTATTTATACGCCTATTCTAATACAAGTAGGTACTACTCCTCCATGCCAACTAGGCACCGGTAAAGTGTGTACCGCACATAATAAGACGAACGCATTCGTAGCATACCAACCCCGCGGGGGTAGTGACACGGGATAGTGAGAGACATCTATCCATTTTATAAAGCTGTGTCTCACCTTTCGCGCCAAACCGCCCACGCTGGGCATGCAGCGGTGTGTGGGCAGAGCCGTATTCCACCCGAGAGCCTAGTTATCTTGGTGGCTTAATATCTACATCTACATAATACACTACCGATATGGAAGCTCACGGCTTTTCTCACGAATCAAATGCTCATTTTCCTTTTTCAGGCTTTGTATCTCCATGCAGACCTGACACAGACAATTTCCCAAGAAAAAGTTGGCCTCGGCCATTGTTTTCGCATTGTAGCTTGCTTCTAGTCTCTTTTTGATGGCACATCTGATTTTTCGTCTCAAGTAATCGTTCTCGAATTCGACATGTTTGATTCTACATTCGCAGGATAGGTTCATGATGCTGTTAGGTCTTTTAGTCTTTGGTTAAGATGACGCAATGTAGTGACTTCGGCTTTTGCGTCATGTATTCTCGATAATAATGTTTCATTCTTTTTCTTGAGCTCGATGGCTCTGGTCATTTCCTGGTGCTGTTTCTCTGTAGCATGCAGCAGCTCACAATGTAGTTTCTCGTTTGTCTCTAGAATTCTGTTGAAAGCGTTGAGTGTTATTGAAGGGGTGTCGTTGAGGTGACCTTTTTGAGATTTCATAATATTGGGGCAAGGGGGAGAAAAACTGAAATTTGGATTTTTTTGTTATATTAGGTATCTTTTTGTTTTGACCTAATAGAAATGAATATTATTGTGAAGTTTATCTTGACATTTTTTTTAGAGATTTAAAGGTTCCAATCAACAACAAAACCAGCCTTCTTGGTTAACGCCTTGAGATCAGCCTATAGAACTCCTTCTACTAACTTTCCTTATTTCCTACTATTGTAGATACTGCATACTGCGTATAGCCCTACCGCAATCTCATGGCATAAAAAAAAAAGGAAAAAATGTGATTTTCATATGGCAATGTCAATTGTTGTTGTTTATACCTGTGACCTGAGATCTGTGAACCGCTGCTGAGATTTTATGATTTCTTCTTGTTACTTTGTTGTTTTTGTGGCAATGTCGCAAAGCCACTTCGATCTCAAGCGAGAAATATTGTTTTCAATGTGTATCGTAAAATAAGCGAAGAAGAAGGCGAAAATCAACCTCAATATTTGATTTTAAAGCGTGTCGTAGAGTTGACCGGTAAGTTGGACTGAGTTGGTTTGATACTTTAGTTTATTTTATATTTTTCTTACTTAATTGTAGCTTCTTTATAGGTGTTTCCAGTACTACTATACGACGAATTGTAGGTGAGGGCACATCGAATAATGGTGTATTTTCCACGCCTGGTAAAAAGTGGAGAGGGGGGAAGAAGAAAATCAGCTTGGACAGCTTCGATTTAGAGTTGATTAGGAATAAAGTAAAAGAATTCTATACAGTTCGGAAGGAAATTCCAACAGTAATGAAACTGTTACAAATTCTTCGACAAGATATTGATTTCAACGGAGGCAGAGAAAGTTTGAGGTAAGAAAAATATAAAGTAATAATCCCTCTCACTCTCACTCTTAAGAGTAGGCCTGTGCCCTGCAGTGCGATAGACTGATGATGAAAATGATGAATGATAAGCTATCAATTGAGTAACATGATAAATGTTATTATTTTTTACAGACTAATACTTAAGGAGATTGGTTTTGAATATGTTAAATGCCAATCAAAAAGGACCATTTTGATGGAGAGAGATGACATAAAACTACAAAGATACAAGTTTTTGATGCGTATGAAGGAAAACCGAGAAGCTGAAGAGCATAACCAATTGGATGTGATTTATTTAGATGAGACTTACATTCACGGTTCATGTTCTGTAAAAAAGTGCTGGCAAAGCAAAGATATGGCAGGTCCATCTAAAAGTATTTCACTTGGAGCGAGGTGGATCATTGAAAACGCTGGTGGCGAAAATGGCTTTGTACCAAATTGTTGTCTGGTGTACAGGTCAACAAGTGTCTCTGCTGATTACCACCACGACATGAATAAGGACAATTTTACAAAATGGGTGACAGAGAAGCTAATTCCAAATCTGACAAGACCTTCACTAATTGTTATGGATAATGCTAGTTATCATTCCGTACGGGTGAACAAACCACCCACACAAGCCAATCGTATCGCTGATATAAAGGAATGGCTTCGTGCAAATGACTTACATTATTATCTTTGGCGTAAATGTCAATTACTTGAAGTAGTGAAACAAAACATGTCTGCGCCCTTGTATGAGATAGATGAAGTATTAAAATCGCACGGTCACGAAGTTTTAAGGCTCCCACCTTATCATTGCACCTTAAATCCCATAGAAATGATTTGGGGTATAATGAAGCAAAAAGTTGCTGATAAAAATGTAAATAGGCCTGCAAGTGACATAAAATTATTAACAGAAGAAGCGTTCTCACAAATTGGTGGAGTGGAATGGCGAAAATGTTGTGAACATGTAAAGAAAATTGAAAACGATTTTATCAAGCAAGATAGAATAATTGAGAGGCTGGAAGAGCGATTTATAATAAATACCTCTTTATCTTCATCATCTGATGAAGAACAAGAAATGCAAGTGGAGTTCTTGGAATCGTTTTCTAGTTCTGAATGAGGTGTTAAGTTTTAGTATGATTTAAATGATATATAATAAATTAGTAAATAATAATAATAATTAGTACATAAAGTAATGTACGATTGATTTACTTTTCATGACTTATTTTCCTTTGAAGAACCCGATGTATAACAATATTCTTCATACACATACCTTATATACTTCATGTTCATTAATCTTTGAAATAAATAAAAAAAATACAGTATCAAGATCGTTTAATCCAATTTCCCCAGTATTGCACGCAACAAATTTTTATTTCCCCATTTGCCATGAGATTGCGGTAGGGCTATAATCTCTCTGTTGTAAAGACTCCTTTTATTTTTATATCAGGTAAGTACCTATATTCTACATTATACCTTTTCTCCAGTCCCTAGTCCATATTCTACATTATATTCTCTTTGTATTCTATTTAATCTGCTTGACATGATCTTTTGTGTGAATATTTGATATTTTATAGTTTTATGGCTGTGTCGCTTGATAACAACATCTTTTTACACAATTTTTTACATTTCTCCATATAAGTCCCTTGTACCTACACCAAATTATAACACTACCAGGGAATAATATGAAGTAGGGTACTACCCGGGCGAGCTAAGAAGACACGGCTCGAGTGACGTTTGTGCAAAGTACAGTGTGTGCAGTACAGTAGGTAATACATATAGGTACCTATGTATTACTAAATCGATATTAGGTTTAGGTTTTGCATTGTGAGTCAGTCAGTTTAGTGTTTTTAGGCGGCGTTATTGGGCGACCATAAAACTTGAAAGATGCGGTAGTAAAACCTTTTTAATTAAAATTTATTTAGCTATCATCATCATCATCATATTCAGTCCACATCGACCCCCTGCTGAGCTTAGGCCTCTTCTCTAAGGCGCCACTCTCCCCGGTCCTGTGCCAATCGCACCCAGTGGGATCCCGATGACTTGATGATATAGTCGGACCATCGGGCTGGTGGTCTGCCCACTGGCCTTGCCGCTCTCGGTGGCCACCAGTCTGTGACTGATTTGGTCCACCGTCCGTCTTGCCGTCTAGCCAAGTGTCTCGCCCACCTCCACTTCAATCTCGTCATACGTTTGCCTACATCTGCGACCTTCCTTTTCCGTCGAATTTCGATGCTTGGCACACGGTCAACGAGAGAGATACCAAACATGAAACGCTCCATCGCTCTTTGTGCTACTTTTATAAAATGCACATTGTGCTTTGTGAGCGTCCATGGGTGCTTCGGCTCCATAGGTGAGGATGGCCAGGACACATTGGTTATACACCTTGGTCTTCAGGCATTGTGGGAGTGAGGATTTGAAGACATGACTTAGTTTCCCGAAAGCAGCCCACCCTAATCCCACGCGTCTTTCAATCTCCTTCCGCCTATGCATCTCGGTCAAAGGATAAACGATGTCCAAGATAGACGTAATCGCTAACCACCTGTACGGTGTTATTGCCAACAATTAGGGCAGGCACATTTAGTGGGTGACTCGTCATGATCTTGGTCTTGGACATGTTCATCCTGAGACCGACATTTAGGGAAGCTTCGTACGATTCTGCGAGCATATGTTGGAGATCTGAGACGCTTTCGGCAACGAGAATGAGGTCATCCGCAAACCTGAGCTGCGACATGCGTGCCCCATTAATGTCGACGCCTCTCTCACTCCAATCCAACGTCTTCATAATGTCCTCCACAACGTTGGTGAATGGCTTGGGTGAGACAATTTTTCCCTGTCGGACACCCCGGTCCATAGACACGGAGTCGGTGTTCCTATGCATACCTGCATTGTCGCGGTCCTGTACAGCTCCCGGAGGGTATCGACGTATCGCATGCCAATGCCGCACCGATGGAGGGAGTGGAACAAGGCCCAGTGCTCGACGCTGTCGAACGCCTTCTCATAATCGACAAAGGCGAAACACAAGGGCTGGTTAAAGACCGCTGGGTCTGGATAGTCTGGTTGGTATCGCATACCCCATCGTTCGATGCGTATAAGCTCCCGTAAAACTCCTCAACTATCTTTATATTTCGTCACGATCCGTCACAATGTTTCCGGCTGTATCCGTAAGCTTACTTATCTCCATCTTGTTTTTGTTCTGCTTTTGAAATAATTTTGGGCCCATATCGTCGTCGATGGTCTTGGCAATAGCACGGGTGTTGTAGGCCCTGACGACTTAGCGGATCACCTTTCTAACAGCCCTTATTGGTGTTGTTAAGCTCTCTTAGGTGTGATGTGGTGGTGTGATTTCCCTTTTCTTAGATAATAGAGGCGTCTTGGGAGACAATTTTGCCTCCTTGGGTGGTCTTCTCCCCCAATGTGCTTCTCGGTGGTGGATTTTAAATATAGAGCAGAGCGCGTGGTTTAGTGAATCCACATCCTGGTTCTTTTCCATTAGCCCATCGAAAGAGTTCTTCAGCTCCAGCTGAAACTCCTTTTGTAAGAATTTGGAGCTATTCGGGTCGAATTTCGGAGCAGTTGAGGTGATCAGTTTCACTCTATCTTTCGGCGGGTTATACCTGAATGTGGCTCTCACCAACCGATAGTCACTACTGGTTTTGAAGTTTGATAGAACGAAAATATCGGTTATATTCGACTTGTGTGAGCTAAGTATGTAGTCAATTTAATTTTTCGTCCTACCGTCCGGGCTGGCCCAGGTCCATTTTCTTGTGGGTCGCTTTTTGAAAAATGTGTTCATGGCGTATAGGTGATGGTGCTCAAGAAAATTAACCAGGGTTGGCCCTCGGGGATATCGACTACCCAGCCCATACTGTCCGACCGACGCTTCCTCTTTTGCTTGGGGGTCCTACTTTGGCGTTGAAATCACCCATCACTACCGTATAGTAGCCTGGGTTCTCTCGACACGCCCTCTATATCCTCGTCAGAGGCAAACCAAATAACGTCTCTGTTGACAGGCTGAAACCAGCATGATGAGAGAAACCAGAATTGTAGAACCCACAATTCCATACACTACAGTTCCAGCGACCAGAACTCCAGAGCCCGAAATCCCGCCAACACCATTTCCTGTTCCGGCGACCAACGCAGAAAAGACGACTCGGAGCGGTCGAAGAGTCAGATTTCCCGATTTTTATCGACCGTAGCAACGGTCTGGCCAGGGGGAATATGTGGCGTCACATCAAATAATATCGCCACCTTCAAAACGCTCCGACGCTTCATCTTGGGACACACCCGCTAATCCGGCACGCTCGCCTGTCTCACCCCGCGATGGCCTGCAGCCGACCGGCCCAGCGAGCCAGCCGCGCGCAGCGCCTGCGCATACCAAACTGCTACTCGCTTCGCTAACGTACCTACGTCTGTGCGCGCTTAAAGCTTTCGATATTTGTGTCGCTATTGTTGCTTATGCTTTGTAATTACTATTGTCTATAACTTTCCTTCTTCAGTAAACTTCTTCCGTTATCTAAATAATACTATTCATTTCGCATAAAGCCTTCACTCATTACCATACCTACCACTACATATGGGAACATTGGTAGGACAAACATCGTCTCCCCATAGGCTCTAAGTTTTCATCTTCTTTACGGTCTGATGCAGGGGCGTACACTTGGTACGTCATTGATCGCGTATCTCTTACTCAGCGTCAGATTAACATAACATACTTTTGGAGACACACTCGTTATAAGTATTTTGGATTGCCGAGTAGAGACTCCTTAAAGACTTGTGGATCAAAAAGCCGACGCCACCATATGGGGAGTCATCGTGGCCTCTGTGGTAAAGCAGACGACCAGATGCTAGGTGCGTTAGGTCTTCGCCCTGCCTTCTTACTTCCGAAAGTCCTGTTAGGTGCCAGTTCATACGTTCGACTTCTTCTAGCAATTCGAGAAGCCTATCAATTTTTTTTTTGTCCCCATGAATTTCTCTGAATTGAAGTTTTGATGAGTAGTTGCTGTGTGCAAAACAGTAAGGTTTATCTATTTTAAGAACTTTGCCGCAAAACACGTTTATTACGAGTCAGTACTTGTGAGTTGTGAAACACTGGCAATAAAATCACTGATAAAAGGAGGAAGACCATAAGCGACCTTTAAAACTTTTTAATGGGACCAATTCGCAATTTCAGATAAAATGAATGATACGTTTTAGTCGGTCGGTTTGTAACAGCTGATTTTTTTCGCAATTTCAGTGTTAGTCGTACAGTAACAGTTATTCAAATTTTATGTATAGATTCAGCTGCAAATTTCTCGGGTACAGCTAAAAAAAAGAAGTAAAATACTTACAGTACTGGTACCTACATCATTTTTTTTAATGTTCATATATTTTTTTACATTTATTTTAATCCTCGTCCATTGTAATTTCTGAATTTTCATTTTCTTCACATTTAAAATAAATAACCATGAGTTTTTCGATATTTTCTAGTTTTAACCGGTTTTTTTTGACGTTTCAAATCCATTTATAAGTTGAAAAATATCTCTCAACATCTGTAGAAGTCAGTGGAGCATATTTAAGACACAATATAAAATCATTTGCTTCTTTTCAATTATCTCACTATATTTTCTAAGTTCATCAAAATCTGGGTTTCGTTCCATGATATATTCAATTTTATTTTTTATATTCTCGGAGTTACACTCGTTAATTTCATCACTGACTTGGAGAAAGGCAAGAAATGAATGAGCTAGGGATAAATCATGTTTCTGTAGCTTACCAACAAAGTTAGGTGTCAAGCGGTGGTAGTAGGAGGGTACCAATCAGATAACTAATATTACAGTGACATCTGGCGTTCCTCAAAAATCACATTCAGGACCCTTATTTTATAATATTTACCTCTTCAACATACCTCAATGTTAAAAAAATTATAACTACTTATGGTACGCCGATGACAAGAAGATATTCAGGCGAATAAAAACCACGGATGATTGCCACTTACTCCAATCTGATCTCGACAATCTCGCAAATAACTACTCGGAAAACCGCATAAATATAAGTAAGATCTTTTTCACGGAAAATAACAAAAATAGAATACAATTATAAAATGATTAACGAACCTATCTCAAGAACTAAAATTGTACGAGATTTGGGAATAATGCTTGACCATAAACTTGCCTTTAATAAACACGTTGAACATATCACGAAAAAAGTGGCCAAGTGCGAGTCGGACAAGCCCATGAAGGGTTCCGTTGTAGCAAGCAAGTAAGTATGTGACTGACTGTTTGTGTTGTAACTTAGTTTTTCATTGTGTTTGTATGAATGACAAAGTTATCTTTGCGGTTTTTAATAAATGTTTTATATCTTAAAAACTCCTTATTTTATTTTGTCCAAACCAATTTTTGTTTTAAGTATGTATTGAGATACACAGCATCAGAAACCTCTCTATTGACGACCTTTCTATTGACACCCCACACATATAAGTTTGATGATAAAATATTTTTTTGGTTTAGTTCCCCCTTTAATTGTTTTAATTTTTAAATTTTTGTATAAAAATCGTAAAGCGGTTTACAGAATACATCTACATACCAAGTTTCAACTGTATAGTCCTTATAGTTTCTGTATAAATTTGCTGTGACATACGGATGGACGGACGGACTGACAGACAGACTTGACGAAACTATAAGAGTTCCTTGTTTCTCTACGGAACCCTAAAAAGCATTCAAATCATTGGGTTTTATTATCTAAAGTAGTCTCCCATTCAATGACCAACACTGATTCAAGGCTCTTTATTTTGAGTACGTCAGAAGTATTTTGGAGTTCGGAGCAGTTGTCTGGCGAGCAGTCTAAGCTCACTACCGTACCCAAATAGAGCGAATTTAGGGTCTGTTCGTGAACCATCTTAACTATAAAGCTAGGTTTCTATCTAACGACTATGCCGAATCTTGCTCACGTCACATGGTACTGTCGTTAAAGGACACGCGCGATGTCATCGATAAGATGTTTTTATTCGACCTATTAAATGGTAAGTTCGACTGCGGAGAACTTCGCAAACATTAAGTATATGGTTTAATGTACCCAACAAACGAAACCGTCGTACACCATTGTTGTATGTAACTAATTTCACAACAAACTACCCGCAAAACTATTTTTCGCTTACTTTATTAATAGTCATGATGTATCAATATTCAGATAAGCAATGAGTTTTTACCACGTAGTATAACATTAACCTTCATGCAGTTTATGGACGCAGTAAAGAGGGTTAAACTATTATTATATTCAGTTGTATGTATGTAAGTCCTGGAATCTTGCAATCAATATCTCACCTACTTTCACTGACGCTATCGTGCTGAAATTTGGCAGACATATTTGGTTACGATGACAATGCACGGTCCATCAATTGCCGCCATTTTTAATCCAATATGGCGGACGTTACAAAATGGTGATATATAATTTTTACAGCAACCCATAAGACATGGGTATCAAATGAAAGGGCTTGCTGAGGTGAACACGAAAACTAATACAACAACAATTTGAACCGATTTTGATTAAATTTGTCATTTGTTTCAGAGTTCTCCAACGAAATAAAATAAAAAAAAGCAATGATTGAATGCAAATCACATGAAATTAATTAAACGAAATGCTCAGACTTAGAAACACTGGGAATGTCATAACTAAAAAATAAAAGTAAATCAATGGTAAAAAATAACTTTTTAGAAACAAGCTTATATTAAACGCTCTAAAAAGAAGAAAATAAACTTTAAATTGAATCAAACCTATCAATTAATTACATCACACAATTTATAATGATATAAAAGCTTGCTGCGAGACTTACTTGCAAAACCAAGTTCTGTCTCCAAGTCCTCATTCCATCACGAGAACGAGGACTCGGAGACATTATCATCTGTTTGAATGAATTCAATGTGTACGGAACCCTTTGTGCACGAATCTGACTCACACTTGACCGTTAATTTTACATCCTATAGCGACCCATAAGTTTTTTTAAATCTAACTGAATGTAGGAGCTCATAAGCCTTTTAAAATCGAAGCTATCGTAGAAACCCTTAAATGGTAACTTTAAAAAGGTCTTCTAAGAATAACTTTGATTTACCTTAACGACGTATCTCCTCTTCAAACAAGGAACATCAAAAATGACAGATGAAATTTGATTCTATTGGTACCCTTGATTGTCCATAGACAATTACAGACTTAACACTTTCATTCGAAAACTAGTATATCAATCCACGTGAAATTGTATAGTGTATGAGCAATTAAAAATGAGGGCTTATTAAAAGGCCCCCGGGCGTCTAGCTGATGAAATGGAACGGAACCCTGGGCTTCTACCTCTAACTCATAGAAGGATTTTTAAAAGGTCTTCGGGCGCTAGGAGTTTAAGGCAGGTTATTGAAGTATCTGCTACAATATTATGTGTAGATGTCGGTGACCATATTTAAACATATTTTTGAAGTCTAAAATTCGACATCGACCCTTGCAGTGTAGTGACATGTATACCCATTGTCCATGACTGGTGATGTTAGGATGGTGATGTCACACAACCGGAATACCTTTCTGGATTAATAGTCTGCATAGGAGTGTCTAGATGTTCTTTAGAATACCCATTGTTCGAAAGGCTCACTGATGACAGTTAGCTAACATTTTCGATGCGTTCGCAGATTTCAGAACACACGGAAATACATACAATTTAAATAATCTCCATATTCAGATTGTTTCGAATTATAACTCAACTCTATCTGACAAAAACATTACCCTATTTCCGGTGCAGTCGGGCTAAATTGATACGAGTGAAAATTTAATACGAATTCAGAACGCACTTCTCATGCTATGTATGTCAGCTCATACAAAATCTATTTTCATAGCAGCTGGCTGACATACACCAGAATCTGATTATTAATTACAGACCGCGTCAAATATCTATCTCAGAATGAGGGGAGATGACAACAAGTAATGTGTTAAAAAACTGAAACCCGAATAGATATAACGAGTATAACATCGCATCGCATGCTTCTAACGATTAGAGACTAAATGCAAGCCAAGATAGCTTTTAACAACCAGAGTGCCATCAATCTTGTTCGAAGTCCAATACACCACAGCAGGACGAATCATGTACCAGATTTCACTTTAACAGGGAAATGTATCCTGTAATATTGTTACCTTAGAGAGAAAATGTACCTATGCAGTAGTGATATGCCTGCAGATGTCCTAACTAAGGCACTGGGGTCCATAGTACTCAAAAGGTGTAAAGCTAGTTTAGGATTAGAATATATTTTTTGACGTGATAACGTCTTATAAATCGATGAATGCTGGCTGCGCGCACGAAAATGTGTCACGTTCCGCTGTTACTTTCCGCCTGAGCCGAGCGTGCATGCGAGAGTGCGGAACAAGCGATAGAGAGGCACGATCGGCCTAAGCGTTTCTTATGACGTTATCACGTAAAATTATCGTCTGTAAATAGACAATAGTACAAACTCCTTTAATTTTTATATCAGGCATATATATATATATATATTATAGAACTTTACATGTTCTTTTGTATGAATATTTGATATTTATGTTTTTTGGCTGTCTCACTTGAAAATAAACACTCTTGATAGCAAAATCTATTTTCACTATTTTTACAATTCTCTATATTAGACTTTTCTGCACCAAAATTCTAACACTTACACATACATTATTTATCTGAGGGCATCCCCAATCTTTCTAATGCCAATAAAAAGTGCGATACAGCATCGGCAATGTAATAGGCTGATGACTCAGTTCATCACCATTAGAACTATGAAGTATAGAGCCGTCAAATACATCTTAAATTCTATTGCACCGACGACGGCCTTGCATGCTTGCGTCCGTCTGAGATACCAACATAAACATACTGGCTAGATCCTTGCATGTCCCTTCACAGTAAACATGATGATTATCCAAGGAAACATTTTGAACTGTACTACTCAGAGATAAGGCAAAAAGAGAGGATGTAAATGGCATCTGCTGATGGTACCGTTTCTGATCAAGGAAGCGAATGCGTCAACCTAACACCAACCTACGTCAACAGTATGATTATTCTGATTGTCACATCGAAGTATAGTGCAGTTGATTTAAAGCAATTGTCTATTGTTGGGATTTTCCGACGTGGTAAGTAACGGTTTTATTTATTGATATTTCCCTGCCACTTAGGATGCGACGAGCTGCAAGCTAAGCCGCTGTGCATACTGAAGTGAGATGTGTTAATTTTACCACGCCACATCCCATGTTTGTAAGGCATGTTCTACACAATCGGATGAAGGATTGGGTATCTTATTACGTTACAGGGGTTATAAGAAAGAATTCTCTGTGGCGGAAGCCTAAGAGATATTAAAAGGAAGTTATAAATTTAGTATGTAGGTCCTTAAAAGTCAAGAAATGAAAGAAAGCAGTCCTTAGGTAGGAGGCGTAGCAGCCGTCTCAGAAGATCCAGTAGGGCTAGTTGGCCTAGGCAGGAAGAGAGTGTCTCAGAAGATTCGGCAGAGCTAGTAGGCAGGAGGCAGGTGTCTCAGAAGATTCGGCAAAGCTAGTAGGCAGGAGGCAGGTGTCTCAGAAGATTCGGCAGAGCTAGTAGGCAGGAGGCAAGTGTCTCAGAGCTAATAGGCAGGAGACAGGTGTCTCAGAAGATTCGGCAGAGCTAGTAAGCAGGAGCAGGTGTCTCAGAGCTAGTAGGCAGGAGGCTGGTGTCTCAGAAGATTCGGCAGAGCTAGTAGGTAGGAGGCAGGTGTCTCAGAAGATTCGGCAGCGCTAGTAGGCTGGAGGTGTAGCAGCTACCTTAGAAGATCCGGCAGAGTTCCTCAGAAGTTCTCGGCAGATCCAGCCTACTAGAGGCTGGAGGTGTATCAGATAGAGAAGGGAAAACCCTACAACCTACCCAAAAGGACATGCCGTGCGTTGTCACATGTTCATGTGACGTGGCAAAAGTCACGATGTCACCTCAATGGGTCCAGAACGCCAAGATCGTATGATGAATGACATGATCGTATACTGGTAGCGTGTCATAGTGGGTGGGACAGATACTGTTGGATATGAAATCAAAGTATGGTTAGTAATTTAAAACCCAGTAGGTAGATGGAATGGTGATATTGATGTCGTACTTGGCTGGCCACTGTGTAGATATCGGAATTCGGATTACATACTGTTTTCAACCGACTTCAAAACGGTGGAGGTTCTCAATCTCGTCTGTTTTTTGAATGCATGTTACTCGATTACTCCATCAATTATGGACTGATTTTAATGATTCTTGATTTGATTGGTCGGTCATACTTCAGAGATGGTCCCATACTGATTGCTTTTTGAAAAAATCAACATATACAAAAATATATACAAACATGACGTTTTTGTTTGTCGCTCCATGCAGCAAAAGTTTTGATGAGGACTTTCCATGTGCACAGACTTCATTCGACTCCCGACCGGGAGGGAAGAAATAGGGCTTGAACTTGAAGACACTATAGGTGAAGAGTTTTTTGGACACCCATGAATAAAAACGATAGACACTTTAAAAAAACACGTATAATCTTATTCTAAGAGTAAGTCATATATAGCGTCATAGCGTCACACCTTTTCCCAAACGGGGTGGCAGAAGCACAAGTCTGCTACTTTGAGCCAGTTATTCAATACTCCATTTGCGTGACAAGGTGCTAGCCCATCGCCGCAGCTGTGGAGTAATGAAGGTTTCCTTACAATGTTTTCCATCACCGTTAGAACGTCCGTATAATGTACAGATGTAGTGAATATTCCTTTCCTTTCGTATTTTCTCGGAAATGTTCGCTTTTGTCTTACTACTTCACTCGCACTCAGTACCCATCGAGACAACGTAGGGAACGGTCGCATTGCAAGAGGAAGTATCTATATAGAGTAGTTAATACCACAGAAATATTTTGTTGATATTTATGTTAGATTTTGTGATAAACTTCATGGACTCGTGTATTAATGCAGGCCACCTATATTTATTTTTTTTGACTTTACATTTCACTCTTGTCTGTCATTTTTTTAAATACAGTGGAATTCGGGTATAACGACAATGAAGGGACCACTCTATTTTCGTCGTTATATCCGGAAGTCGTTACAGGCAAAGGTAAAGAGATACAGACACGTACACATGTGTAGTTTATATTCATTTATTATTGAAAATATTTGCACATAGTTATTCACCGGTACATTTAAAAAAATGTGTAATATTAGTTTGCTTCAATTTATTTTAATATATAAAGCTCCGAAACGTACACGCTTCCCTTACCTACTTAGTTGATATCTATAAACAAAAGGTAAAGGTCTCCACACTTGCTGACCATCTGTGTGCAATGGATGTAAACAAAAGATAAGAAATGTTTGTGAAAGAAAAAAATCTTTGTGTCTTTGGCGGCCGACTCCGGTCGCAATATCTGCATGGGATTTCTAGGAATTTGTTACAAATGATTCATTAAAAACAGTCGCTACACCCGAACTCGGCGTTACATCCAAAGTCGCCATAGCCACATGAATTTTGTACTAAAGTATGCTTTACCCTTGGTGTTGGTAAGTCCCAGGACGCAGTTGCCGGTAGTGTCGACCTCAATGGTCTCAACAAATTCTTTGCTGTCTCCCCTGTCGTGATGGACCCCTGTGTCAAGGATGCTACCCTTCGTAACTTGCGTACCAGAACGACATCCAGTTGCTTACCTTTCAACCTCAGGTCTGTCGGAGTTGGCGCAGTAAGGAAAGCTATTCTAGAAATCTCGTCCAAGGCTGTAGGTGATGACAATATCTGCTCTCAGATGCTATTCAGTGTACTCGATAATGTTTTACCACCTATAACGCATATAATTAACGCGTCGCTGAGCGAGTACTGCTTCCCAAGCCAGTGGAAAAGAGCATTAGTGATACCCCTGCCTAAAACTTCTAACTCGTCCTCCTTCAAAGAGTTCCGTCCCATTTCCATCCTACCAATCCTTTCCAAAGTCCTTGAATCAATTGTCCACTCCCAGCTGTCCTCGTACCTTTCCTCCATGGATTTACTGAACCCTTTTCAGTCTGGTTTTAGGCCAGGGCATAGCACCACCACCGCACTGCTCAAGGTAACTGACGATATCCAACTGGCAATGGATAAGAAGCAGCTCACAGTCCTGACTCTCCTTGACTTTAGCAGCGCCTTCAACTGCGTCGACTTCGATATACTTGTTGAAATCATAAAAACACTCAATGTCTCTTCACACTCGGCTCGCTGGTTTGACTCCTACCTGAGAGACCGCCAGCAGCGCATCAAGTCTGAAGAAGTTACTACGGAATGGTGCAAGCTCTCTACTGGTGTTCCGCAGGGTGGCATCCTTTCTCCTCTTCTTTTCTCAGTTTTCATCCATTCCATCTCGGATGTATTGTCTTCCTCGTATCATCTCTATGCAGATGACCTTCAAATTTATCGGCATTTTCCCCTGTGTGATCTGACTTCGACTGTAGAGGCTTTGAATGCTGACCTCGACAACATCAGGAAATGGGCTCTTTCGTATGGGCTATTAGTCAACCCGGATAAGTCTCAGGCGATGATACTGGGTACACGGCACTTACTTAATTTGTTGCAGCATAGGTCAGTTGCTCCCGTGCTTTATGACGGTACCATTGTCAAGTACAGCGAGAAAGCCAAAAATCTTGGGGTTGTTTTTGATACTCTTTTATCTTGGTCGCCCCACGTTTGTGAGGTCAGCAGACGAGTCTTTGCATCCTTTCATTCCCTTCGGCGTTTGCAGTACTTCTTGCCTAGGCAGACTAAAATCATGCTAGTTCAGACCCTTCTTCTGCCTTTAATTGACTACGCCGATGTTTGCTGGGCCAGCGCGAACGAAGATCTACTGAACAAACTCGAGCGACTTCAAAATCTCGGGATTCGGTTTATCTTCGGTCTCCGCAAGTACGATCACGTGTCCCAATATCGCAGGGAATTAGGCTGGCTCCCGATCCGACTTCGTCGTGATATGCACATTCTCTCCTTCCTCTTCAATATTTTGAGAAATCCGCGCTATCCCGCATATCTTCGTGAACATTTTGAGTTTCTTTTCTCTGGGGATAGACTTCGGAGATCTCACACGGTGTCACTTTTGTCAATTCCTCAGCACAACACTGTTGCTTACGAGCACTCGTTTAGGTTAAGGGCAATACGTTTGTGGAATGCACTTCCTTGCGCTATTAGGGATTGCACATCCTTGTTCTCTTTTAAGAAAAAGTTGAAACAGCATCTCCTCTCTTCCGCATAGTGGGTATCTTATAGTATGTATGTATGTGTATCTATGTATTTATTGTATTCTATTAATTTATTTTATAGTATGTGTAGGATGTATTGTGATTTATCTGATAGTATATTGACTTTATTTCTTTCCTTTAAATCTTAATTGTACACTAGGACTACCTCTCTATAAATATTTTTTCCTTTCCTCACAGGTTAGCTGTAAGAAATTTCTTTTTAGAAATAAGCTCACCTTTGCATATTGTTCGTTGTATTTTTTCCATTGTGTTTTCTGTGCAATAAAGAATTATTATTATTATTATTATTATTAAATTCAAGGGACTTAGATTTAACGTCGCTATAGGTAAATGGTCGCTACAACCAAGGTCGTAATAAATGAAATCCACTGTAATAAACATTGATTTTATTCGATCCACATTAACAATTCATAACAGACATGCAGAAAGCACTAAGAAAAGGGAAACGTTTAGATCGGCAAGCCTACGAAGTTATTTTCAATATATATTTATATTTCTTAACTGAAAATGATAAATTCAAACATACCAACTATACTGCTTACTTTTGTAAAGTCTAAAAACGAGTTTCGGAGGCCAGTGGAATTTCTCAACGAACAGTAAATAAAATATTGCAAAAAGAATACATAAATCAATCCACCTCCAATAGTCCAATAGAAGTCGGCAAAGTTGGGTAGACCAAATAAATTATTTTGTCTAGGTCTTGACGATTTTGACTACAACGTATAATTTCCATTTGATATACAAACAAGTACCTACAATTAAAGCCCTGAAGTCCAAGATATCCAAAGCCATAAATTTTAAGGGATGTGACTTTACGCTAAGAAAAATTCTTAGAAAAATGGGATTTCGGTATAAAAAAGTTGAAAACAACAGAAAATTACTTATCGAGAAAGATGATGTTCGTTTAAAAAGTGTAAAGTTTTTAGCCGCGATAAAAAAGTACAGGTTGCAAGGGAGAGAGATTGTTTATATGGATGAAACATACATCCATACCTCACATTTGGCAGGTAAAAACTGGGCTGACTCGTCAGAAAACGGAGTGAAACAGTTAATTTCTAAAGGACAACGTCTTATATTAGTGCACGCTGGTAGTAGAAAGGGGTTTATACCTGGGGCATTGTTAATGTATCAGTGATAGTCACCTGTTTTATCAGACTACTGATAAAACAGGTGACTATCACATCGCGATGAACAATGAAAACTATGAAAAATGGCTTCGTAATCAACTCATTCCAAACTTAGCTCCACATTCGGTACTAGTAGTAGATAATGCTGCATATCATAATAAGTACGTAGAAAAACCTCCTAATTTAAATACCAGGAAGCAAGACATGATTGATTGGCTATCCAAACATAACGTTCCGATTGATCCGTCATTAACAAAACTTGAAATATATGAAATTATTTGCAAGTACAAACAAGACTTTGTAGAATACTCTATAGATAAACTAATGAACGAATATGGACACAGCGTACTAAGATTGCCACCATATCATCCTGATTTCAATCCGATTGAAAACATATGGTCTCAAAAGAAACATCAGTATGAATATGACTACTGTGAAACAATTGGTACAGGAAAAGGTTAATATGATTGGTTTCGATGTTTGGGCCAAAGTATGTGACCACGACATCAAATGCGAAAACGAGTACCGAAAACACGAACCTGAGTTAGAAAATTATATGGCTAGTTTTGTAATCACCGTTCATGAAAACTCTGACGATGATACCCCAGAAAATAGTTCTGATTCTGACTGTGATATGGAAGTTGGAAGTATTGTTTCGCATCACACTGTCCACCCCGCTCCTCCTCCTCTTATCCCGCTGTCATAATCGAAGTCGTTCGAATCCAATCAGAAAATCATATTTATTTATATTAATTTCTCTGCTGGTTTGTTTTGCTTTATGTTGAGGTGTCTTTTTTGTTATGTCATAGTATTTTTAATGAATTACAAAAATTTATTGTTATAAAAAAGGACTGCAAAATCCTACTGTAGTTTTGACTTATAGTTAGACTTTTGGGGTTCCAATCCTTATAGAATCATTAGATCATCCCAACCGGAATTTGGTTTTATCAGTGCGTTTTATTGAAATAAAACGTCCTCAGTAACTAGTTATATTTTTGTTTACCTAACGAATTCTTTATATGATAGAATCGTGGTGGTTTTAACATCTCAGTGTAATATACGTCAAACGGGCAATTTGACATTGATAAATAAAGTATGCGATTTATTTGATACCTACACGTAATTTAATAATACAGTAATTCATAGACACATCGGCACCATTCGGGTGTTATCGTTGTTCCGAGTTTTGCCGATAGGAAAGGATTATTCACTACATCTGTACCTAAGACAGTGAACGATTATACCATAGAAGACGCCCTTCGAACATATTATCAGTCTAAAATGGTACAAAAAAGAGCACGGACCTTCACTTGACTAACAAGTAAAATTTAACCAATTAAATTATCACAAATCGTAAATGGCTCCTGATTGGTCTTCATGCAACACTAGGCCAGCCGTGACAGGCTGAAATACAGTGACACATACGCAGTGCTTCACTCACTGTCATCGTCGCGTCATCGTTGGTTGGCTTCATGCGATAATGAACCAGCAAAATTATACTTGTGTAAAATGGTTCTACAGAACGACTTCGCTAAGCTGAAAATATTATATTTTCAAATAAATTGTAAATTACTATTTTCCAAAGATAAAAAAAAAACGTAAATTCTAATCAATTATTAGGTATCTCCGAAACGGTTGGAGAGCTAAAATACTATCATTCATTGGGCTTTCACTAAAAGGCTAGATGAGTTTTTTTTGGTTCCATTAAAACGAATAAAATTAGGAAAAAAGTAATTTTTATTTAGGTAAAATATTTTTATTTTTCACAGTTTACACACAATTTTCAAGTTCAAGTAAGTCAAGTTGAAAAATAAATACTAAACAATGTTTGCCAGCAAGTTCTGAAAAGAAACATTATTAAAGAATCCAAATATTTATAAATATGTTATTACAGAGGAACAGCAGCAGGTGAACTCATTAAAGGTATACCTATAATATCGAGGGCTGCGTGGTAAAACCCGCTAACTCAAGTTTTTTCACAAATCAAGTTAACAATGAGGTCCTTACCCATATATCATGATCTTTCATGTGGTAAAATAATATTCTGTGATTTTCAGCTTTTTAGCTCAAAAATTGGTGCAAAGAACCCTTTAAGTCATCAAATTTCGCTTAAAATGACCCAAAAAACCAATAAATCGCTTTACGTTTTACGATTCTCATATTTTGATTCCGGAAAAACCATACAATCTCTGTTATATGATTTTACATACAAATATTTCATTCGTAAATGAGAATAACTTTTGCAATAAATCCAGATAACTATAATTACACGTTTTTACCAAACAACAAGTTAATGGTAACATTGAGAACTCATTGGAGCTGAAACCATTTAACGATACTTGCAGGCTTTTAGAATCAAAGTATTTGTATCAATTCCAGGATAAGCTTAGTTATCTTGTTTCATCGAACAAAACATTCCACAGTAACAACAGTAATTAGTGGTAAAACCCTATAAATAGAGATATCGTGTTTCACTGACCTGTTTTTGTCAGTCTTGATCGAACTCCGGCGCAAGACTTTACGATTTTCATTTTAATTTATTAAAGGTGATACCTACTACATAGTTGAAGAAGTTTTCATGTGTTCAAACCATGGGGGACAGAGCAAGAAAGTTAGTGCAACTGGCATGCAAGTTAAAAGACGATTCCGGTGAGTTAATTTGTTATCATAACCTCAAAATATCGTGGTAATAGTTGTCTATTTTGCGATGTTAGTAGAATTACTAATTCTGAAGTACATAATATTATATGAGTAAGATGATCATCATAATTACATGTCATACAAGTAAAACAATGCTCTAAGTATGTTGATTGTATTAAAGATCAACATTTACCGGGTTATTCCTCAATGATTACCCGCTTTTAATGTTCGTGTTACTTTGAAAATATTAAGGGAGAACCCTGTGTTTTATAGGGTTAGGTAAGGTGCTTTTTTAAACTAAAAGTTAACCTCTCCTTTTCCGCCGTCAGCATAAGCAGCGCGGCCCCGGTCACTCCATGTACCGCTGTCAGCATAAGCAGCGGGATGACTAATATTTTTGAAACCGGTATTTTTTATCCAACGGTTGGACCAATTTTTACGGTTCGATCATGTGTGGACACCCAATTAGACAAACTTTATGGTCTGTGTGCTAGTTTATGCTTTTCCGTAGAAAAAAATAATTCAACCGCGTTTTGAAAATCACTTTCTTCCGGACGCTCCCAACGTAACGCTGATTGAAACGCTGAAATATTCGAAAGTTTCTATAAGAACACCCTAATGTTTTTATTGTTTTGAAAAGGTTATTTTGTGTAGATTACGTAGGTATCAAACAACATGTACATGTTGTTGATAATTTTCTGATGTCGGCTAGATTTGTGTCGAGAGGGAGCATTTTCATAGAAGTCTGTGTTTCTCATGCCAGTACAAAAATAAACTAAGGTCACAGTGACATTTTCTACACATTGTGTAAAAGAGGGTTTCATTAGCTACTCAGATATACAACTCCCATAATTCTAAGTGTTACCATTCCAACAGAATCACTTGATATATTAGTCAAGTGCCGCGCAGCCCGCACGCTCAAAAACACTCCGGTATTTGTCGTTTTTGACGTCTCGAACTCCCGGGAAAGGAGAGGTTAAAGCCACATTCGCAGTTTAATGTGAAGGCTGGTATAATTGTCTCATTTTAGGTGCGCGTACTGTGCTACGGAGAATTCACCTACCCTATTTTTATATATTTCAGACGCGACGACCGATGATGAAAATGATTCATCTGATTTGGACGCCGATCAAATGATGATTGCTGACCAAATGGAGGACTTCATCAGTGATCAAGATGGTTCTCCTGACAGTTTGATTGCGGAAGCTCATTTAAGTTGGGCCCCCGGGCATGACCAACTTAGCGCCACTCCGTTCATGTCATCCTTGCCTGCTGCCGCCGGGCACAACCAACTTACCGTCACTCCGTTCATGTCACCCTTTCCTGCTGCCACCGGGCACGACCAACTTACCGCCACTCCGTTCATGTCACCCTTGCCTGCTGCCACCGGGCACGACCAACTTACCGCCACTCCATTCATGTCAAGTTCGCCTGCTGCCGCCGGTCACGACCAGCTTACTGCCACTCCACTCATGTCGCCCTTGCCTGCTGCCGCCAGGCACGACCACCTTACCGTCACTCCGCTCATGTCGCCATTGCCTGCTGCCGCCGGGTACGACCAACTTACCGTCACTCCGTTCATGTCACCCTTGCCTGCTGCCACCGGGCACGACCAACTTACCGCCACTCCATTCATGTCAAGCTCGCCTGCTGCCGCGGGGCACGACCAGCTTACCGCCACTCCGTTCATGGCATCCTTGCCTGCTGCCGCCGGGCACGACCAACTTACTGCCACTCCGCTCATATCACCCCAGCCTGTAGTCAACTGCCGCCGCCGACTTGCCGCTGACCATCAAGTTGCTGGCCCATCTAGCAGAATCCCAACCCCTCCACATACAGAAGAAGAAGAAGATCCTTTCGCCAGCGACTTTTCAGACTTAGACCCACCATACTTTCCAGAAACAGATCTAGAATCTAGTGACATGGATATTGTACATAAAAATGGAGCTGTTTTAATCCCAGAAAGTCCTGAACGAGACGACAACTACTCAGAGGAAATTGCTGTGCTTGTACTTGAAGATCTACTGCAAAAAGTTTGGATATCTGTACGACCTGTTAAAAGACGTAAAAGAGCTAAACCCTCTGAATGGAAAATAAATATATCACAGAGAAGAAAGGCTGATGGACTCCCTTTTATTACAAAAGGTAAAATGCGTTCTGCAAAGGTACCTAAGCCTATACAAGGAGTGTGTTGCAAACACAAATGCACTGACCACTTTTCTGAAGAAGATAGAGAAAGATTATGCAGAAATTATTGGAACATGGACTTTAAATCCAAGAAAAACTTCATTTTGTCATGCATGAAGATAGAACCTGTGAAAACACGTAAAGTACTGCAAAATCCCAACAAAAAAGGACGTACCTATAGTAAAAAATGCTTCTTCCAAAAGGATGGTCGTGAAGAGCAAGTTTGCCAAAAGTATTTCATTTTGACGCTATGCATATCAGCTGACGTTATCACTGATGCAATAGCAAAAAAAAATGATTTGGGATTCTACGATAATGAAGACCAGCGTGGAAAAAAAGAGCCCCCGAACAAAACAAGTCTAATTGACGTTCAATTTGTCAAAGAACACATTGAGTCATTCCCGGTAATGGAGTCGCATTACTGTCGCAAAGATAGCAAGAGGAAGTATTTGGCGCCTGATGTGAAATCGGTGTCTAAAATGTACGATCTGTACACAGAGAAATGCGTTAAGGCTGACCGAATTCCAGTTCATGAATCGAAGTACCGTGATATTTTCAATGAACACTATAATCTCAGTTTCTTCAAGCCAAAAAAGGATCAATGTGCTTTATGCAGCAAATACAACAGAGCTGTTGGTGAAGAAAAAACTGCGATGGAAGAAAATTATCATGAACACGTGTACAGAAAGACAATAAGCGCAAACGCTAAAGAGGCGGATAAAGATAGATCAAACTGTGATCCAAGTTTTATGTCAATAACCATTGATCTACAAGCAATACTGCAAATTCCTACAGGAGGAGAGGGTGTGCTATACTATCTCAGAAAGCTTGTACTTTATAATTTCACAATATATGAAGCACGCTGGCCAAATAATGCCTATTGTCTGTACTGGAGTGAAATAAACGGGAAGAAAGGCAGTTCAGAGATCGGTACTTGTTTGTTCTACTATTTGTCAAACTTGGTGCCGGAACAGGTGAAACATTTGACAATGTTCTCTGATACCTGCAGCGGTCAAAACCGCAATCAATACATTGCAGCGCTTCTACTCTGGACCGTACAAAATGTGAATCATTTAGAGATAATTGAGCAAAAATTCCTTGAAAGTGGTCACACATACATGGAAGTAGACTCAATGCATGCTAGTATTGAAAATGCTGCAATGTTTCATTCCATCAATTGTGTATCAGATTGGAAAAATGTATTTAAAGCAGCTAGGAAGAAGAGAGAAAAGAAAACTGCTGAGGGCACCAAATACTGCGTTGAACCGTACAGAGTAAAGGAATTCAAATATAATGAGATGTTTGATTTGAAGAAATTGGCAGGAACTTTGATAAAGAACAGACAGAAGGATAACTTTGGAGAGAAAGTTAATTGGATGAAAATTAAGAGGATAAAATTCGTGAAAGGAGATAAATACAAAATGTATTTCAATTATGATCTCTCTGATGATCTTCAATACTTGGATGTGTCTTTCAGTGAAAAAACTTCCAAAACTCCCAAGACAAGGTTCAGAAAAAATACTGATCTTGCATCAGTTGAAGAATTGGTGTATCCCGAGAGATTAGAATTATTGTATGAGCACCCATTACCTATAAGTGAAGCAAAAAAGAAAGATCTGCTAACGATTTGCGCTAAAGGGATAATTCCTGAAGAACTACATCCTTGGATACACAGTCTGAAGGTAGTCAAAAATATTGTCGTTGATGACGATGATGATTTGATTGAAAATTAAACTCTATAAGTACATGATTTGATTAAAAATTAAACTCTGTAAGTGTATTATTAGTATGAATAAGTTGAAAACTAAACTCTGTAAGTGTATATTAGTAGTTTGTTTATTGGCGTAAAATCCTTTAAGTAGCTCCCATATTTTGAAAATTATAAAATTAATCAATCTAGAAGTATAATTTTATTTGCTTTATTTATGTATTTCAAATGTCAATTAAATTTGTAATGAATATTTCTCATAATTTTAGGTCGTATGAATAACTAATAAAAAACTACAGACATCTAAAACTTCAAAGTCGATTATCTCAGTTTAATGTTTTACCTACTTAACGGGTTTTACCACGCAGCCCTCGATATAATTTATAAGATATTTTGTTTAACCTCTCAGTATCCGTACGCATCAATAGTTGCAAAGTCAAAATACCGTTGGTTACCATATTGATGCGCGGTGTTTACAAACCGGTATTTTGGTACAATTTTAGTGCATAATGTTGGCATGCTTGGCAAGTGTAAATGCGGCATTAGTCAAACTCTACCATGAACATATTTGTCTGTGGTATTTCGTTGAAAAAAATATTCAGACTGGAAAAAAGAAAATCACTTTTTCTCGCGCGCGATTTTTGACTGATCTTTTCTGAGCTTTTATGGTGAATATTGAATTGTTTCTATAAGAACATACTAATGTGTTCATTGTTTTGAAAAGGTTATCTTATGTAGATTACGTAGGTATCAAACAACATGTATATTTGTTGATGTTTTTCTCATGTCGGCTAGATTCGTGTCGAGAGGGAACATTTTCATAGAAGTCGCTGATTCTCATGTCGGTACAAATATAAACTAGCTGCGGCGATGGGCTAGCCCTCTGTAAAGCAAAAATGGAGTATTGAATTAACAGCTAAACGTGAGCAAAGATGCACCTCTGCCACCCCGTATGGAAAAAAGCGAGACGCTACATTATTATTTTCAAACTTAATTAACAGAGCAATAACAATGAATTGTCAACATAATGTAACCTAATATAGCATCACGCCTTTTCTCTTAAGCGGTGGCAGTTACGTGCATTCAACTACCTGCTTCATTTGGCATAACACCATCCCCCTAGATAAAATGTGATTTATTATTTTTTTGGTTTTACTGAATTTGTCGACGTACTTACACGTGAAAAGTGATCCCACTGTCCCTAAGGCGACGATCTGTATGGTTCTTACACCACTTCACTGCACATGCAGGCATTTTGAATTAAAATAATCTTGTTATAAAGAGCCCGGTGAGCCATCTACACTCGAATGCGTCAAGGACCGGACTGAAACCTCCCTGGGTTGAGCATTTACGCCCCGCCCATTTGGGTTGACTTCTCGTTGCGTCAAAATACAGCGTAAGGTATGTTTCTATGGTATAATCGTTCACTGACCTAAGATAAATGATTTATCTCATTCCTACATGGTCAGGAATCGAAACTGCGTCTGCTGTGTGAGAAGGAGGCATGAAACCCATTAGACCATGTAGCTCTTTATCATCATAAAAAAAAAGTCGTACATAAAAAGCCAAATTCACTAGGTATCTACGATTGACGCCAGGAACAATTTCATGACTTCCTTAACTGCCATCGAACAGTTACTCTTTCAAATCAAGCGAGCCTGCGTCTTCCTTGCTATTATTTTTATTAACTCACTATTCAATTTGTCGCGATCTGTCATGTATTTTTAATGGTTTATAAGTGATTTCTCGAAGACGGCTGAATCAAGATCTGATGAGTGGGATCCTGATAAATCAAGGGAACTCTTTCATATTAAATCGTGCGGTTTAGTGTCGGGAAGCATCGTTTTGTGAAGTGGAACTGCTGATGAAGACCACAGATAGCCACTGAAACTGCTCAATACTAGGTATCCCTCAGGTTACGGTGGTTGATTATTTCATAACTGTTGCTCAGTAATGTATCTATGCTCGTCATAATGCATATGGTGAAGTGAAGGTGAATGTGACGAACCAAGAGGGAGAATTCGTCAACGATTTATCAACTTCAGTCAGGAAGTCAGGAGTCGGGAAAACGATGATGGGAATTGGATGGAGAAATCGAGGGAACTCTTAAAATAAGTTAAAAAAATAACATGACACCTATCAAAAGTAGTGACCACTGTCAAAAGTAGTGATTCATTTAAAAAATAGCGACACCTGTCAAAAATAGTGACACGTGTCAAAAGTAGTGACACCTGTCAAAAGCAGTGATACCTGTCAAAAGCAATGACTCCTGTCAAAAATAGTGACACCTGTCAACAATCATAAAATTGTTATATAATATGAAGTTGTGCCTCTGCTACCACATCTGAGAAATAGCATATAATTATAAATATAATTATACAATGCTTCGGTATTTTCAATTTGGTGGGTTTACATGATATAGAAGGACCACGGGCACAGATTAATAAAGAGTTACCGCGGGCAACAAACGGATGATATTCTGCATTTTCATTTTCTGTAAATGAACGGTGTTTAGAAAGCGTCATTTTTTGACTCTACATTGGACTCTGTGGGAGCAGCAGGGCGAAGAAACTCTCACAGATTTTTATGTCGTTTAAATAGGTTTTGTTTAACTGGTACAAATGCGTGCGAGGCTGCAGGCCGTGGCCGAGCCACCTATATATGTATATATACTATTAAACGAGGAATATTTGTAACTTTTTATGTTATAGGTTATCGGAAACGGCATTAATGTCTCGATGATATTTTGATATGATTTGCATCTGTAGGTGTTATGATAATTTTGATTTAAATTCTATGAAATTAGCCAGTTTTTGGGGGCGAAAAATACATCAAACTAGGTTTCATATCTGGGAAAGGGGTTTTTGAGTTTTTATGCTTTTATCTTTTCCCCACAATGACATCGGTAATTCCACTTTATTTAAATAGAAAAGGCAGAAAATCCAATCACAATCAAAAGATTACATCATTATTCACGTGAGATTCCCGCCCTAACATCAAGTGACAGTAATTATTTAGTGCGTCAGAAAATAAAGTTTCATTCAAAAGAGGTTGAATGCAAATGCATCCTCCTTCATCCTTCTTGCTTGAATAAGCAAGTACGCTACTATTTTTGTTATAAAGTCACAGGTATTTAATAATTGAGCTTAGACGTAAGTATAAAGGTTTATCTGCCTATGATGATTGATGTGCAGTCTGATGATTTGTTATCGGCGCGACCAACTGCAACCACGAATCTCCGAGCAGGGCTCGGTTCCCAGATATTTATTTATGATTAATATACTGGAATAAATAATTACAAAATTATGAAGTGAGTTCTGTGTTGATTATCTTGTCATTTATGATATCTTGAATGTGAAAGTAGTTTTTACATGGTTTTTATGGTTTTTATGGCAATTTCAAAATCTCCAGTTGCAACTTGTTGTAGTAGAGACTGACCCTTGAAAGAATTGCTAACTTCCGCGGGTCTAAACCGGGGTGCAATGTTATGTTAATATGTTGCTGTTGTTGTTGTTGTTAATATGTTAATGTGCAATATGTTGTTGTTATGTTGTTGCTTTGTTAGTATGTCAATAGTATGTCAATATGAATTATAAATTGCTCGATCAACACTTTTATTTAGTATAAAAATAGTTTGAATACCCGTTGCTTTCCCACACAACAAGATACCATAGGACATGCATGACGCTATGGAAGTAATTAAAATAGGCGAGCCTTACTGTAGCCATATCAGTGTTTTGTCTGATGTTTGTTCCTAACAGCGTAAGCCGAAGAGAACAAATATTGGTCTGAAATTTGATGGATAAACCTTGTCTCCCGACTTGAACATAAACATAAATATTTAAATATAGGCATAACATTCCTTCTGGCCCCACAGTAGTATACTTTGTGTCGTGAGAACCAGAAACAGCGACTTCACACACATATAAATCCAAGACCTGGGTTTTTTCCTTTACCCCCAGCCGGGCATCGAACCCGGGACCTCTCGCATGGTAGGCAGAGCCACAACCGCTGCGCCACAGAGTTCGTCGTCAATAATCCGAATAGAACCAATTCAAATCAATTCCTAAAAAATAACCGCTTTTTAATTTTAATTTTTAATGTATACTTACTTAATTAGCCATGCGGTAATTGTCTTGTAAATCTTTATCACTAATTATCTGTTATTATGTAATTACTTAATGATATATAAGTTTTTTTTAAAAGCGGGCTGTGTTCGCCTTTAAGTAGAAAAAAATCTGAAATGTAAACTTTTAAGAATTATATTAAGAAAACATGTATTGTCTGTTGGCATACCTGAAATTAATAAAATAAAATAAATATAAGTATCAGTATACTATATTTTTTGAGGTCTCAGAAGGGTCCATCATCAATACATTTAATGAATATATAAGCTTAATGTGGGGCTTTAACTAGAATTACTGATCAATAACTTTGACAGACTTCAGTATTTTTTAAGTGCAGTAAGAATACTGAGATTAACCATTTTGACAATGTCCTGGAAATACAGATGATAACATTTAAAGTCTACGTAACTGACGCTGTTTTTTAATAAACTTCAAATGGAGATGAGTTTAGACGCTCTGTTGTGAGTAACAGTATATGGCGAAGAATAATTCGTGAATTCGAGCAACCTGAGCGTTAGATTTAATAACATCATCACCTTTTTTTATCCCTGGGAGGTCTGTAGACACAAGCAATAATATCGCTATCTAATTCAATACAGGATGGCTCTATTTCTTATGTGTTTAAAGGCTTCGGTTTGTCGACAGCAATCGATCACAAACAAGGGTCCCTTTTCTTTGAATTATTTCAAACCTAGCCAATGTGAACCGATACATCGATGAGATAAGACTCTGCAATCTAGCGTATTGCTGGTACCTATATCAACGAGTGGCTCTGTGAGCTGTATAACTCGCGAGGCTGTCTTTGGTGAGACCCCTTGAAGAAAATGAGAGATTCTGCGAAAATAAAAAGAAATACGAAATTGTAAAAAATATGCTATGAATTTACACTTGATTTCAAGCAAGGATAAAGATAGCGAAAGGAGATGAAATGTTTATTGATCAGTTTATCGGATGAAAAAGTTCGTTGCAAGGGTACCGAACAAATAAGTATTGTGACATTTTTTATTTTTATTGTGCGGATTTTATTTTACTCTTAAAACCACCATACTCCGATACTTTGAAAAAAATCCCAAAACTGAATCATCAAAAAACTTAATATCAACTGGCTCACAAAATTTCACGAGAATCGGTTGAGAAATGCGACTTGTAGAGGCGAACAGAGAACACGATGAAACAGAGACTCTCCGCCGCGCTACGCTCTCGCTCGGTCAATCGATAACAGACCAGATTACTTGCTTACTCCATACTATGCTGATGATTTACAATCCAGACAGTCCAGACTTCCTAGGGAGCACTTACATTCCCAGCAAAACATTAAGTCGTCAGCAGTACGATGTCAGTATCAGTCCAACGCGTACGCATGGCGCACGTCCGCGCAGTGTTAATATGCGCGTGCGCACTCGTTGTTGACGTCGCATCTGGCCCGGCGCTGGCGAAAAGGCCGGACAGGAAAGGTGAGCGGGTGAAAATTCGTACCAGGAAACTAGACAACTATTTAAAGATCAATTATTATTTTTTTGTTTTTGCAGGAACATAAGAAGTAGCCGTAGAAGGCTATCTAAAATAATCAACGTATCTAGCAAAAGGCTTAATGAGTAGCAATTTTTATTATTAGCCTTCTGCGGCAGGATCGATCGATCGGAAGGAAAAACTCTTATATGTGGTAGTGGGTGATACCAACCACCAGTGGTTTGGTGGTTTGGACCAACGTTTATACTGTTGTTGCGTGACAAGGCGCATTTTTGTCTCGGCGGGGAACAGAACCCGGGTACCTAGTTCCTTGCGACTTGCAAAACAGATTCTCGACCGCTCGGACTCTATTTTTGAATCACTCGCGTGACATAATATATCGCATGATGTATATCGCATATGTCACGTTCAACTTACACGTTGCATGACGTTGATTTTCTGCATTTTTGAATCGTTCGTTATCGCTGTTGCCAATAAATTTGGAAATGTAGATTTTTATCCGTTGCACGCAGAAAAAGTAAAAACCGGTAAATATCGCATAGGAAGCGGAATGTTAAATGCTCTCATATTATAGGCTGTATGACAGTGTCTGTTCAATTAAGCTGCCTGCTAAATCCTAGCAAAATATGGAATAAATCGGGCTGTTCATTCTGTCGCAAATGTCACATATTTCACGTTTTGGATTCCAATTTGAAAAAACGCGCGAACACAGCAAACTCTGACACTTCAAATTATGTTGATACTGTTGACATTAGCTTTGACGTATTTGAAGTTTATTCTTCTATTCGACTTGCACAATGAGTGGAGCTGACAACTCGTTGCAGGCAAATGACTGAAAAATACGAAATTTCGGATGTCGAAGGAAAATCAGTAGAAAAGAGCGCTCACGTGACAAAAGTCATGCGAGCGATTCAAAAATAGAGCTCCTGGTCCTCGACCGCTCCGACAGGACAGGACACAGGTTGTCAATAATCTCATTTGAATGATTACCTACCTTCTAGGTACTCATAAACACGCACATATATGACAAGTCTCTGCTGGACCGTGATCCTAACCTAAACTACTTCTTAATACTTATGCCGTAACAACCTATAAGGTGGAAAAATATATACAAGGAACTAGAAACCTTAGCAATATCCGAATAAGATTCTAGTCTTATAACATTACCAAACATGCCAGTATTTATCATAACAACTCTCCTTTTAACTCTCAATTTTAATAGACATCTATTTTCGTGAAACTTGCAGAGGAATCAATCCAATCCCAATGATATACTCAATTTGAGTGTGCTCATGCCTTCGACCATAAGACTCTTGCGATTTCCGTCTCCCATCTCAATTAGGCACAATCAGCACTGGACGCCGCCACCGCCGCGCCCCTTCAGACGCAATTCGCATAAGTAGCACTCACAATAAGAATACTATTACATAACTTACGCACTTGCCGAATCGGGTCATCGGAGCGGGTCGAGCTAATTCTGTTATTGTTGCCATCGCTACACTTAGCGCTCGTGAGCATCAGCGCTACCGGTGAAATTCGGGTCAGAAGGGTGACGAATCCTTGAAGCATTTCTATATTTGCATAAAAATGCTGCAAACTTGTGGGGCTTAGGGGATTCGAAAGAGAACGTTACATATTATGTACTTAAGGCCCAGTTATAGCTGTTGAGGTGAGGCGCGCCGCATTCGCCCATCGTGTTCTGGCGGGGTAGCGGAACTGGCGGGGTAGCGGGCGGCGCGGAATAGCATCGGGCCGCCCGGATACTTTAAAAATTAGGTGTTTTTTTGAATTTACTGAAAAACGGAAATAAGCTAATTGATGAAATTTAAGGTCTAATACGGAGCTTTAAAAGAGGATTTTTTTATATAAAAATTACGAGAAAAATCAGTAATTTTATATTAAAATTATTGACTCTCCTCTTAGATATAGACTATGTTCAGGATTTTTTTACGATCGAGCCAAATTAATCCAATCGCGGAACGACATAGTATTTAAACTAGATTATCTCTTTGTGAATAACATATAATTTTTTGAGACCTATGAATTTACTGGAAATATATATGTTTCTTTGGGCTTTAAGAAGGCAGTTCACTGTCCCGGTCGCACAAGCCACAACTCAAAGTTAAGACACTCTTATTCATGCGGTCTCTTGCTCTGGAGATGAAATCGCCCCAGTATAACGTTTAGACAGCACTGTATTTGAACTGATGCTGTGTATTGCACGAGAAATTGCAGGGTAGGCCCGTGGAGTATTCGTATCTTGTATAATGCGTTACTTTAACTTACTATCTAGATTATCTAGAAAAACAAAATATTTATTATTGTAATAATTATTTAATTATAGGTTGATTTGAATTATATGCGATTACTGGTGATTTAGACCACAGTGGGTTGTTTATGTAACTCTTACAGACGGGATCTGGAATCGTAATAGAGTCAAAGTCGCGTGCGCATGTCAATGATCTGCTGCAGAGATACTGTTGACCCATTTAGGGTGGTCACATCAATAAATAGCATGTACTTGCAGAAGTTAGTAAAGTGCTTTTCACCATAATTTATGGTTTCACGTACCAATGTGCGATGCTAAGTAAATCTACGTAGTACTTTTTATTTTATAGATAACATAGCGTCACGCCTTGTCCCATATGCAGAAGCACAATTGTGGCCACGTTTAGTCAGTTATTCAAATCTCTATTTTGCGTGTCAGGGGGCTAGCCTATCACCACTGCTAAGGAGATTGAAGGTTTCCTCACGATGTTTTCCTTCACCGTTAAAAGGTCCGTATAGTGTACGTAAGATAATAGTTACATATCCCATAGGTACATGGTAATCACTGGATCCTAGCCTGTTTAAAATCATACCCTTAGTAACGTCAATTGATCAACATTTTTGAACGGTTACTTGCGACTGGTTGTTTCAGAACGAAAAAAATAATGTCACTACCATCAACTCAAATGTGAACTCCCTCTTGGACATTCACATCAACAAAACATTTCAGGAAATGCAGCAAAATACGGTCGAAAATAACTCTTCATTGTACAATTATGGACTTATCACATTGTTTTACAGTTTCTACATATATTTAGCACAGGTCCCAAATAATATCAATTGCAAAACTGTATAAAACTCATGATGAATAATGCTAAAATGTTAAAGGTGGCTTATTCAACTCCCTGAGTTCTTCTTGAACCGATTTATTACACTAGGCAGGATTGCCTCATTCTAATTTTAGGTTTTGAGTCTAAGACTTTGCTATAATCTAAGATCTCACCACTTTATGAAACTAAAATACTATATTATCAATATTTGTATCTTCCTGACAGGTGAGTTATTGACAGTCGGGAGAACTAGTGATAATTGACAGTTTTACAAGAAAGCCAACTTAACTGCGAAGAAAATTTGAGCCTGAGATGAAGCACGAGATCTGAGATTTGAATAAAATACGGAGTACAAATGCGCAACATTCTGTTTTTAACGGAAATTTCATTAATCCTTTAATATGTTTTGAAGAGACATCCCTTCAAAACATACTCCATTAATTTAAACACACAATTATCTCGACATGTTTTTCTCTGATCGATGCCCTTGAAAGTATTTTACGTACCAAATTCCCTTACCCGCTAGGTTGGCTGTTTTGAAAATCTGTCAGCTGTCACCAATATATATACCTATATATAACAGGGCCTATATTATCTACCAGTCTGGGCATTAGACATAGGGCCGTTACCTTACGCACTATTATTGCGAATTCGTGCGTCACAAGTGAAGTCATCACTTACACGCACGCCAATTTGCCACTTAACACTTATTCCGGGACAAACACGGGCATAAATCCGCTGCCGTGACAGTGAACTACCTCTAGTTTATTAGGCCGATCTGACGCTCACTAACTTGTTTTTTATTACCTTTGTGGGCGGAGGCCTGACCTGCGTCACTGCAGATATAGAGCGCATTGTGAGCTAGTAAGACAAACTTAACTCGGATGCTTTTGGCCAGGAATACGATGTATTTCAATTGAACAAAGTCTTCGGCTTTTAGGAGGTACGAGGGTGGTTCTAGAAGTAAGTGGCCTAACAAAGATAACACAAAATAATTCGAACAAAACTTATTTATTTCTCAATTTCTTATTTATCAATCCTTTCAAGGCAACATACTTTTCCCAGAGATGTTCGATAGCTTCGGTACCCTGTTTATAGTGGTCTGTGTCAAGCTCCTCAAAATAGCCATCAACAGCAGACTCACCCACTTCATTATAAGCTAATCTTTTCCCGCCAAGCCACTTTTTCAAGTTTGGGAACAGAAAATAATCCAACGGGGCTAGTTCTGGCGAATAAGGTGCATGGGGAAGCAATTCAAACATCAACTCATAAATTTTTGCCATTGCAATAGTGGACTTGTGAACCGGTGCATTGTCCTGATGAAACAACACTTTCTTTTTCGCTGAATGCGGCCGTTTTTCTTAATTTCTTCACTCAAACGCTGCAATAGCTTTACGAAGTACTCACCGTTGATGGTTTTGCTGACCTTGCCAGCAGATGAAACTGACTTCGCCTTCTTTAGAGCTGGTTCTCCCTTTTCAGTCCATTGTTTCGACTGTTTTTTCGTCTCAGGAGTGAAGTAGTGGACCCATGTTTCGTCCACCGTGATGAATCGTCGTAAGAAGTCGGCTTTATTGTATATAAGTTAAGACCAACAGCTCCCAGATACAATTACACTTGGGATCCAAACATTGTGTTGACCTATCTCGCCCAACAATGGCCAAATGATAGTCTAGATTTAAAGACTCTTTCCAAAAAAGTTGCCAGTCTCTTAGCACTTGTAACCGCACATCGAGTTCAAACTTTATCTGTCATAAAAATAAATAATATAGTTTATGAGTCTGCTGCAATAACAATCAAAATTACAGACCTTATAAAAACATCAAGTCAAAAATCTGTTCAACCGTTATTAAGACTTCCTTATTTTGAAGATAAACCAGAAATATGTCCAGCTAGAGCAATTACAACATACATAAAAAAGACTCAGTCATTGCGTTCATCTGAAAATAATAATCTTTTCATAAGCTTTAAGAAGCCCCATAGAAAAGTAACTTCCCAAACTTTCAGTCATTGGATCAAAGACATTTTGATGGGTAGCGGTATAGACACTTCTGTGTACACCGCACACAGCACTCGGCATGCGGTCACATCTGCTGCGAGTAGACTTGGCGTCAGTCTAGATGTGATTCGAAAAACAGCTGGATGGAGTGAATCATCATCTGTCTTTGCTAGATTTTATAATCGAGATACAATAAGTGATTCCAGTATATTTTCGCAACGAATATTGTCACTAAATTCAATTAATGATGAAGATGATACTTAATAAAAGTCCTTTTTGATTAACTTAACTGAATATAATTTACAAATGCTATTTCACCTTTATGCAGTTTACTCTGAACATCCTACAACATGTTAACATAAATCACAAATAATGAAGCTGAGGAGCATAATTAATGATCAAACGAACTTACCTGTACGTGAAGTTCGATCATAATTATGCGATCAGCTTCATTCGACGCGATTTATACAAACCCTCCCAAAGTTACACTTATTCTGCAGTTAATTAAATATTTCTTTTATATATACTTACCCACCCTAGGTGAAATAGATAATTTAAACAAAATGAAACGAAGATGGCGGCGGGGCCAGAATGGTGAGCTCAGGGTTACCAGGTCCGTTTTTTTTTTTAAATCCTACTATCTTTAAAGTCCGTGCAAGGCTGAAGCTTGGAGCTCAAATACAACATGTTAACATAAATCGCGTCGAATGAAGCTGATCGCATAATTATGATCGAACTTCACGTACAGGTAAGTTCGTTTGATCATTAATATGTGGTCGCATGTCCTTTGGCAGAAATGGCAGCACGACATCTTTTGGGCATGGAAGCGATCAAATTTATACAAGCCTGTACCGGAATTTACCAAGCTTCTGTAAACGCTGTGTAAAGTTGATCGGCGATTGATGTTCGCTTTGTCGCTTCTATCTTCTTCACCTGGTACCATACATTTTCTATGGGATTTAAATCTGGACTGTACGGGGGCTAATACAAAACTGTCACAGACTGGTTCCTTAAGAAGTATTTTTATATCTTTTCAGTGATTTTCGGATAATTATCCTATTGGAAAGTCCAAATGACCGAAAATATTGCTCGGCATACGGCAGAATGGCATGTTCTAATATATTTTGTACTGGAATTTTGCCACATGGCCTTCTAATTACCTGACAGGTCCAAAACCCAGTCCTGAAAAACAGCCCCACACTTTGATATATACTTTGGATTCATTTTTTTTTCAGCGGCGACTAATAATGTTTTCCGTCAGAATCATATTAAATTTAGTTCCATCAGAAAAAAGCAGACGTTTCCACTCCCTTTCAGCCCTTTGTCCATATTTTTTAGCAAACGCAAATCTTTCCTTAACATTTTGCTTTTTCAAGAGACACTCTTCCGTACGAGTTAACCTCACATCGTCTCCGTCTAATTGTTCTTGTAGACACATTCCTCGACCCTCCTGCACCAAACAACTCTAAACGTATCAGTTCTAATCCCTTGAACGGTTTTTTTTCTTCCAACGATTCCATCTTAGAGACTTCCCGCAGAGTAGCTTTTCCTGGGTCTCTGTTGTCTTGGTAAGTTTTCCGCCGTTCTAAACTTCTTGAAATGCTTACATTAATGCTTACATTCATAACCATGTCCTTAGAACAGTTCAAGCGGTTATCTATTTTTCTGTACGACCAAACTAAATGTAGTTTTCTTTTCATTTTTAAAATTTTATTTATTTTATTTTATTTTATTAGGTAATATATGCATCAAGTGTATACAAACTCGACAGTTCTTAATGTAGGGAT
Organism: Argyresthia goedartella; assembly: GCA_949825045.1. Lineage (NCBI taxonomy): Eukaryota > Metazoa > Arthropoda > Insecta > Lepidoptera > Argyresthiidae > Argyresthia > Argyresthia goedartella. Next base: position 26,272,049 of record OX463823.1, read on the forward strand.
AATTCTAGACACATATATTACTTAAAAGTAAACACAGCTTTCTTAAAGAAACTATAACTACTTATATATATAGGTTTGTTATTTTATTTTATTATTTTATTTTATTTTATTTAATGTTAAATAAAACAATGATGAAGACTATTTATTATACGAGCCTGTCCTTCAGCAACTGCTTCTTTATTTTTGCGGTTGATTCGTGGAATACGTCAATCCTGTTACTGTACTCGTTCAGCAATCGACATAGGCGAGGGATGGCAGAGTTGGCTCCAAGAACCGTTCTACGCAGGGGGGGTTAAGTGGTGTAATGGGGAGGCGGGGGCGACTACGTGGTACTCTTATATTGAATTTTGATAGTAGTTGGGGACAGTTTATTTTGCTCATGAGAATTTTGTGTAGGAAGATTAGGTCGATGTATTTATAGTGGATAGATAAGGAGTTCATGCCGATTTTTTTTAATCGGTCTTCGCAATGCACTATTTTATTGGCAACACCCCCAGAGTAAGCCAGATGCCACAAAAATCTCTTCTGGACTCTTTCAAGTTTGAGCATATGTGATGCGTAATGTGGACGCCACACCACACTTGCATACTCGAGCACACTACGAACAAGGGTGTTATACAACAATATTTTTGTCTTGGGGTTCCTGAAAGCTTTGCCGTTTCTGATAACAAATCCTAGCATTTTTGATGCCCTCTGCACAACGCCATCGATGTGAGCGGTAAATGTCAACTTCTGGTCAAAGAAGATTCCAAGATCTTTGATCGTGTCTAATAACGCGAGCATAATACCGTTTATGGAATAATGTGTCTGTGATACGTGCAGTTTTCTGGAAACGTCATATGGAAGCATTTGGACGCATTTAATTGCATTCCATTTTTACGACACCAGTCTGAGAGACAGTCGAGGTCATCTTGCAGTGAGGCCGAGTCCTGCTGGGAGTCGATGACTCTCGCGATCTTAAGGTCGTCAGCGTACATGAATGCGGTAGTGTGTCGGAAGCAATTTGGGAGGTCTTTAATGAATAAGTTGAACAATATTGGGCCAAGGTGCGATCCCTGTGGAACGCCTGATGTTATATCGCTATAGCTTGATGAAAACCCATTAAAAACGACACAGAATGTGCGACCCTTTAAGTAGGACTCTAGCCATCGCAACATAGGGCCCGCAAATCCATACAATCCAAGCTTGTGCAACAGGATTTGATGGGAAACCTTGTCGAATGCTTTGCAAAAGTCAGTATATATAACGTCAACCTATTGTTCATATCTATTGCTTCTACGAGAGTGTCCTCGAAGCTGACTAAATTGGTACATGTAGACCTTGATTCGAGGAAGCCGTGTTGGTGGTCTGTTATAGCCTGCCTACAGTATCTTTGGATGTGGGGGCAGATCAAAGACTTTAATATTTTGGCAAACATGCACAATAGAGAGATTGGGCGGTAATCCTTTACCGATGAAACCTCACCACCTTTAAATATTGGAACAACCTTGGCCGTTTTCCACTTTAATGGGAATGTGCCTGACCTTAATGAATGGTTAAAGATGACATGCAAGGGTTTGACTAGACTGAGTGCACAGGCCCTAATTAATAATGGGGGGATACCATCTGGTCCAGGTCCTTTGCTGGGGTCGAGATTTTTAAGTTTCGAAAGAATCTCGTCGGGTTTAATTTCCAGAATCGAAAAGTTGTCGCTGTGCAGGTCGCGGTTGTCAATTTGGTCTGAGTTATGATTACTGGTATTATAAACAGATAAAAAGAATGACGCAAATAGTTCGCAAACCTCTTTACCACACGTTGCAGTTTTATTATCATTGGTCATAGTGGAAGGGTAGGAGCATTGTCCATTGCGCTTACTTTTGACGTAAGACCAAAAAAGTTTGGGATTTTTGGCTGTATTATCTTCTAGGGTGTTGAGATAATCATTGTAGCAGCCGTTAGCTAGTTTCTCGCAACGCTTTTTTACAATATCGAACGAAATTTTGTCTAGAGGGTTACTGAATTTTTTAAAGCGTCATCTGATATTGTTTTTTTCTCTCAGCAAGTAGATAAGGCTTTTATTGAACCAAGGGGGGTATTTCTGCCTATTATGCTGTTTAAAAGGGACAAATTTATCGATGCACTCGTGGAGATTTTTATAGAGGATGGTTACCATGTCGTTAACATCCACGGATGCACCTATTTGATTCGCCCAATCAATACCACCTAGAAAATCATTGAAAGCGGTGTAGTCGGCCCAGTAAAAGTTATGTCTTGGAGAGCTGTTCTGTAGTAAGTATTCCGGTTTCGCGAAAGACATGTAAACGTCGATGGGAGGATGTAAGGGATCTACTTTAGATAAAATGTCAGTTGCTGAAGAGACCCGGCAATCAGGTAAATCTGTGAGTATTAAATCTAAGATATTGCCACTGGTATTTATGATCTTATTTATTTGAACTAGGTTGTTGAAGGACATGAAGTCAGTTAGTAACTCCTGTCTTGCAGGCATTGCATGGTCATGATATCTATTGGTCCCGTGAGAGTCCCAGTTTATAAAAACAAGATTGAAATCTCCCAAGATGCAAGTTTTGGACGGGGTGAGTTCAGATACCCGATTACGTGCCAAGAAGCAATCCAACAATGCAGTGTTTACAGGCGGCGGGAGATAAACTGCGCATAGAGTTATTTGTATCATTTTAATTTCGATTGCTACCCATAGGTCCTCACAGGTACTCTCCCAGTCCAACATTCGTTTCGATTTTAAGTTTTTATTTATGGCTGTCAGAACACCACCCCTGTCCATTTTCCTACTAATACTTAAGTCTCTGTCTCTCCTAAATATGACAAATCTATCATCAAATAATTCATAACACAGTATTCCGCTATTTAGCCAAGTCTCTGTTAAGATTATGATGTCATAATTACAGCATTCATTTTGCAAAAAAGTGTTTGTTTTTGATCTGAGGCCACGAACATTCTGATAGTATATATTTAGGTCACTGAATGTAAAGAGATAAATAAACCATTTAAGACTTGGATAAGTGAGAAATCATTTTAAGCTAAGATAACTTATGCAGAGTGTCCATGTCCTTAATCAGGACGTACGCTGAGTCCACATTTTTGCGCATGAAGATGCGTCCATTCCTAACCCAAACAAATTGATATCCCAGTTGCTTGCTCTTGTGCCTAGCAGCTGCGTGAAGTGCTCTGTTTGCGGCTGACAAGTGTTCGGCAACGAAGATTGGGGTCCGCTCTCCAGCCATGCTGAGGTGGGATGTGTTCAATTTATCCTTAAGATTATCCTTGTTAAATTTCAGCACGCCTGCCAGATAGCTGTCCCGTAAGCGAGGTGATGCCATTTGGACGACGATGGAGCGTGGTCAAGGGTTGCTTGGGTCAGCCTTAGCTACAGTAGAGCTATGGAGAATATCATTATCTGTGATTGTGCAGTCTATGGCCCTGCTAAGTTGCAAGTTAGAACGGGCATGTTGTTCCAGTAGCTTTACTGTATTCTTCAGTTCAGTCACCGCGGTACGCAATTCGGCGTTCTCATCCTTTAGGTCGGTAAAGCTCTGTGAGGAAGACTGGATAGCTTTCATTGCATCCTCGTACTGAGAGTTAACAAAGGTCATGCTCGTCTTAACATCTTCCACTTCTTGGCGCAGGGACGACAATTCTTTGTTGATGGCCACTGTCATTGACTTTTGGATCTGAATCACGAAAAACTCCATTTGTGTTTTAACAATATCAGTGATTATTTCTCTAATGTCATTCGTGGTAATTTGGTTAACGGTCACGGCGGACGGTTGAATGTTTGACTCGGGGGAGAAGGATGAGGCCAACTGCTTCGGGGGTCTCATCGTAACATTGGATTCAGGGGACGCTACGTAGCCGGAAGTGTTAACTAGTCCTTCAGAAGACAGGCTTTCCCCATCAGTACAAAGAGGGCAAATCCAGGTCTCCGGATTTGCAACTAAGACATCATTCTGTTCGATGCAAGTCCTGTGAAATGATCCTTTGCATGATGAGCATGATAATAAAGCGTTATTAGGAACGCTTGCCTTGCACGTTGCCACGTTGACACGTTGCCCTTGGTTGGGTTTCTCTGCATACTTTGTACAGCACCAGTGATAAAACAAAGATAATAATGATTTTAAAAAAGAAAAAAAAAATACTTCGATGCAGGCGCCCGGGTACGAACTTGACACCACTAGTGCAACAGTGCCGGCGACGGTACACACTGCGTCATGTCGCTCGCTCGTTAAAAAAGTTTGTGTTACGTTCCCACAGTGAACAGTTTGTAGTGTTATGTTACTCACATGCTATTCTTGCTTCCTAACCCTTAGCTCCAGCTCCACCATCAGTCCTTTTTGTTTGTCCTTCAGGGTGCTTGCTCTATTACGCTGGATACTTGGTGAGCTGTGCTGCTTATTATTGGTCATCACTTTTATTTCCATAGGAACCTGTAATGTTTTAAACCATAAGAATACATTAATAAATCATGTTCGCTCTGCATTTTCATGTTATCAGCACTTCTAAATCGATAGGGAAGGGGCTTACCTTTGGTGACCTTGTTTTTGGCTTTCTCCGAAACTCTACAATCTCGGGCTTCGTGCGCGCTGGTGCGCTACTATTTTTCCTTTCGTTGTTATGTAATTTTGGCTATGTGAACTGTTTAAATTTTATATTACGAGCCTGAAACCAGCAATTGACATTTGATTTGTTGATTGTTTATCTGGTTGTCATGGCAATGTCCATTCAAACTCGTTAGCGGTCTGATATGTTTACTTTAATACTTTTACAAAAATACTCTTTCTCTCTTGGCCACTCTCAAAAATTACGTTTAATTTAAATAATTTTTAGAACTCTCCAAAAAGGGTATAAAAGCGGAACATTTCTTCAATTCTGGAGAGTCTCACGTCAGTTTCTGAACTGGAAGTACCAGTAAAGGCCTTATCCCGGGGTCGCTCAACCCCGGGATCCTGCGAAGCCTTCAAACTCCTTCAAATCTCCAAATTCTCCATCTACAACGGGATCCTGCGAAGCCTTCAAACTCCTTCAAATCTCCAAATTCTCCATCTACAACGGGATCCTGCGACGCCTTCAAACTCCTTCAAATCTCCAAATTCTCCATCTACAACGGGATCCTGCGAGCCTTCAAACTCCCTCAAAACCTTCAAATCAATCTTCAAACAACGGGATTCTGCGAGCCGCGTCTACGCCGCTACCATTCCTACAACGAAGATTTCTACAACGGGATCCTGCGAGGCGTAACTACAAGTACGCCCGCTACTGTTCCTACAACGACGATTTCAACATCTACAACAACAAATACACCTGCACCCAGGTCTCCGCTTCCTTCTTTCTATCCAGACATCTGTATTTTATAAAACCTGTTTCACATCTCATCCATCCTCATCTTCGCATCATCTTTTTTTATAGACTTCACTGTAAATACTATACTTCTAATAAACTGATACTACTAAATTTTATCTTGGTTGTTTGCTGTTAGGTTCTGGTTAGGTTCGGATCCTCACACGACAAGTTCTAAACTACTAACGAACAAAACTATTTTTTGTTCCACCTTTTAACAATACAACGTCGAGTATGGTTCTACCATAATTCAATTATTGGTGGTCAATAAGGGGGTATACATATAACAATGATCGAACGTTATTGGGAAGACAGTCGTCCAATTTCCCAAACAAAAAAAAAACATAGGTTTACCAAGATTATTTTTTCCCGGAATTTTCCATTCCGTATACCGTACATCATGTTTTTTTCACACCTTTCATTCGGAAAAGTAAGTTTTGCCCCACGACGAGGAGGAGCAAAATGCTACTTTTCCGTTTAAGTTACTTTTTTAATTTATTCATTGGTATGTAGCTTTACGCAATGTGCCAATTGAACACAGATCTTAATAAAATAATTGATTGTAATTTCATCGTAGCATGTTTCAAGTTTTAACGTTAATAAAGTTATATGAAAATTTATGAATGTTTCGTAATATAAAAAAAATGTCACAATCAATTATATGTTTTACTGAAATCAAAGCTATCGATGACTGTTATGGTGATATAATGAATATTGATATCCGATACCATTGTAATATTTGATTCGATTATTTTTACACATTGGTAAAAGCAGCACAGGAATATTTTATCTGTGGTGATTTAATCCGCCATTATATTAAAAAAAACTTTTCTTTGTTCGATTTCTGTAAAAGTGGTGAAAATATAATTCACAGTATAGTTATTTCATAATTTTTAGAGCATTAAGTTTTAATTTTCCACATAGTCGGTGTGAAAAGTTGTATGTTTTACTCAGGAGCAAAATTATTTTCGTCATGGGCGTTAACGCTTGAATCCTTCGTTACGCTCAGGATTCTTACTTAGAATCCCTCGCTACGCTCAGGATTCTATCGTAGAATCCTTTGCTTCACTCTGGATTCAATGAACCGCCCTCGCCGTAATCCTTCGTAAATACATCATTTTGGCCCCTTGTGACACAAATAACTATTTCACACCTTTCATTCGGAAAAGTAAGTTTTGCTCCACGACGAGAGGGAGCAAAATGCTACTTTTCTGTTCAAGCTACTTTTTTAATTTATTAATTAGCATGTATGTTTACGCAATGTACCTATTGAACACAGATTAAAATAATCGAATGTAATTATGAAATTACATTACAATCGACTAAGATGACGTAGTCGATTTAAAACGAACATGTTTCAAGTTTTAACTTCAACAAAGTCATATGAAAATTTATGAATTTTTCGTAATATTAAAAATAATATCACAATAAATTATTTGTTTTACTGAAATCAAAACTATCGATGACTATTATTGTGATATAATGAATATTGATTTCCGAAATCATTGTAATATTCGATTCGATTATTTTTACACATTGGTAAAAGTACACAGGAATATTTTATCTGTGGTGACCTTTCCCTAATCCTTCACAATCCACCATTATAAAAAAAAAGTTTTGTTGACGTTGTTCAAATACTGTAAAAGTGGTGAAAGTATAATTCAAACTATAGTTTTTTTTTAGAGCATTTAATTTACGTTTTCCTCATAGTCGGTTTGAAAGGTTGTATGTGTCATTTAGGAGCAAAATTATTTTCGTCATGGGCGTTAACGCTTGAATCCTTCGATACGCTCAGGATTCTAACTAAGAATCCCTCGCTATGCTCAGGATTCTATCGTAGAATCCTTCCCTTCACTCTGGATTCAATGTACCGCCCTCGCCGTAAATACATAATTTTGCTCCCTTGTGACACAAATAACTATTTAATGCTGTAAATATTATTTCTGTAAAATAAAGATGAATAGTTCTCCAACGTATTGAGATAATAGTTTTGTTACGAACTTTCAAATGACTTAAAAAAAAGTCCCGAGAAGACATATTATTTTAACCGCCGTCAGGTGAGCAAAATTAAAAAAATCTGCAAAACTCATGCAAAAAAAAGTATCAAATTGAACTGGACCATTATTTAAAAAGATCTTGAGCACTTAAGAAATTTGCTTTGTCAAGTGGTATAAAACTTACGCCTAGACTTTGCTTCAACATACCAAATACACTAGAATGTTCTGCGATTGAACTTGTTGAACACAACATAATAATCATATGCATATATAGAATTCCTAAATACAATTTGAATGATTTGATTACTTTATTTAATAATTTTTATGACATTCTTCAGCAATACGCATGTAAAAATAAATATCTTATTATAGTAGGTGACTTCAATATAAATATCTTAGAAAATAGTGTAATATCTAGGCGATTCTAACAACTTATATTAGGATTCAACTTGAAAATATCAATCAGAGAACCTACAAGGTTGAGAAGCGGTACATGCCTTGAAAATATCATTCACAATATACGCGGAACGGAGAGCCAAGTACGTGAATTTGCGCTGTCAGACCACACGGTCAAATACTTAAATGTCTAGTACAGATAACCTACAATCTTATAGTCACTGGTATAATATGAAGCGTGATTATAGTCTCGAAAACATGTTTAAATTCAAAGAACATCTTAGGAATTTGAGTTTTGCTGACGTATACAATACATCAGATCCGAATGATGCATTTGATCGGTTCTTCAATGTCTTCAAATTAATATCTGATTTATGTTTTCCAAAAGTAAGAGTAAAAATACATACTTAACGAAGACCAAAATGGATGTCCAAAGATATAAGAAAATGTAGCAAACGCAAAATAGAGCTTTAATGGTTTAGGCGAAGACCAAACACAGATAATAGGAACTCTTTTAAATCTTACTCTCAAAAACTAAATAAAATAATAAAATTGACTCAAAAATCACAAAATAATTACTATATATAATCATCACAAAACAAATCAAAAGCTACATGGAATATAATTAACAGCTCAAAGTCAAATCACCCATGAGAACAAATTGAGCAAATTCAAAAAATATATAAAAAACCCGACTAACATAGCAAAGGCTTTCAATGACCATTTCACGATACCAGAACTATTAAATAATTTTCCTAATAATCATGTAACTTTGACCAGTAAACCAAATTCAACGTATTTAAATCCAACCAATCCCACTGACATTAGGTATAACTATGACCTAGAAAAACACAAGCAGAACAGGATATGATGAGATTTGTACGAAAGTATTAAAATATATAAGCAAGGTGATGAGCTACATAATTAATCTTTGCATCGAATTCGGCACATATCCCAATGCCTTAAAGATATCCATAATCAAGCCTCTTTTTAAAAAGGAAAATAAAGAAAATATTAACTTCTACAGGCCAATTGCCCTTATACCAGTGTTTTCAAAAATATTTGAAAAAGTAATATATAATGGCATTTACAACTACTGTGAAAATAATGATATTCTGGTTACCGAACAAAAAGGCATTAGAAAACACCAAACAACTAACATGGCTATCTATGACTTCCTGCAAAAAATTGTTTTCAATTTAGACAATAAAACACCTGTGTCAGCCATATATATGGACATGACCAAAGCATTCGACTATGTAAGCCACAAATTATTGTTACAAAGGTTACCGAATTATGGAGTCAGAGGTAATGTTATAGATTCGATCAAATCATACCTATCTGATCGAAAACAAATCACCGAAATTCAGAGATTACGTTCCCAAACAAACTGTGCTTCAAAAGTAACGCTAGGGGTACCACAAGGAAGCGTTCTAGGCCCGCTGTTATTCTTATTCGCTGTTATCTATATTATTGATATTGTTAACTCGACATCTCACCCTATGATCCTATTTGTTGATGATAGCACCATAGTTTATAAAAATGTAGGTAATGATAATTTGACATTTGTAAATGAAATAAATAATGCACTTAATGACATAATAACATGGCTACAATATAGTTATTTAAAGATTAATTTAAATAAAACGTATATAATGGATTTTAAACAAACTAAAGAACGGATACCATTAAGTATCAAACACGGTAACAACATCATTGAAGAAATACAATTAACAACATTTATAGGATTACAAATCGCCAATGAACTAAAGTGGAATGTATAAATAGAAAATGTCACCAAAAAACTGAACAAATTTGCATATGCACTGTATATGCTTCGTAAAGTTGTGGATTTTACCACAGAACTAACAGCTTATCACGGTTTCGTAATGTCCACTCTCAGGTACGGAATAATGTTCTGGGGTAACGGCATAAATAAGGAAATTGCGTTCAAGTCTCAAAAAAAATGCATTAGAGCTATATTTTCGTTAAAAAGAACAGAGCGTTGCAAACCTTGTTTCAAACGCCATAAATTATCAACAATGCCCTCTCTGTATATTTTTGAAATAATAATGTTTGTAAAAACAAACCCAAACCTGTTTGACTACCTGATCAGTCGCCGTAACAACATAAAAATACGTGCTACTAGACACCAAACTGCGCTGTTCAGCAATAGTGTGTTTGGTATGGAGTCAAAAATATATAATAAAGTTCCACTGTCACTTATGAACATAGATAGCATACATATGTTCAAGCTTCAATTACTTGATTATTTATCTGATAAGGCATACTACTCTGTAGGTGAATATTTAGCATAATGTTCACATGACATGTTCTATTACTATTGACATCTATATTATCTTATTTATACTCGACATCCAACCCAATAATTCTTTTTACATCATTGCATAATTGCCTATTTGACTCTACTACTGTTTGTTACTTTTTTCCCTAGTATATGATTTTGTATGCCTAACGGCTGGACGTAAGAACAGAACTTATTTTGTAACATCTAAGCTTAACTACGTTCCACAATAAACGATCTGAATCTGAATCTGAATATGTCGTTAATAATTTATTGCTTCTGAAAAATGGCCCTAATTTAAAAAAATAAAACTAAAATGCGCTTATTGTAGAGTCTAAACGTCTGCCTAAGAGCCTCGATCACTAATAAAGACACCATAAAGTGATATTAAGGACCACTTACTCACAAATATTACTACAATAGACCGATTGTGTTACAATAATTCAAAAAGAAATTGGTGGGTGTGGGTGCAAATTTATCAAGCTACGAGTATGTTGTTATGTTTACTTACTAGAGATGTCAATGGCACGAGCTAGCCCCTTATCAAGAACAGGAGCACCTCTGTCAGTTAACATGAACATTAAACATATACATTTATACAGGGTGACCCATAATCAAGCGGGCATCAAGAGAAAGACCTGATCGCGCAGGGTCAGAAAATAAAAAAGAATTTATGTCACGTGGTTCAAAAACGACACAATTTACCACATTTCTAGTCACTGTGGCCACAAATTTAGCAATAACTTTACGTTTTGTTTACGCACATAATACTAAATATGAGTACTAATAATCATAATCATAAAATTGTCTCGCCCTAATAAAAAAATACGGAGATTTGCGGACTAATTGCTTTTTTATGCCAAAATTTGGCCTCTAGTTTACTAAAATTAATAGTACTGCACTAAGCTCTGCATGTTATTTAAAAATTTATAAGGACTTTAAAAGGGTACAAGACTTGGAAATTTTCTATCCAGATATTTCAAGTCCAGATGTAATTATGAAACTAAGTAGTAAAGCCTAAGCGGCTGAACATCACGAAACTTTGCATATTTGTTTAGGTCGGATGATAAAACAATAATATGGTATCACCAACCTGGTCTGCTGATGAATCTCGAAGGTCACGGAACCTTAAGATGTTTACATGTAAGCCCATCAAGTTTGAGCTCGTTAGATTTGTCATAATATGAGTTATTAAATTATCGAACCACCTGAAACCAGAACCTGATGATGAGAATTGGAAGGTCGGTGTGAAAATAGCTTCTAAACCCCATGAAGGTTGAAGTAATCGATAGATTTCTTTTCATGAGACTGTGTTCTCTCGCTGACTAACTGGGTTCGCTGGCTGACTGGCAACATGTCAAGTGTCACTGAATGTGTCGGTTGTCTAACTGCTTTCAGTGAGCGTGTCCAGTCGCTCAGTGTCATTTAAGGCTTTGTCCTCAAAGCTCACTCACAGGTAATGGCCGATTGTACCGATTCCAAAGAGTGTATTTTTATATTGTTTTACAAAATTGACTATACCTTTACTATTTGAAACACATGAAATCGTATTTTTTTAAATATTTTTGACCCTGCATGATCCGGGCCCGTTGCCCTGATGCTGATGCCCGTTTGATGATGAGTTTTGGGACACCCTGTATGCGGGCTCACTAAGATACCCTGAGTCTTGGGAATCAGAAACAGTGAAGTCACACATATATAAACATCAAAGACGTAAGGATTTCTTCTCCCTGTATGACGAAATGAAAATTCCGCTGATTATGGAATCAACGGAATTATCTGAAGTGAGTGAAAAAAATACTGAATTGCGGGACAAAATTACTAAACGGTTTAAACAACTCGCTTATTGGCTAAGGTGAATGAAAAAGGAGTGAGCGAAGCGAAGCCCCCTTTTTCCTTTGTGTCACGTTGATTATTTAAATACAAGAAAATCCAAAGCTCGTTTTGTATTTTATGTTATTCGAATTGAGGTTTTCAAGTAACGGTAAATCAGATTTCTAGTCGCGCGATTCAGTAATTTTGTCTGGCAAAACTAGTATTGCTAGTCGCGCTCAGTTTGGTCAGGCAAAATCAGTATTTTTGTCAATCAAAAACTTGATTCACAGTCGTACGTTCAAATATACCGTTTTGTTTTTTGCTTAGATTTTATGCCCTTGTTTTCCAGAATTGTTGGAGATGAAGCGCAAAGAGCACAAAGAGAACATCAACGTGAGGAGAGCTCCACACTACGTTCATATACCTGTGAGCATGTGGCCGGTACCCAGGTATCAGCAGCAGGATATCTATGGTGGGTATATATTTATATTTGCTGTGGATTGAAAGAAGATATAGTGACAAGGATAGAGAAAGGCCATTTCAGATGGTTTGGTCACGTTGAAAGGACGAATGAAAGGAGATTGACGAAACAGATTTATTCAGCGTGTGTGAAAGGAGCCGCCGGACGGGTTGCCCAAGAAGGTCCTTTAGAGACCAAATTGGCGATTTGTTAGTGAAGGGGCAAATACTAAGTACCGGCGAGCTTGCATGAAGATACTTATGAATGTTGAGGAAGCGAGAGATGTATGCCAGGATCGTAGCAGGTGGAGGTCTTTGGTATCTGCCTACCGCTCTTCCGGGAAATAGGTGTGAGCATATATATGTATGTATGTAAGACGGCTGGTTTAGCCTAGCGGGTGGTGACCCTGTCTACAAAGCTGACGGTCCTGGGTTCGAATCCCGGTAAGGGCAAATATTTGTGTGATGAGCATGAATAGCTGTTTCTTAGTCTTGGATGTTTTCTATGTATTTACATAAGTTTTTATCTCTATTATATATATATAAATATATCGTCGTCTATTACCCATAACACAAGCCTTGTTGAGCTTAGCTTAGCTAGTTCGATTTGTGTAAGATTGTCCTCTAATATTTATTTAATTTATTTAATACTTATTAAGAATGTGGCAGGATCTCTAAGAAGAATGCATGACTGTTGTCTCTGGATTATTGATATTTAGCTTACAATATTTTGAAGAATGACAGTACGCGTAATTAATAACAAATTTCTACCAGAAACAAAAAGAAAAAAATCGGTCAAGTGCGGGTCGGACTCACACACGAAGGGTTCCGTGCCATCGTACAAGAAAAAAAAAATTAATCCTAAATATTAAAACCAAAACAAAAATAAAAAAATATATGTATTCTCTGGGAATCGAACCCGGAACTTCAAGATTGACCGACTGAGCCAACTCAAAGTTATTTATGGTCATATTGAATCATGATATTATTATTAGGTATTTCGCAGGGGCAGGGATTTAAAAAAAACAGTCGCTTGCATGGAACACCCTTAAATTTTCAAAATTGCGTGTTATTTGTTGCTGCTGTGGCAACAAAAATGCAGATTCTGTGAAAATTTCAGCACTCTACCTATTTCTATTGATCCGATAGAGCCTGGATAGGCCTGGAGCCGATAGAGCAGAATACAGATTGCCGACGGTTTGCCTATTTTGAAATCATCTATATCACTAATGAAGCTTATAAAAAATCAGCAAAAGCATCTGAAACCGTCGACTTTCTAAAGGCTAGCCTAAAAGTCATATCTGTGCTACTGAGATTTTAAGACGAAATGTGTAGACTACAACCCTCTCTACTCCTCTTTTTTTTGTCGCACCTTACTCTAAACACCATATTTATTATGGTTCCAAAAGACACTCGGAATACCAGTGTTAAACCAGAAGCAATATGAGTCCCTGTATAAATGTTCCTGTTTAGTGAATAGTCACGTCTTGCTGTTATCATTATATGAATAAGAATAAGAATAGTTTATTCATGAACATAGGTATATAATAATAATACCTTGGACACCATTTACACACATTGATCTAGCCCCAAACTAGGATTCCCTGTATCTTGGGTAGACAACGATACACATACTTATATAGATAAATATTATACTTAGATAGATAGATAAACAACCATGACTAGGGTACAAACATCCGTTCTCATCAACAAATATTTGCCCCCATCGGGACTCGAACCCGGGACCCTTGGCTTCGTAGGCATGGACACTGCCGACTCGGCCATTCGGGTCGTCAATATAATAAGGATCTTAAATATTTCAATAAACCGCTATGTCCTACCAACAATTTGGTGTATGGATATTAATTTATACTTCATTAAATTGTATTCTATTTTATATAATTATCAATATGTCATCATAGCTTTTATATTTCACACAATTTATTTATTTTTCAGAATCCTCGGGGGAATCACACGAAACGTTTCATTTGCGACGGAAAATTCAATTTTGTTTGAAGAAAGATAAATTCTTTAATATAATGGACTTGTTGTTTACTAAAAAACCTAATATTAATATCTAGGCACGTTCATATGATGGTGTTAATGAGGCGCCTACAAACATTTCTAAACGTGAATATATTTTAGGATATAATTTTAAGGTGTTTTGTATAAAAATAATATTAAGTTTATTTTAATGATAAGGAGACATGTAATTATTGATTAGATTTTTATAAGCACATTCTTAGCAACAGAATGATAGGATTTACTTACAAATATCTGAAAGGATTTTTTTTGGTTACACAAAAATGTTTAATCACTTTCTGTGTAAAGTGTTTCGTATGGTTATTTGTAAATTGCTACAATTGGTATAAATGTCTCACTTTTTAATACGTTTGTTTTATTAAATGACTTTATAAAGGAGAGGTCACATACATACGTACAGTGGTGGCCAGATAATTAGAAACGCCTATTACTAAATCCAATAAATTCAGTTTAAACTGCTCTGGACTTTTTATTTTTATTTATTTTTATTTTATTTATTCAGAAAACCAACAGCGTTACAGTTTAATTATCTTAATTAAATTACTTATTTACTACAGCCAATTATAGGTTTCCATAAATTACTTAATTCAAGACTCCTTAAATTATGGGGTTAGTAAAATAGATAGGTTATTTATTCGGAACTATGTTTTGTGTATTATTGAGAGGGGGTTGGTGTGAATGCAATGTGAGTGTGTGTGTATGTGAAGGGTGGTGTATAGCTATGATTGAAACTGTATTGTTATATTTTGTTATCCGCAGAGAGTGTCAAGAATTTTATGTTTAAACATACTTTTGGAATGATGGTATACGTCAATGTCGGAGAAAGTTTTATTGTAGGTTCTAGCTATTCCAGTGAGGACAGAATTGTTGGCGTAATTGGTACGATGTGCCGGATGGTGGAATAGTGAGTTAGCTGTATGTCTTGTGCGGCGGCGCGGCGTGCACAGCAGCAGCTGGCTCACTAGCGCGGGGAAGTCCACGTGTGCGTGCGCCAAGTCGTACAGCAGAGACATGTCGGCGAGTGTGCGGCGCGCCGTAAGACTCGGTATCCTGTGTCGCGAGCAGCTCTCCTCATAGCCATCGATATATGCGTTACTCTTATAGGTAAGGTGTTTGAGGAATTTGGATTGAATTTTTTCAAGATTTTGCTGGTGTGTGATGTAGTGGGGATTCCAAATACTTGAAGCATATTCAAGTATACTACGTACATATGCGAAGAACACCTTTTTTATGCAAGATATATCCCTAAAAGGTTGGCAGGTGCGCAGTACAAACCCTAAGTTTTTGTAGGCTTTCCTGGTGATGATATCTACATGCTCGTTCATATTTAATTGGTGATCCAGGTGTACGCCAAGATCACGCACTAGTTGAACACGTTCAATACGCTGATCCTGGATTGTGTATGAGAAGTGCAAGGGACTGGTTTTCCGTGAAAAGGATATTAATTGGCATTTCATGGTATTAACTTTAATTCTATTAGTGATGTAGTATTTTGATAATGTGTTTAGGTCATTTTGAAGGTAAGCACAGTCCGTCGGTCCCTTGATATCCATAAATATTTTTGTATCGTCTGCGTACATAAGAAAGGACGCACTACTAAAGCAGGTGTAAATGTCGTATAGATAAGAGTTGTACAAGAGGGGCCCCAAGTGGGATCCTTGTGGGACGATGGGATATATCCACGAAGTTTGATCTGAACCCACCAACCACAACCGCCTGTGACCTTTTGGTGAGGTATGATTGTATCCAGCGCAGTAGGTCCCCGTGAATTCCTAGGTGTTCCAATTTGCGCAGCAGGATGGTGTGATCCACACGATCAAAGGCCTTTTCGAAGTCAGTGTAGATCACATCAACCTGCCGACGTTTTTCCATTGAATTAAGGCAGAAGTTCGTGAACAGAGCGAGATTCGTGGTAGTAGACCGGCCTCGGAGGAAGCCGTGCTGTTCGGCGGGTATTCCTTTTGATAAACAAAGATAGAAAGTGTCGTATACTAATTTTTGTAATATTTTGGCAAATATATTCAGGATAGATATGGGCCGGTAGTTTTCGACCTTTAATTTAGAGTTCTTTTTGTGTATAGGCACGATAAGTGCGGTTTTCCAAGCGCTCGGGAAAAATCCTTCCTTTAATGATCGATTATATAGAATAGTCAGAGGCCGGTGTAGCGCTTGGCGGCTACGAGAGATAAACGACGGAGGTAGGTTGTCACTGCCTGAACCTTTGTTGCAATCAAGTTGTTTAAGAGCTTCTAGGACTTGATTGTCAGTGAGCGTGATTGAGTGAACATCGAAAGTGACACCAGACTGTGATGGTGGTAACTCTATGTTAGGATATTCATCGGCCGGCGGGATAAAAACACTCTGGAAGAAGCTATTGAAGGCCTCGCAAATACTCCCTCCCTCGGTGTACTTTTTTTCTCCGTGAGTGATAAACTTTGGGTAAGAGGAGCCTGAACGTTTAGATTTTATGTATGACCAGAAATGTTTTGGCGATTCTTTAATTTTTAATTCCATTTGTCGTATGTAGTCAACGAAACATTCCGAGTGTATCTTATGCTGCCTCTTTCTAAGTAGGGAAAACTCAGCGTAGTCAAGAGGGTTCCGGGACCGCTTCCAGCGAGCGTGTACTTTAAGCTTTTCGCGGGAGATCTTGATCAGAGGTCGACTGTACCATATTGGATAGGTATTGCGTTTGTGTTTTAGAACTTTAGGGACGTATTGGTTTATGCTACTCCGCAGGTGTTCGTAGAAAACTTTGACGGCTTCGTCTACCGTGTTCCCGCTTAGTCTACCAGATTAAGAGCTTCAAGTATGCCGTCGTAATCAGCTCTGTTGAATTGAAGTTTAAGGAATGGTCTAGCTTTCAGTGGTTTAACGGTAATATCGGAAGCGTCTATGCTAAATACAGGGTGGAAAGTATCCGGTTTAGATAGTGGATATTCTACTTCCGCCAAATCCACCGGAAAGCTTGAAAAGGCTAGATCCAACAAGTTATTGCTAGTGTTTTTAAGATAATTGAATTGTGTAAGACCTAACAGACCAAACTCATCCAGTAGATCTGTAGCTAAGTTCTGTATTTCCACCGGTCCTTTTTTTTGTACTAGGGGGCCGTTGCTACTCCATTGTATACACGGAAGATTGAAATCACCTAACAAAAGGAAAGAGCTGTCCGTATTATTAGTGACTGCCAACGTTGCTTTGGATAAAAATGAGTTTATGTCTTGGGCTTGAATCTGTAGGTTCGTACAGTCACTTCGTATGTATGCTACCGCTATATGAAGATCGGAAGTGGAGTTAAGGTTCTTACCCGGTATTGTGATCCAGATAGTATCAGTGGGAGAGCATCCCCATTCCTCTCTAACGTAAGCGCATAGATCGCGTTTTATACAAATCATAACTCCACCGCCAGTTTGTTTGTTTGTCATAGTAGTGTTCCGATCACAACGGAAAACCTCGTATCTTTGGTCACACAGTTCAGAGTCTAGTATACCTGCATGTAGCCACGTTTCTGTGATCGCAATAACATCGAAGTTGTTCTGTAGTATGTTATTGAACAGAGTGTGACATTTTGTACGCAGCCCGCGTACATTTTGGTAATATATGGATAGTTTGCTAAGCATTATGACGGTGTGTTGTCATAAATCGCTGACTGGGCCAAGGCCTATACCACGGAATGTAGGGAGTGGCGTCGTTCGTATTATAGGGTATGTATGGGACTCGGAGTATACCAAATATAATAATCACAAAAAGTTCGATTGTGCTTACATGCTCTATGCGGGAGCGAGATGTCATGATTGTATCACTCAATGCAATGTGTGTGTATGGAAGGATAGTGTGAAGGTGTGTTTGTGTGTGTGTAGTGTAATAGTAATAATAGTATGTGAGTATTAGTATATTTATGAAATATGAAAATACCAACTTATCTGGATTTATGCGATATTCTAGAGTTAATTCATATTTTAATTTTAATGCGCTAGATTGAGGGCGACAAATCATTAAACTATCTTTTTTAGATCGTCTTCGCTGGCCACATGAATAATTTGAGTTTTGTCGCCCTTCCTTACAAAAATTCAACAATTTTTTATCCATATAAATGTGTACATTTTTGCTGTGGCGAGTTGACGTACTTTTTTATACAAATTTCTATTTTCAATCGTCAGATGTTCATTTACGAATATGTCTTTTCTCTCGCCTGGTAAACCTATGTCTTGCGTAGTGAGTCCCTTGTTTTTGCGAACACCGTGAATTATTGAATCTTTCAGTACGCGGTTCCTGACTTTGGTGATGATGGCTCGGGGGACTCCGGGGGTTTTCTTCATCGGCTGGATCCGGGTCGCGAACTCGAGGTCTGTTGCTGCCAGGGAAACACCAACATGCTTGGCAATGTTCGTAACGATGTCGGAGAGCACCTCATTCTTTGACTCCGGAACATTAGTTATTTCAATGTTTTGTAGTCTGTCCCATTGAAGTTTCATATTTAGGTTGGATTGGACTTTGCTTAGGTCGCTCTTCAGTTACGATATTTCAATTTCTTGGCTCTTGCATGTTTTGACCAGCTTTTCCACACTGCTGAGACGCGTCTCGAAAGTATCTTGGCGGTCGCTAGAGAAGCTGGTTGAGGCTTCTACTTCGGTGAGGCGTTTGTCCATGCCAGATAAGGACGAAATGATACCGGCGTTGCTCACAGTTAGCTTTTGGACATTGGATTGGAGTTGATTTAAAGTTGAGTTGAAGTGGTCGAGTTTTTCTGTGAGAATCGTGGTTACAGACGAAGAAATTGTAGCAGCAATATTTTGGTTCAGCTCAGCCCTCCATGCTGCGAATTGCCTATCAAGATGAGTAGTGTCGCAGTCCGGCACTTTCCTCTTTTTAAAACTTGTCGTCGCACACTCATCTGCCCGGCTTGCGGCGGAGGGCGTGCCCCCAACAGTAAGATCCGGGCTAGAGGCTGAGAGATGTTTATCTTTCTGATTGTCTGGTGTTTTCTTTGGAGAGTGGCCAAGACCCATTGTGGTTATTCTTGATCAATCAGTGTATTTTTCAGTATGAGTATTGTAGCGGCCTCTGTGTGTTCGATTCGAAATGTGTAACTCTGCTACTCGTTCATAGATGGCGTTACTGAGCAGTGTGTCTTGTCTTGCCTTGAGTGATATTTGAACGCGGCCTTATATTTTTGTGCTGGTCACACAATGGCTAGTTGTCAGTTTGACAGTGTAGTGTCAGTCCAATGATTTCGTGGGAGTGCTCGTAAAACACGTAAAACACTGTGGTTGTATGTCTATTGTTTTTAAGTCTGTGTCTTTGTGTGAGTGTGTTTTGAACCAACGGAAGTGTTGTGCAGTACCTTGATTGCCTCTGCTGTCCAGGAATGCTTGATTTTCGCCAGGATATCTGGTGGGTTTTCACTGCCGGTATTAGTTCCTTCACCTCAACACGATAAATTGTTCCGAAAGTTCCGGGAAAATAACTTTTAGTAAAAATAAGTATAGGAGAAATTCAAACAGAGTGCTACCTTGACGGGGCACGGTTGCCAGCTGGCTTTTTATAGTTATCTTAAAATAATGTTGGTGATGTATTAAGTAGTCACACTATTAGTGTACTATATAAGTGCAAAGGATATTTCAAAACACTTACAACAAAAAAGTTTTTCTAACATTATTTATCTTAGACCGTGCATAATTTGACTAGGCGTGTAGATGGACAAGTAATTAGAAACATGAAATGATCTGGGCCTTAAGGTTAAAAATTAAAAAGTTAAAAATCATAGTCTATGGTTATGTATTGTTGGCGCCATTTATAAATAATTTCATTGCGTTCTGAATAATATTGGTCTCATTTTTTAAGAAAATGGGTAAATCTAAGAGTTGTGACCCCAATACCAGAAAGATTATAGTTGGTTTACATTCGAGACATAATTGGACGTACAAGAAGATCGCAGGCCGTATTGGGTGTTCCGTAAAGATGGTATACAATGCTATTAGTCATTTTAAACAACATGAAACAACAAATAATGTCCAAAGAAAACTTCGCCCACGGAAGACTACACTACGCGAGAACAGCATGCTGGTGTGTTTGGCTGAACTTGATCCTTTTAAAGGGTCAAAGGACGTAAAAAATGAACTTTTCCGGATATTAATCCAATTGAAAATTTATGGCACATTGTAAAGAAGAAGGTGTCGGAAACACGCTACAGCAATGAAGGTGCACTTTATGACGGATTTGTAAAAGCATCGAACAGCATTCCTCTGAGCACCTTTAAAAATCTGATAGCGTCAATGCCGCGTCGCTGTAGAGCCATAATAGACAACAGGGGTAACTCTACTAAATATTAACTTGGTTAAGTTTATTGTAAGTATTACTGATCTAATGATCACCAATGGTTTTTTCCTGTTTTATTAAAAAAAGTATTTTTACGAATATCTTTTTATTTTGATTCTAATTAGTTGTCCATCCACACGCCTAGTCAAATTATGCTCGGTCTAAGATAATGTTAGAAAAGCTTTTTAGTTGTAAGTGTTTTGAAATATCCTTTGCACTTATTTAGTACATTAATAGTGTAACTACTTAAACACACCACCAACATTCTTTTAAGATCACTATTAGAAGTCCAGAGCAGTTTAAACTCATTGTATTGGATTTAGTACTAGGCGTTTCTATACAATTTATATACAGTGGTGGCCAGATAATTATATCTGGCCACCACTGTATATAACTACGTATGTATGTAATATTCTTGGAAACGCAAAATATTCACACATAATATTCTTTTAGGGCTTCCAAACAAGTATATAAAATGTCATAGGTGATATATCACCGTAAGATTGTTAAAACCGTTAGTTTTTTTTTTATCTTATTTATTTTATAAGCCATTCATCTTATGATTAAGTCAGCTTAAAAATAATTAACAATGTTACAGTGCTTACAGTATTACTTTAACAAAAGAAAATAACATTAAATAAATCTAAGTTGATAAACTAACTTTTTTTCCTCGTTAGTCGGTCAACTATCGACAGATAGTAAACTTTACTTCTTACTATATGATAGTTAGTTGATAAAGTAACGGTTAAAACTGTTAAATAGTAAACTGGTTTAAACTTGAATTGCAAATGAAATACCAGGGCAAACACTGCGGCAGCTTAGGTGAAGACTAGAGGGGGCGAGCGCAGCGAAGTCCCCGAATAGTCTTCGTGTTAGGTTGACATGTAAGAATAAAAGAAACGTAAATTCTAAACCCTGTCGGTCTGGTTTAACATCTGTCGATAGTTGATCAATCTTACGGTGACATATGTATGTTTGGGTGTGTGATCTTACGGTGACATATGTATGTTTGTCTTCTTGTTTTTAAAGTATATTCTGCTTGTTGCACATGACTTACACTCAATAATACAAAATTTCCTAAAACAGTATCATTTATAACTCCATCTAGTCTTACTCGTCTTCTACATCTCGTAGCAAACCCGTAGCTTCTCGTAGCACGCTACGAACGTAGCAAGTTCCGCGTAGCACCAACCTATGGCGCTACCAGTACCATCTCTACCTTACCGTACAGTCTTTCAACTTAATTTTCGATTCACCAAAATGCATTTTAACCCCTAGCAATAGGGTTGGTAAAAGTTGGGATCCCAGTAAAGATAAGTTTGTAGCGCAAATCCGGGAAGGTATTGATTTCGCATGCGCAATTCAGTTTCATCCCAAAAAGACGCAGCGTCTGAATTTTGTAAACATGATTTTGTGAGCAGTTTTGATCGAGATAATTATAATATGAAGCTTAAATTGCTTTGGGTGTTTCTTAGCTATGTAAGGATATGCATGGGTAAGTGTTTTGTTATTTATATATGAAACTGTTTTGGTTTCTGTTCTGTAGTATTCGGGGTGTTGGTCATCTTGTTTATGTAGATAAAAGCGCATTGAAGTTGTTAACTTTATAGTGTACAATCAACTTTATTTACATGGATATGATTATAACTAGCTTAAAATACACCTTTATCTACACACGTACCGTAAACCCTCTTTATTGCGTCCAAAACCGCACGTTATCTGAATAATATGACTATAATGTCTAAATTTTCGACAAATTATGACATTCAAATTTCGAACACCGAAGCCCGCCTGAATGCCGCCCCTAGTTTGTCTTTGAAGTTGGTACTACTGAACAAGCTAAACATGTGCAGAGCAATTGTCAATGCCACCATGCCGGTCTGTCGAGCATGCGGTTCCTGAACACATCAAAGAGAGCTTATGATATGTGTGTAGGTAAACGAGTGCATGTAACTGTACATAATTAGGCATTAAAACTCTAGAGTGATATTATTATGAAACTCGCCTTCGGCTCGTTTCGTAAACCCACTCTCGAGTTTTAATGCCCTCCATTAAGTATCAGTCACATAAACTACTATTGTTACATACCGTATGAAAAGCTAGCAGGAAAACTATATTTAATTTTTACAACAAATCATAATAAAATTAAACAATATAACATCGCAATTTTATAATAGTTATAGTATAATATAAAACATATTTCTAACACTCTTTCCCCAGGGGTCAAACTCCTCGAAGCGAACCCAGATGTAAAACGTCTGTATGACGATCTACTTAGCAACTACAATCGTCTGATCCGCCCGGTGACGAATGTCTCCGACATCCTCACTGTCAGGCTTGGACTGAAGCTGTCTCAGCTCATGGAGGTCAATCTGAAGAACCAGGTCATGACGACTAATTTGTGGGTGGAACAGGTAACTAGCACAACAAGGTATTCAGGGATTCAGTTTTCTTTGCAGGAAGTGCCAATCTTTAGTGTTAATATGTACAATTCTCCTTCTCCTTAGAGGATCAGCCCACTAAGAACGAACTTTATTAAAATTTCAATAACAGACCGTCAAGAAAGTCGAATTACATTAGTAAATTCATAGCGATAAAAGAGCTCCGTGGTCTAGAAGAGCTTCGTGGTCTAATGGGTTTCACGCTTGCTTCTCACACAGGAGATACAGGTTCGATTCCTGACCATGTACCAATGAGATAATTAATTTATCTTAAGTACAATATACGGACGGTCTGATGGTGATGGAAAACATCGTGAGGAAACCTTCATTACTCCATAGCTGCGGCGATGGGCTAGCCCCCTGTCACGCAAAATGGAGTATTGAATAACTGGCTCAAAGTGGGCAAAATTGTGCCTCTGCCACCCCGTATGGGAAAAGGCGTGACTATGACTATGTGTTATGTTAACTCCATAGTGTTATCTCAACTTAACAACTCTTGTAAAGCTTGTCTTAAAATACAACTGTCTAAAACCAGTTTCAGAAACAATTTTTAAACTTTAAAGCCCAGCTCAACGCTAGTGGCGTTTCAGTTCCATTTTTTTTAACGTTAAAGCTCCGCTCAACGCTAGTGGTGTTTTATTTTTATTTTTTTTAACAAGGCTCATATTTTTGAGAACATAATATTCATGACACTTCACATACTTCACACGCGTTGACGTTGCGTTTATTAGTGTTTTGTGGGGCATTTAAATTTAAGGATTGTTTCTGTAACTCAAAAACATTCAGCCCACTGATAGTACACTTTTTCCTTTCGACTATTTTCCCGAACGTGGCTTTGGGTTCATTCTAAGTACGTGCACTTCTGGCTACCCTGAATTAGGAACAATAACTCAACCAAGCTCCTTATTATAGAAATGGTTCGACTACAAGCTAACATGGAACCCGGAGGACTACGGCGGCGTTGAGATGTTGTATGTGCCGTCTGAACACATCTGGCTTCCTGATATAGTGCTTTATAATAACTGGGATGGAAATTATGAGGTAAATATCAATGCAGATTTTCATCTCACTCGATAATGAAAAATGTTAAGGATCACATCTCTTATCACCCCTATTAGAATGTCTACGTATTTTAAGTTTGAATCAAAGTCCGTCCGCCGGTTTGGTTCACTAGGTTTCCTCGGACAGACATACAGACACACCGCACACCGACAGACGCTTCAAACTTATAACAACTCTCTTTTGCTCGTCGTTAGTTAAAAGGTGATAAATGTGGGCTGATTGCGGATGATGATGTGTCCTGTGAACACTTCCTTGGTGTAGATATTTGGGCCAAGCCTGCCTCCGGCCAAAACAGTCTCTTTCGCCTAAATATAATTTCATAGTCTACAACGACGATATCACAAAGCAGTCAATTGGTAGTATTAAATCATGATTCATGCCATTATATCTATAGAATAACTTCATAACAACCTCCTACTCCCTATTTTCAGGTAACCCTAATGACAAAAGCTACTCTCAAGTCTACGGGTGAAGTAAATTGGAAACCACCAGCCATCTACAAGTCTTCCTGCGAGATTAATGTCGAATACTTCCCCTTTGACGAGCAGACCTGTTTTATGAAGTTTGGCTCTTGGACTTATAATGGCGCTCAGGTATATACATGGCAACAAATATAATGACCACCAAAATATTTTTTCCTACCCAAAATGGCGAAATGTCCACCAAAAGTTGCAGATAATATCAGGGCAAAATACTGCGGTAGCTTAGGTGAAGGGTAAAGGGGGTGAGAGAAGCGAAGCCCCCTTTATCCTTCGTGTTAGGTTGAACATGTAAGAATAACAAAACATACTTAAAACATAAAATTATGTACACAAAACATAAAAAGAAGTTTGGTGATCATTTATCCAAACACGATTTGGTGGACATCCATCCATTTTGGCAGTCATTTCGAATTTATTGGTAGTAAATTTTCGAATTTTTTGGTAATCGTTTAAATACAAGCAAAAAATTTCAGATATCAGATTTATCAGTTGAGAGTCTACTCCGAGACATGACGACCCGAATGGCCGAGTCGGCAGTGACGCTGCCTACGAAACCGAGGGTCCCGGGTTCGAGTCCCGGGAGGGCCAAATATTTGTTTGATGAGAACGGATGTTTGTACCCTAGTCATGGTTGTTTATCTATCTAAGCATAATATTTATCTATATAAGTAAGTGTATCGTTATCTAGTACCCAAGTACAGGGAATCCTAGTTTGGGGCTAGATCAACGTGTGTTAATAGTGTCCAAGGTATTATTATTATGAGTAAATACCTATAGCTTACAGTGCGACAGTATATGTATAGGTATATGGTGATGTTGCAGTTCACCGCGTTATAGAATTTTAACTTTACCTTTTTACAAATTTGTAGTATTTTACCTTTTAGCTTTTCACTGAAAGTGGTGCAATGTGATCAGTACATAATAGAGATATTTTCTGTTCTTGGCACTCTGGCTACACCTTGTTACTGGTAGGAACACAGCCCTGATTGTACTGACTGTTCCCAGGTGGACCTCAAACATATGGACCAATCACCAGGCAGCAGCCTCGTGCACGTCGGCATCGATCTGAGCGAGTTCTATCTGTCGGTGGAGTGGGATATCCTGGAGGTGCCCGCTACCAGGAATGAGGAATACTATCCGTGCTGCACTGAACCATTTTCAGGTATGTTTCTAGAAGACTCACGCTTGAACATGAATGACACGACATGAATTTCACTAACACATAATGATTATACAGTTACATTCAGCAAAAATTGGAGACGAAATAAAACGTACTGTGGTGCAGTAGAGAAAGAATTGTTACGTTGACAACTGATAAGCTAGCTCATCGTCTAAAAGAACTCTGCCCCTATTTCCATTTGCTAACTTTTAAGGGTATGCAAGGGCAAAGTGTTTTAACGGTTACGTACCCGAACGGTACCCTACTACTAAGCCTCCGCTGTTCGTCCGTCCGTCCGTCTGTCACCAGGCTGTATCTCATGAACCGTGATAGTTAGAGAGATGAAATTTTCACAGATGATTTATTTCTGTTACCGCTATAACAACAAATTTCAAAAAACAGAATATATTAAATATTTAAGGGGGTTCCCGTACAACTCTTCTTTCAATATCACATACAAACTTATGAATGATTCTGGTTAAGTACATGGAGTGTGAAAGTAGCCGCACCAATTACTTTATTGCGATGTAAAATCCAAACTATTCACTCCACACCATCCCTACCATTGTACGGTGGTACGGAACCCTTCGTATGCGAGTTCGACCCGCACTTGACTGTTTTTTTTAAAAACAACTATAAGTTATATTTTTCTGATAACAAAAAAAAAAAAAATTGTCATTAAATAAATATAAGATCGCCATTAACAAAGAAAACAACGTCTAATAATTGCGAATGTATTAGTAGTTGTTATTTGTTTCAGATATAACATTCAAATTGACCATGAGACGAAAGACATTATTCTACACTGTGAACTTGATCATCCCTTGTGTTGGGCTCACGTTTTTGACTGTTCTCGTATTTTATCTACCTTCGGACTCAGGTGAAAAGGTATGTGTACTTTGAGTATTTGATACAAAAACTATTTAGAAATGCCCCGAGGAAATATCGAATATTATTCTTAAATACCTACATCTACCAAGCAATACACCAATAAAAGTTGTTTCAGAACTATCTATGCCAGTAGTATTTTCTCAGAAAACATACATAGGTACTGCTTCACAAAGAAAGATAAATCCTGATTGACAGTTAAAAAATATGATTTATCTGTCATATGAATTATCCGGATATTGAGAAACATGGTCTTAATCCCATAATGTACGAGCATCTATACAAGTGTACATATATATGTAGCATCGACTCATCTCCCCAGATCTCGCTGTGCATCAGCATTCTCGTATCACTGACGGTGTTCTTCCTCGGTCTGGCGGAGATCATCCCTCCTACGTCACTGGCCATCCCGCTGCTGGGCAAATACCTGCTGTTCACTATGATACTGGTGTCGCTGTCTGTTTGGATGACCGTGTGCATATTGAACGTGCACTTCAGGTAATTTATGTCAGTTAAAATGTAATACTCCCAGAGATGGTTTAAAAAAAATCCAACAGATGGCGCTAGGCGGCCTTCTTTGTTTGTAGTATATATGTCACCGGAAGGTAGTCAAAACCGTCAGTTGATCTACTAACGCGGTAGTTGATCAACTATCGACAAATAGTAAACCAGACCGACAGGGTTTAGAATTTACGTTTCTTTTGCTCTAACATGTCAACCTAACATGAAGACTATTCCCGTGTTACCACAAAAAATATTAAAGAGCGTTTAACCTCAAAACAAACGTCAAATCCCATACGTTTTCGTTTTTAAACAGGTGTTGAACACTCGTTTATTTTTTTGTAGTAAGGCCCTACAAGTTTAAACCAGTTTACTATTTTACGGTTTTAACCGTTAGTTGATCAACTACCGCGTCATATAGTACGCAGTACGCTACAGTTTACTATCAGACGGTAGTTGACCAACTTACGAAAACAAAACCATTAGTTGATAAACTAACGTTTTTTTTCTCGTTAGTTGGTCAACTATCGACATATAGTATCGGTTAAAACTGTTACTAGTAAACTGGTTTAAACTTGAGTTGCAAACCGAAATACTAGGGCAATCACTGCGGAAGCTTAGGTGAAGATTAGAGGTGGCAGCGCAGCGAAGCCCCCGAATAGTCTCTGTGTTAGATTGACATGTAATAACAAAATAAATGTAAATTCTAAACCCTGTCGGTCTGGTTTACTATCTGTCGATAGTTGATCAACTAACGCGTTAGATTATCAACTAATGGTTTTGACTATCTTACGGTGACATAAACGTACTGAATCTACGATAGAAATCTGTGTACTGGGCACTGGGTGAACGTAATCTGTGATTGAAAGCTGTCAAGTTCTGCTTATTATGCTTCGTAAATAAAAAAATACTCGAAGACCTCGAAGTATATAAATAAAACCGGTCAAGTGCGAGTTGGACATCGGACTTGCGAACCAAGGGTTCCATACCATTGTACACGGAGAAACGTATGAGATAGTATTTGGTACGAGTATACCTTTTTAATTCTTACTAATAAAATATTAGGTAGGGCTATATTCAAGGCCGTACATCGAAACATTGAAAAAGAGTTTTGCGTATGTAGTATGTAAGTATTGAACTATGTACTCAGATTATCGAAACTCTTTGCTCATTGAAACTGGAATTGGATAAAATTGAGTTAATTATTTACAGAAATAAAATCAAATATGATAAAAAACTTAATATTATTGACAATAATTTGAATAAGCAACTATTAAACTTAAAGTGACAAATAACTAAGCACAAAACTAAATACCCGCAGATCTATTCCGATAATATTAGTAGAGTCCCTACTCAGTTCACCGATAAACAAATAAAACAAAATGGCTAAGAAAATAGCCTCAGAAATAATCTCTTATGTGGGTACTACTTTTAATGCTTAAAAACCAGTATGTTTTTTATTTGTTGTTATAGCGGCTGTAGGAATACACCCTCCGTGAAAATTTCAGCTCTATACTTATTTCGGTTGCTACGGTAGAGCCCGGTGACAGACAGACGTACAGACGGACATTGGAGGCTTAGTAATAGGGTCCTGTTTGGCACCCTTCGGGTACGGCACCCTAAGAATGGTTGGTCATCCAGTTTGTATTGTGCCTGGGTGTTCTTACGGTTCTTACCGTTCTTACAAGAAGCTAAGGCCCTCCGTGCACGGGGCTACGCGACGACGACGATGCGATTGCGAGTTTAATTTTGTATTGATGTGATTGAAACGGTCAATTCAAAACCTATATCTATTTCTAGAAATGCATGGGAGGAAAGTCCTGAGCGAGGCGTAGGATACGATATCAAACTCAAATCGTAATCGCCTCTTCGTCGCGCATCGCCATGTCCTGCGGGTTATAGTTAGATCGGAGTCTGATCAATGCCAAGTCACAGTAGATACAGTAATTCATAATTTTATAATTTCTTTATTGCACACAAAAATTGTGTGCAAAGGATCTCTAATTAGAGATCTCTTCCAACAGACCAGGATAAGATGGGAAAGGTTATTTACTGAGCAGGGGTAGACCTACGTGTACAACAATATAACGAAATAAACGAGTACTTATATACATAGTAATAAATAAAATAAATTATATACATACTTTAATATTATATACTACAATATTATATACTAATAAATACTTATATGTATACTACTGTATGTAATGTAATGCTTCAACACACGACTTTTAAATATATTCAGAGTAGGACTGTCCCTGGTGGTGCAGGGGAGTGCATTCCACAACCGTATCACCCGGGATCTAAATCGGTCTAAACGTGCACATAGGACGCAGTGTTATGCTGTGGAGTTGTGAGCATGGAAAGTATGTGATTTCTCCGAGGTCTGCTGGAAGAAATGAATTGAAAACTGTCTCGCAGGTATGTTTGATAGCGTGGATTCCATAAAATGTTGTAGAGGAAATTGAGGATGTGTAAATCCCGGCGAAGACGGATCGGCATCAGCCACTTTAACTCCTTGGGATTGGGATTGTGATACATGGTCGTATTTGCGCAGCCCGAAGATAAACCAAATCCCGAGATTTTGGAGTCGTCGGGTTTGTTCGTAGTTATTCGTTAGCATTGACCCAGCAGGCATCACCATAATTGAAGAGGGGTAGAAGGAGAGACTGAGCGAGAGTGATTTTGGTCTGTTGAGGCAATAAGTACTGACGTCTAATGAGAGAGTGAAAAGTAGCAAATACTCAAATCAGCAGGGTCCACACTGAGCCTCGCGCCATGCGAGTCATGCGCGCGAGACAAAGCCTCGGTCGGTCTGGACGTGCCTCGCCCGAGGCAAACGCGTTCGCTGCCTCGCCCGAGCGTGCCTCGGCCCGAGCCATGCGTTGTCTGTTTTTGTCGATGCCCAAAGGCGCCTCAGAACGTTTGCTGCGCGCACTCTGGACGGTCATTTAACCTGTTTTGCCACAGCCGGTCGTGTAACGTTTTTGTGATGGATAAAGAACAGTGCCTTAAAATTTATACCACTATACGGCGAATGCAGTCTACTGTGGAATATTGGAACATACCAGTCATACGCCGCTGGTTATTATACTCTATCATACAGTGGACAAAACAGACAATACTCGTGTCCCTCTTCCTCACCGATGCCATCTGACCTACCGATGCCTCTCACCCATGCCTCCTAACTCACCGATATCTCCTACCTCCACGATGCCTTCTAATTCAACGACGCCTCCTAACTCACCGATGCTTCCTAACTCACCGATGCCTCCTCCACTACCAAGTTATTAAATGCTTGTTTACCTAAGCGTTTTGTGTCAAGTGTCTGTTTGTCTATTACTGTAATGTTTGTATTACTAAAAATTCATAAAAAAATAATGACACCAAAAAAATATTTTACCTTACCAAAATCCTTCAGCACCTTGATTATCGCAGCTCAGAGTTTAGGAACAATTAGCGATATGCTTTGTATTGATATACAAAATATATACTGCAAACTAGTATAAGAATCTCGGCTCGAATCGGCACATACACGAATGCATTGAGAACTACACTCCATCTCAGGTGTGGAAATTCCTGAGAACGCTTGGTGTAGGTAAGGCCCGGGACCTACATGCTGGTAATGTAGATATCAACGGTCTCAACCAGTTTCTTTCTGCCCC
Organism: Argyresthia goedartella; assembly: GCA_949825045.1. Classification (NCBI taxonomy): domain Eukaryota; kingdom Metazoa; phylum Arthropoda; class Insecta; order Lepidoptera; family Argyresthiidae; genus Argyresthia; species Argyresthia goedartella. The sequence goes on from OX463823.1 coordinate 26,302,929, forward strand.
GCCTGTTGTGATGGATCCCACTGTCATACAAGCCACGCTTCAGAGCCTGCGCTCTAAGTCCTTACCCAACACCACATCATTCAACTTGAGTGATGTTGGAATCGATGCGGTCAAGAAGGCGCTATTGGCAGTCAATTCGAAAGCTGTAGGCGATGACAAAATTTGCCTTAAAATGCTAATGACAATCCTTGACGAACTATTACCAGCAATAACACACGTTATAAACTTTTCTTTGGCTAATGGTGTCTTCCCCACAGTGTAGAAGAAAGCACTAGTCATCCCACTACCCAAAACCTCCAGTCCCACCTCTTTCAAAGAGTACCGTCCCATTTCAATCCTGCCTATCCTCTCCAAAGCCCTTGAGAGCATTCTCCATAACCAGCTTTCCTATTACCTCTCTTCAAACAATCCGCTAAACACGTTCCAGTCAGGATTCCGACCGGGTCATAGCACCGTCACGGCTCTGCTGAAAGTCACAGATGACATCCAGCTAGTCATGGACCGCAAACAGCTTTCCGTTTTGGCTTTACTTGATTTCAGTAGTGCCTTCCACAGCATAGATTTCAACATTCTCGTTGAGCTTCTCAGATCCCTGAACGGCTCTTCCTTCTCTGCCAGCTGGATCGACTCTTATTTGAGGGATCGGCAACAGCGTATCAGGACCGTAGAGACATCCACTGAATGGTGTGTCCTCCTTTCAGGCGTCCCCCAAGGTGGTATTCTTTCTCCTCTTCTATTCTCGATTTTCATAAACTCCATCTCGGACATCCTGTCTTCCTCATATCATCTTTATGCTGATGATCTCCAGATTTATCGCCACTTCTCTCATTACGATGTAAACTCTGTTGTGGATGCATTGAAGGCAGATCTGGAGGGAATAAGAAGCTGGGCTTCATCCTTCGGACTCCTGGTTAACCCGAGCAAGTCCCAGGCCATGATTATAGGTACCAGACAATCTCTTAACTTGTTGCAGCAACAACCCATTCCACCTGTCACTTTTAATGGTACCACAATCGTGTAAAGCGACAAAGCTAAAAACCTGGGTCTTATCTTCGACAACCAGCTGTCCTGGTCATTGCATGTCAATGAGGTCAGTCGACGAGTATTTGCTACTTTTCACTTTCTCAGGAAACTTCAGTACTTTTTGCCTCGACAGACCAATATCACTCTCGCTCAGTCTTTCCTTCTCCCCTCATCGATTATGCTGATGTCTGCTGGGTCAGTGCTAACAAAGAATTACTGAACAAACTCGAACGACTTCAAAATCTCAGGATTCGGTTTATCTTTGGGCTGCGCAAATACGACCATGTATCACAGCATTGCAAAGAGCTGATGTGGCAGCCAATACGTCTTCTTCGGGATTCTCACATCCTTTACAACATTTTACGCAATCCGCGCTATCCAACCTTCTTACGAGACTGTTGTCCATTTCTTTCTTCCAGCAGGCCTCGGAGAACTCACGCGCTTTCAATGCTCACAACCCACAGCATAACACCGCATCCTATGAGCATAGGTTTAGATTCCGGGCCTTTCAAATTTTCATCATGTATATCCCCAGGACATTGTCAAAACGTTTAAATTACTTAACTTAAAAAATACGGAAGACCTGTGGGGTATATCAGTCAAAGTCAGTAATTCTAGTTATAGCCCCACACTTAGCTTATATATTCAATAAATGTGTTGACGATGGGGCTTTTCCAGACCTCATGAAACACAGTAAACTTATACCGCTGTTCAAATCGGGAGATAAGGGCGATCCTTCAAATTTCAGATCAATATCTGTTCTTCCAACACTAAGTAAAATATTTGAAAAGATTATACTCAATCAAATGCTCTCACACTTCAACCGTACAAAACAACTCCACGCTAAACAATATGGTTTCACTAGGGGTAAATCGACTACGGATGCAGGTATTACCCTTGTATCTCATATTTATTCTGCATGGGAGGCCGCACAGGATGCTATCGGAGTTTTTTGCGACCTGTCGAAGGCGTTTGATTGTGTTGATCATAATACGCTATTAATTAAATTAAATCATTACGGAGTTAGAAATAAAGCGTTGGATCTACTAAGATCATACTTAAGCAATAGAATTCAAAAGGCAGAAGTTAATGGCGTAAAATCTGATGGATCGGGTGTTAAAATTGGCGTTCCACAAGGTTCCATAGGCCCTTTCTTATTCCTGGTATATATTAATGATCTGCCTTTCATGGTGGAGAAATTAACTGACATAGTGTTGTTTGCTGATGATACTTCAATGGTCTTCAAAATTGAAAGACAAAAAGGAGATTTTGATGATGTTAATGGTGTATTGTCTTTAACCTTGAATTGGCTCACAGTTAATAATTTATTGTTAAACGCTGGTAAAACCAAGTGTATCAAATTCTCACTTCCAAATGTCAGGCAAGTTGAGACCAGTTTGGTGTTAGACAACAGCACGTTAGAATTGGTAAATGATACGAAGTTTCTTGGAATAACCATTGATAGCAAATTGCAGTGGGGACCCCACATAGATAAATTGGCTGGTAAATTAAGTTCTGCGGCTTACGCTGTTAGGAAAATCAGACAAAGTACGGATGTGGCTACATCTAGGCTAGTATATTTTAGTTACTTTCATAGTGTGATGTCCTATGGTATCTTGTTGTGGGGGAAAGCAGCGGATTTTCAAACTATTTTTATTTTACAGAAAAGAGCTATTCGAGAAATTTATAATTTAAAACGAACAGACTCCTTAAGAGAGCTTTTTAAAGAAATTGACATACTAACAGTAGCTAGTCAATTTATTTTCGAAAATATAATGTATGTACGCAAGAACCTTACAACATTTTCCAAACTTAGCGACAGTTGTAATGTTAACCTAAGAAATAATCACAGACTATGTGCGCCCCGTTTTAGACTCGCGAAGGTTAGCAATTCTTTCAAGGGTCAGTGCATTCTCTACTACAATAAGATACCTCTGGAGATTTTGAAATTGCCATTTGAGCAATTTAAAAAGCATGTTAAAGCGACTTTGTCGAAAAAGGGATATTACAATGTTCAAGATTACTTAAATGACAGGACTGTATGGGGTTAATCTGGCTCAACACAGACCTTGCTGTTAATAATTTTGTAATTATTTATTCCTGCTTATTAATCATAACAATTAATTTTTTCATATTTGTATTAGTTAAGCACAACCTATTTTTAAAAGAGATCTAAAAATAAATCTGTGGGAGTTTATACGCCCTTCTTCTCCCACAGTGGTCCAATGTAGAGAAGAGGCAAAAAATGACGTTTTCTAAGTATATGTAAATATCTACAGTAATAAAGTACTTTGACTATTGACTATTGACTAATGCACTCCCCTGCACACTCAGGGACAGTCCTTCTCTTAATATATTTAAAGTCGCGTGAAGAAGCATTACTTTTCTCTTTAGAAATATAGGTAGTATGTATGTATTTATTAGTATATATATTTAAAAAATATATATATATTTATATAGTATTTATATTTAGCATGTACGAGTATATAATATAATATTTATGTAAGCCCTCGTATATTTAGTTTATATTGTTTTATATTAGTTATTTAGATATAACATATATCTAACCATATGTTAGTTATTAGATATGTACCAAATTATATTGTTGTACACATTGTCACCCCTGCTCAGCAATCGACCTTTCCCATTCTAATTTGGTTTGCTGGAAGAGATCTCTTACTAAAGATAAGCTCGCCTCTGTACATTAGTTTTATGTAAGTCTTGTTGTCCATATATTAGTTGTAGGCAATAAAGAAATTATGAAATTATGAATCTCCTGTGGTCAAAAATCTCAGCGTAACCAATAATCTTTCCCTCGCGGTTATTTTTTTTCCACAATTTGTGTCCTTCTTGCTTATTTTGGCGTTTATAAGAGAGTACAAATTTTCAAAGTCACTGTAACTCAAAAAGGTTACAGACTATGTGCAAAAAGATTACAGACCGAGGCTGCACCGCGAGGCAAAACGCTGAGAGGCAAACGTCCGAGGCTGCCTCGCGTGACGTGAGGCTCAGTGTGGACCCTGCTATTGACATGCGATGACCAGGACAGCTGGTTGTCGAAGATAAAACCCAGGCTTTATCGCTATATACGATTATGGTACTATTAAAAGTGGCAGGTGGAATGGGCTGTTGCTGCAACTACTTAAGATAATGTCTGGTACCTATAATCATGGTCTGGGACTTGCTCGGTTTGAGCAGGAGTGTGAAGGACGAAGCCCAACTTTTTATAACCTCAAGATCAGCGTTGAGTGCCACCACCGCAGAGTTCAAATCGTTAGGAGAGAAGTGGCGATAAATCTGGAAATCATCAGTGTAAAGATGATATGAAGAAGACAGGACGTCCGAAATGGAGTTTATAAAAATTGAGAATAGAACAGGAGAAAGAATACCTCCTTGAGGGACGCCCCTAAAAAGGTCGCACCATTCAGTGGAAGTCTCCTCCAACCTGTTACGCTGTTGTCGATCCCTCAAATAAGAGTCAAACCCTCTCAAATAAGAGTCAAACCAGCTGGCAGAGAAGGAGGAGACGTTCAGGGGTCTGAGAAGCTCAACGAGAACGTCAAAATCTACGCAGTTGAAGGCACTACTGAAGTCGAGTAAAGCCAGCACGGAAAGCTGTTTACGGTCCATGGCTACCTGGATGTCACCTGTGACTTTCAGCAGAGCCGTGACGGTGCTATTACCCGGTCTGAATCCTGACTGGTACATGTTCAGCAGATTCAGAATAATTCAATCGTAGGCCATCAAGTTTTTGTAAGGTATATCAGATAGCAGTGTCGAAGAATCCAGAGCCAGGTTAGTCGTTAAAAGCTTTTTATTGCAGCGGAAAACGAAATAAGATGGAAATTAGTCAAACGAAGTAGTAGCTTTTGACACCTTTCAATCACAGATTTCAGAGCTAGTACAAAGAGTTATAAACCTCAAATGAATGAATCTTTGGTTTACTTACCTACGCTGTGCTACAAATAAATAATGCCATCTGTCGTCGTTATCTGCTGGATTTTGAAGGAAATCGGCTTTGAAAGTATCCCTTAGACATTGTAATAAACACAGGCTAAACGTGGGAGTAAAAATCGAAGGGTCCCGGATTTGAATCCCGGTCGGGAAGGTAAAATAAAACTCCAAGTCTTGGATGTTTATATGTAAGATTGTGCCGCTACTGATTCTGGTTCCCACAATATATAGTATCCGTGTGGTTCTGTTTCCGGTTCCTACTACTTAGGGTATCCTACTTTGCATTTACTCATATGCGAAAAGTCGTGGAAATGTGTATTACTTTTGCATTTGTGTATTATGCTGATACAGCAAATAAATACCATTCAATTCTATTCTATGGTGTAAGAAGTCTTTCAACATATTAGTGAACAAGCATATAGAACTATTATGTGATTCGGGTACAACCCATGAGAATGTGTATTATCATTCGACACTCGTTATTACCTATAGTTACTGTTTACTGCGTATTACTAAATTATTTATATCTGCATTGGGTTGCGTTTAAGTTTTTAACAAGAAAGTGTTTGTAGTTAAATTAGAAATACAATCAATACATTTCCGAAGAGTTCGTTCATAAATAATACTTGAACAAAAGGATCACTAAAAATAAGGTCAAAAAGGAAATGAATACCCGCTGTGAAAGAAGCCATTGAAATCAGAATTCTAGCTGAACGCTTTCTAGACAACTTTGAGACTTCTTCCACTGAATATAAAGCCTAACATTTCCGCAACACTATACACAAGCCTTCTATACTTATAAGTAGACCAAATAAAACCGTCTATCTGAAACATAAATCTCGAGCCTTCATTGTTATATTGTCATTTCGATAACGTGACAATAGCAGTCTGTAAAATATGGCTCGGTGGTAAAACACTCTAAGCACATAGCATTTTTATTGAAATACCGGTATCGGTTGTACTGGTATTTATTGGGTGTATTGACCAGAGCAAAAATGGACGAAAATTTATTTCTATAGCGTTGCAAGGACAATGTTCGCCTACAAAATTTGATATTGTTGCTGTACATGATACAAATTAAACATATCGTCATGCCTTTTGACAAGACCGAGTGGCTGATGCACATTTGCATCACTTTTAGCCAGTCATTCAATACAAATAGAATGTTTAGCTACTATACTATATTTTTCAAGTATTTTAACTCTTCTTCCCACACAGGGTATCCTAGTGTGGGAACCAGGGCCAAAAATGCAACTTATTTTTATTTTTCGCACAATAAATGAATGTTTCTTTTTCTTTCTTCACGTATGAAACACGATGTAATAATATCTTAGAACCCAACCCACACAGTATATGAGTAATATTGTATACCCGAATAACAGCATAAATCACTGCGTGTTGTAATTTTGTAACTAACCGGTACACAATGTTCCGTGTGAGTTATGGCGTTCGAGATATCCCGATAACACTTATTGGAGGCCTAATTTGAACTACGAGGCAAATTAACATGCTGAAGTTACTATGGCTTACCTGAAATGTGATCGTGGTTGTTAATTAGAACGGAAAGCATGGATAAGAAAACATATTAATTAGCTTAACAACGGTAAACACAAATAGTGTTCTGTATTATTGTGATTATCCTACTTGTAATCTGAGTAGACGGGATGATGAATTATGAAATGAATCCTGTTTATTTTATTTTGTAAACAGCATTTACAGTCAATCAATTGATTAATCCCAGCTGTCCTAGTACTAGTTTTGTAGGGACTATTTCTCATTTTTACTGTGATGATAGTGAGCTAGCCGCATAACTGTTATGCTAAATGCATACATGGTATATTTAAGGATTGGATCATATTATAGGGTTCATGAGCTGCACGGCCACTTAATAAAATCAGTTAAGTGTGGGTCGGACTCGCACACGAAGGGTTTTGTACCATCGTACAAGACAACTTAAGGACATAAAAATAATAAAACAAAAAAGTTTATGCCCGAACAAGGTTTCAAACCTAGCACCAACCCTACCCTAAAGATAGCGGATACGACGTCAATCCAATAGCGCCCCGAAACTATTGATATATTCGTGAAATTAGCGTTTATAATTCGTTGACGATTATTTGATAATATGCAGGGGCAGGAATATTGCATTACGTCTCTGGTATGGGGCACCCTTTAATTAATAAAATCTAGTGTATTTATTAAAGGGTGTATTATTTGTTGTAGCGGCAACAGAAATAGACATTCTGTGAAAATTTCAACTTTCTACCTATTACGATTCATCATGTGATGGACAGACAGACAGACAGTAGGACAGCGAAGGCTTAGTAATAGGGTCCCGATCGGCACCTTTTGGGTACGGAACTCTAAAAATCTGCAAAACACAAAATTTTTAACTGATATTTTTAGCGGACATATGAGCAACTAGATTGAAGTAAATACTATGTGGAAATATTATCCGATCATTTAAACCAATTTATCTTACTGTTTAACCCAGATCCCCGTCAACCCACACCATGTCACCCTGGATGAAGAAGGTCTTCCTCCAGTTCATGCCCAAGATCCTGATGATGAGGAGGGCCAAGTACTCTCTCCCGGACTACGATGACGCGTACCACTCGAACGGATACACTAATGAATTGGATATGAGGTAAGGATAAGGTATTGCAACAAAATAAAACAGATAAATATAGCTCATTCATGACCCCAACGAGGGGCACAAGCTTTTATCCGGATTCGTGAAAGATTGAGCCGTACTTCCACCTTCTGAAGTCTTACAGGCGTTCATAAAAACTGAGAACTTTTTGTGAATACAATCTTATTTTTTTCTCTACCTATTTGATTGTTATTAATATTAGAGCATTTTCGGTGTTAATTATTCTAGTCTATAACTTATTGTGGTAATCTACGTTGCGTGATTCTGATTCTAGATTTCGTGAACAGTGTTTATACTTAGCTCAAGTGTAAAAACAACGACTCCATGCCCTTTCCTTTTTGTTATAAGTGATTCAAAACCCACCTAAAAATAATAATATATCAGCTAGATTGCCGAAATACCCGAATGTACTACGACGCAACTTAGTGCGTTGTCGAAGGCGAGACCAGCCCTTCAAACCTTTGTCCCGAGATCGACCACGAACAACGCTGTGGACTGTTAAGTCGGGCAAAGGAAAACGGTATGAGCTGTTAGTGACGGCAAGCATGATGTGATAAATGTCACTCTTCATTAGAAATTGAATGAATGTGATGTTCATCCATTCGTTATTATAGTCCGAACGATAGGCTATGTGATGGTAAACTAAATTTTGTATGGCGCTATCGATAGGGCACATGAATATCACGTCTGACGTTACTTTCCGGCTCATCTGCTCTCTGTACATCTACGACTTTACCCAGTCGTATTAAAATCCGACTTAATATACATCACCGAATTTAATATACATCATCGCATCTACGGGTATTTGGGCAATCGTGCCCGCTCAAATTACTTTTTTTAATGTCAAATACTTTTTTCTTTCTATTATTATTATTTTTTTGTTTGTGTCTTATAGTCCTCAAACAGATTTTTCAATATTGCATAAATATTAGATAGAGGACACAAAAAGGAACAAGAATGTCATATTTATATTCCTAATGTGTCGCGTTTGCGGGAAAAGTATGAAAAGTATCTTTTTTGTCTTCAAAACTTCCGCGCACAACTAAATATGTGATATATATGGATACAAAAACAAACAAAAATTACACCTAATGTAATACAGTGATCTATCGCGTTGGCGCGGAGATTGGAAGTAAATATTACCTCTATCATTTTACGATATTCCCATTTATCTCGCAAACTCGACACATTACCGTATTATATTATATTTAATTTATTTTTGTGTCCTCTATCCTTAAGTACCACATTTGTTGTTTACGGAAGTATTTGAAAAAAAAAGATAAGCTTTGCTTCCAATTTTCTCGCAACTGCGATACATAAGGTTATAATATAATGTAGGGTTTTTGGATGTTTTTTGTTTTATATCCATATACTTTTAATATAATACTCACCGAGCGAGAATGTTTTTTTTTTTGGGGCAATGACAAACGTTCTACAGCCTGTGCTTTCATACTTGCTTCTCAATATACGGAACTAATAGGGAGAATGTTCTGATTTATCTGCATGGTGGAAATTTTGCCTACACATTTTGTTTAAAAGGAAAAGGAAGGTGTTTAAAAAAAAAACAGGCCCGGCGTGAACGAAATGTATCTTGAAATAAAGAGTAAAAATGTTATAGTAATTGTAAAAAATAATTTATGTGTCAAATTTAATGGCTAAAGTCTTAGAGGCGTTCATACAAAAAAGAAAATTAAATGAATAAAATCTTAATTGTTGTCACTAATCGATATTAATATTTCTTGTTATTCATTATTTTTCATTAGAGTGTTTTGGTTTCTAAAACGTATGACTTATGATGATAAAATGACGACCTCTGTGGCGCAGCGGTTGTGGCTCTGCCTACCATGCGTGTGGTGCCGAGTTCGATCACCGGCTGGAGGTAAAGAAAAAAAACACCCAGGTCTTGGATGTTTATATGTGTTAGACGTCTCTGTTTCCGGTTCCCATGACACTGGGTATCCTAGTGTGTGGCCAAAAGCAATGTATGTGCCTATATGTTATGTTTTATTGTTTATGTTTTCCAATACCTGAATATAAAAAAAAACAGTAATAACACCGCTATCCATCACGGCCCTAGAATAACCGAAACGTATATCCCCGCAGATCTGCTAGACACAATCCATTGTGCATGCATCGAAATAGCACCTTCCGAACAATACAACTGCCTTAACTTCCCGCCGCCGCGTTAATTCCGGTTCAATCCCGATAATACCGGAGCGGCCACTCATTTACCGGTGCATCGTAACCATTATAAGACCGGTAATATTCACGTTGACAACACTGGCCGATGCGACGATCGGGAGGTTCCGATTTCAAAAAGTTTTATTGTTATGATATAATGATTTCTTATCCTCAGAATAGTAATTCAAAGGCTTCAGGCTCTAATTTCAACATTTTATTTTATACATCCAAATCAACCCTTTTGCGACCTCGATTCTCAGGGAAAATTGTTCACAATAATGGCATAGCATAGCATAGCATAGCGTAACGCCCTTTTCCATACCGAATGGCAGAGGCACAACTGTGACCACTTTGAGCCAGTTATTCAATACTCCATTTTGCGTTACAGGGGGCTAGCCCATCGCCGCTGATATGGAGTAGTGAAGGTTTCCTCACAATGTATTCCATCAGCATTAGAACGTCCGTTTAATGTACCAAAGATAAATTAATTATCTATTTGGTACATGGTCAGGAATCGAATCTGCATCTCCTGTGTGAGAAGCAAGCGTGATACCCATTAAACCACAGAGCACAATAATGGTTACTATCAAATGGGAAATATTAAACTGCACATCAATAATACTGATTTTCACAGCAAATATCAGGGCAAAATACTGCGGTAGCTTAGGTAAAGGGTAAAGGGGGTAAAAGGGAGTAAAGCGAAGCCCCCTTTATCCTTCATGTTAGGTTGAACATGTTAGAATAACAAAAATACTTAAAACATAAAAAGAGTTTTTGCTAATCCTTTTTTTGCTGTGTAATACTTTTTATGTGCGATTAAAAACTAGCACTATCAAATCCTTGGCTTATTCAAAGTCGCCCTATGCATAACAATGCAGATAGTTATCGATGGTTCTTATCTCACATTATAGTACTCTTCTTACTTTCCAAAATCTAAATTCCAAATGACTTTATTACCGTAGATATTCACATATACTTAGCAATCGTCATTTTTTGCCACTCTACACTGGACCACTGTGGGAGAAGAAGGGCATAGAACCTCACACAGATTGATTTTTAGATCTCTTTTAAAAATTGCTTGTGCTTAACTAATACAAAATATTACATATATATCATTATCATAATTAATAAGCGGACATAAATAATTACAAAATTATTAACAGCAAGGTCTGTCTTGATCTAGATTAACCCCAACCCATCATTTAAGTAATCTTGAACATTGTAATATCCCTTTTTCGACAAGCTCAAATGGCAATTTCAAGTTTACAACTACAGCAATGCATGATAACGTATCATGGATTTATTTTTCTTCTTGCTTCTTGCCTAGGAAAGTGGGGGAAATACGAACACCTAAGGGAAAACTCAAATGAAACAGTGAAATTTAATCACATAGCTTCTTTAATCGTTTAATTATAAAGTTTACTAATGTATGCAACGAATTAACAAGACAACATTTATATTTTTTTAATAAAGTATGAAAATATGAATAAAAAACAAAACTCTTAGTGTTCGGCTTTCCCCGACTTTAGTCGGGTAAATACGAACACCAAGTGGGGTAATTACGTACGTAATTTACGTAACATTAATAACGACAGTGATCACATTTATAACCCGCCGATGTTGACTGTCCGTCGGTACAGTTCTCGTGAGCCCATTTTCCACACACGTAACACATGATCCAGTCTTCGACTGTGTGTGGGGATCTATATATTTTTCTTCACAAAAAATACAAAAGAAGTCTTCATTTCTCTCATTTTTTCCTTTTTTTTTTTGTATTTTGACTAGCGTTATTAAATTCTTTTATATTATTGAATTTTTTTAATACTCCTTTAATTTCTTTATTCAAAGGTTTCTTATCATTACGTTTCAGTCTTTTTATTTGAGATCCTTTATTTGTTTTTTTTTTTGGTTTTTCCTTGCTTTCTTCTGCTTTTGCTCTTTTTCTGTTTTCCTTTTCTTCTAACTGCTCTTTTATAGGTGTGCTCGTCAGAATGGTAGATTTTCTCTTCCTAATATTGCGTTTTGATACTTTTGGAGTAATCACAGGCAATTCAACAATATCGGATAGATGAACTTCTTGTGTGCTTGTATTTTCGATTTGTGAATTAGCAAGACCTGCATCGGATGCCTGGACATTAAAATCTTCAACATTGTGAACTTGGGTTACTGCAGTCGTATCAGCATTAGGAACTTGTTGAACTTCAGTTTCTTGGTTATTTGAGAGTTGGGTATTCATATCATTTTGTGGTGGGTTTATTGTTGTCTGTGAGTTATCTTGGGATATGTTTGGATCGAACTCAATGGGGCGCAAGGGCATAATAATTCCTGCAGATCTAAATCCACTTGCTGCTTTTTGAAGGTTACTGCATCGATTAAAAGCATTCGTAAACAATTCTACTATGTCGTATTGTGTGATGGGCTGTCCAAATCGATCCGCCATGTGATTCTCACATTCTTGATTGTATGCTATCTTGATAGGGCCAAAATATGTCAAGTCTAAAGGTTGGAGTTTATGTGAGGTGTGTGGTGGCAAAGTCAGCATAATGATTCCATGTTCTCTGCATAGTGAATAAGCATCAAGACTTATGTGGTTTTCATGGTTATCCAATATGAGCAACACTGGATCTTCTTTTGAAGGCTTTGCATATGAAATTAAGTGGTGTAGCCAATCAACAAAAAGACTTTCATTTATCCATCCAGAGTCTGACACAGCTCCAATCATGTTAGGGTTACTACCTTTTAGTAACAGTGGATTCATGCGTTTTCTTTTAAAAATAAAAAATGGTGGAATGTATTGACCGGCTGAACTAAATGCACAAACCACTGTTGTTGTAGATCCCCTTTCGGCACTTGTTGCCTTACCAACTTGTTTCTGACCTCTTACTGCCACTATTTTCTGATTTTTCTGGACTGTTGATATACCTGTCTCATCGACGTTAAACATTTTATCAGGTTGAATATGATATTTCTCTTGTATGGCCTTCAAATTATCATAAAAAACTTGAACGTCAGTTTCATTGAATTCTGTGATACGATTCAGTGAAGTCTCCTCAGGTGTTCTCAGAGATAGGCTGGGATGTCTTTTCATGAAACTGTAATACCAGTCTTTCCCGGCTAGCTGTTTTACTCGGTCGAAATTATGAGGAAGTTTGTTCATCTCAGCATATTGGTACGCAATTCGGCGAATTTTTTTATGGTTAGGCCGTAATAAAGTTTACTGCATTTTATTATATAATCCACGAGTTCAGCTTCTTGCTCGCCTGTGAATAAAGTTTTTCGACCAGCTATTGGCAATTTAATCACTGGTTTCTTTAGGTGATCAAATATTGTAGTTTTTGGAATATTATAAGTTTCTGCAGCTTTGCCGATGGTAAGTTTATTGGTTTGAATATCATTTATAGCCTTTTTGAGATCTTCTAGACTGTATTTCGTCACTGTTTTTCGTTTGTAATTACGAGGCATCTGGAACAATAACACAAATTACATTAACTGGGAATCAACAAAATGATGGGGTAATGACGAACGTTCGAGATTACCCGACATGGAGTGTTCGCCTTTACCCCGCCAAATCGAAAAAAATAAATTGAGTTGAATATTTCAGGTTATATTACTTTTGCCGATTACGTCATTGTTATTTAGCAGTTTATTATGTAAGTATTCCAGTAAGTAAAAGTTAAATAAATATTGTTAATAAAATTCAAGTGATATCAAGTTGCATTTACGAAAAAATTACATCAAAATCATGCAAAATATAACAAAATGCATATCTTAATAAGTACGTGCGTCCGCGTCGCTCGGGTTGTTGACTGGCACTAGTGGTGGCGTGATCTTCGAGACAGCGACAAGTGAAATATGCCTATCTCTTTCTAACATATCAGAATCGTTGCGTTCGGGTTTACCCCGCGTTCGCGTTTACCCCACACTCCCCTACGTGTGTGTTTCTACTATGGTTCTCTCTTCCGTAGCCGAGACAGCCTTACCGACGCTTTCGGCGACAGCAAGGACAGCGGCGACTACCGCAAGTCTCCAAATCCGGAGGACGAGATGATGGGAGCTGGCGCGCATCAGAGGCCTTCAGGTATTGTTATTCTTCTTCGGGCACCATCTCCTGTAGGTTGGCGGCCATTAGGGTAATCTGTACACGGGATATTGTAGACAAACATCATCTGATTAAGCATTCAATGATGATGTCATAGAATGCTTATCAGCAGGAGTAGAAGGTCTCAGTATAGTTTACCATTTATTCCGATCTTGTGACATATGCATCGCCCACGATGGCAGCCTCTTTCTCCGGTGAACGTCTTCAAGTTTTTTGACCATGATCATATATCCTAGTTTATAATTCTCTTTTAGTACTATAGTGTTTATCTGTTAATAAAGGAGATCTTAAAACTTTAAAAAAAAATTGGCCGCCTTTGCTTTCCCCAGCAATGGGACACTTTCAGGCTATATTAAAAATAAACAAGACAAAATATACAAAAAACACAACTTGTAATTTAATATGAAAAAAAACAGCACATAAATAGTTTCTGAGAAGCCATTAAGCGTCAACCATCCTGGCTGATATAAAATATATCTAAGCACCTTCTCTTAAATTATTGCCGTATAATGCAAAAACGCATCGAAATGGATCCAGTGGTTTTGTCCAGAAATACACTCACACACACACACACACACACACACATACACAAATAACCTCTTACACCAAACGCATTTATAAACATAAACATAAACATTTACATATAGGCACTAGAATCAGCGACGTCACGCACATATAAACATCCAAGACCTGTTTTTTTTACTCACGTAAAGAAAAAAAAACCGGTCTTGGATGTTTATATGAGCGTGACGTCGCTGTTTCTGTTGCCTGTGTGTAAATGATTATGTTTATGTTCCCCGGCTAGGGAGCCGGGGATCGAACCCGGGACCTCTCGCATGGTAGGCAGAGCCACAACCGCTGCTCCACAGAGATCGTCAAACCTACCAAGTATACCTCCTCCGATGCGTTCCGACCTTCGTGGGTAATAAACGATAACAAAGTTTTTGTCCAGTGACGGAATCAGAGAACATGCTGCCACGCCACCTCTCCCCCGCGGTGGCCGCCGCCCTCCAGAGCGTCAGGTTTATCGCTCAACACATCAAGGATGCTGATAGAGACAATGAGGTAAGCTATTTGTATTAACGACCCAACGACCCGAATGGCCTGGTCGGCAGTGACCCTGCCTACGAAGCCAAGGGTCCCGGGTTCGAGCCCCGTTGGGCGCAAATATTTGTTTAATGAGAAGGGATGCTCGTACCATAGTCATGGTTTTTTATCTATCTAAGTATAATATTTATCTATGTATGTATGAGTATCATTGTCTAGTTCCCAAGATACAGGGAATTCTAGTTTGGGGCTAGATCAATGTGTGTAAATAGTGTCCAAGGTATTGTTATTATTGTTATTATAATTTTCGGGAAATATTAAACTGCTCATCAAAAATACTGATTTGCACAGCAAATATCAGGGCAAAATAATTAGGTGAAGGGTAAAGGGAGGTGAGTGAAATGAAGGCCCTTTATACTTCATGTTAGGTTGAACATGTAAGAACAATAAAAAATACTTAAAGCATAATCTTAAGTACACATAAAATATTTAAAACATAAAAAGTGTTTTTGTTGATCCTTTTTTGCTGAGCAAATCAGTATTTTTGATGTGAGATTAAATACCAGCCTTCATTTTCTGCTTAATCAGTCAACAAATCAATATATTTTTATTATATAAAGATAATGAAACCCATAATGATATAGTTAGAGGTTATAACTAAAGACATAAATTACAGGCAAACCCAAATTATTTGATGCCAAATAAGTCTGATTTCTGTCACATGAGTTTATGTGCCTTACCCAACCTACGAACTTAAAAAAATACTATAGTTACCATAAGGTGTAAGTAAAGCCTTTTTTAGGGTTCCGTACCCGAAGGGTGACAACCGGGACCCTATTACTAAGCCTCCGCTGTCCGTCCGTCCGTCCGTCTGGCACCAGGCTGTATCTCATGAACCGTGATGGTTAGACAGGTAAAATTTTCACAGATGATGTATTTCTGTTGCCGCTATAACAACAAATACTAAAAACAGAATAAAATAATTGATTTATCTGTAAACCACATATAAACTTACGAATGCACCTGATTAGGTACAGTGTGAAAGTAGCCACACCAATAACTTTGTAAACAACAATTTTCTATGTAAAATCCAAACTATTCACTCCACACCATCCCTGCCATTGTACGGTGGTACGGAACCTTTTACGCGCGAGATCAACACGCATTTGTACGTTTTTTTTTAAATTAGCTGCCAAAAGGTCAAAAGTAATATTAAAACTTATCCACTGATATCCAAAAGCGATTCACTGAATTTCTTAGTTCATATTACTATAAACCCCTATCGGGATTTCAGACCCATTTAGCGATCCACTCATACCTATAAATACTGGGTTGTGCAGTACAGTGCAGAATTCATCTCCTCGTCTGGCGGTCGCAGCCCAAGGGATTTCTGAGCCAACTTCAGTTTCATCATTACTTTGAATATATTTGTAGATGGTAATTAAATTTACCAGTTTCTCCGCCGCAACGGCTACATAGATGTCCTAAATCAAACTTACTTTACTGCACACAATTAAATACAATACAAAAGAAACCAGTTAGAGATTAGTTAATATATAATTTTTGCATCTGTCTACAAAATTCCCTTGAGTATGGTATGTAAAAATACGATTTTATGCTTTTCTGTGAGCTGTAGACCTCACGAGTGTCACAGGAAATTTGCTTTTTATTATCATTATTTTTCATCGCCTCCCACGACCCCTTGAAGTTTTTAATAATCCGACAGCATTTTCTTTCATTACCACATACAAACTTATAAATACCTGGTTACGTACATGGAGTATGAATGTAGCCGCAACGTTAACTTTGTGAACTACTGCTACTATTGCCTTTTCACTAACATTTTATAGCTAATGTCAAACTCACGGCCTCTATATATTCAACGACAACTAATTTGTTAAAATCTGTCGAGCGGATCTTGTCACATTTTCAACCCCATATCTCCGCCATATTGAAAAGTTTACAAAAACTGATTCGACAAAAAAAGCTATTTAAAAATCGAACCTGCTCACAAAAATTCGCGAGAATCAGTCGAGAAATGCGGCCTTTAGAGGACAACATCCGGACATACGAAATAAATTTCGCCCAATCATGAAACGGAGGCGTTTCGCTCGCTTTGCTCCCAAGGTCTAATATGGAAGCAAACAAGGCATATTTGATATATGTTCTGGGAAGCATGTCCCGAAGCCCAATCAGGTATTTCTTACATCAATCGCAACACTAGTCAAATTGAAAAATCGACTGATCAGAACACGATAATTTTACACGAGCTGTCTTTTCTTCGAAATGATCAGTCGGATTCGAATTTGAAAGGCATTGCGACTGATATAGAAATACATAAGAGAACAATTTAAATGACCACCAAAATATTTATGGGTAAATGATCACCAAAAGTTGCAGAAAATATCAGGGAAAAATACTGCGGAAGCTTAGGTGAAGGGTAAAGGGGGTGCCCCCTTTATCCTTCATGTTAGGCTGAAGATGTAAGAACAACAAAAATATTTAAAACATAAACTTAAGTACACAAAACATAAAAAGAAGTTTGGTGATAATTTATCCAAACACAATTTAGTGATCGTTTACTAATACTGGCGGTCGTTTCGAATTTATTGGTAGTAAAATAGGTTCATTTTTGGTGATCGTTTAAATATAAGCCAATACATAATATGGCTATAGGTGTTTACTTTACAACTAGTTGTGTAGGATGCAGGAATAATGACGCGTCGAAAGAGTATTGGAATCAAACTGTCAGTGAGTCTTATGTACAATGACATAAGGTTCATTTTATCTGAACTCGAACACTTTTTCACCTTTCCCCTTTTACACCCACTCTGCGTATCGTATGTTCTCCATCTTCATACCTATGACGACCGGTATAGCCTAGCGGGTAGGACCCTGCCTACGAAGCTGATGGTCCTGGGTTCGTATCCCAGTAAGGGCAAATATTTGTGCGATGAGTATCAATATTCGTTTCTGAGTCTTGGATGTTTTCTATGTATTTATCTCTATTAAATATATCGTCGTCTATTACCCATAACACAAGCCTTTGAGCCTACTATGGGCCTAGTTTGATTTGTTTTAGATTGTTCTCTAACATTTATTTATTATTATTTATTTATTTATCTACACACGTATCATAAACCCTCTTTACTGCGTTCAAAAACCGCACGTTACGATCAGCATTATGTTAAACTACTTGGTAAAAACTCGTTTCGTATCTGGAAAACTACACATAATGGTCTTTATGTGTAGTTTTTCTACATATAATGACATTCAAATTTCGAACGCCGACGCCCGCCTGCGTGAAATTGGTACTAAAGAACAAGCTAAACAATTGCAGAACCACAATGCCGGTCAAACATGCGGTTCCTGAACACATCAATGAGAGCTTATGATATGTGTGTAGATAAACTAGTGTATGTAACTGTACATAATTAGGCATTAAAACTCTCGAGTGATATTATTATGAAACTCGCCTTCGGCTCGTTTCATAAACCCACTCTCGAGTTTTAGTGCCCTCCATTGTGCAGCAGTCACATAAACTACTATTATGTAAAAATTATAAAATAGAACCCCATTATGATATTTATAGTGCCAAATAGAACAGGGAAAATATGTATCAAAGAAAGCTAGTACAAGCAAAGCGAGTAGCTATTTGTGCTACTAACAAGAGCTACAATTGTATGGTCTTAAGATTTTATTATATTTATTAATACCACTATACAGAGTAAACATAACTACATCTCACGAGTCCTCGAGATTTCGTTTATACCGAAGACATCAATAGCAAAACTTAACCATTATTTTTAAAAGTTTTGCCGATAAGCTTTTAAATTAAAGAATTTTGTTTCGGGAAATATTGAACTGCTCATCAATAAGACTGATTTGTACATCAAATATACTGATTTTCACAGCAAATATCAGGACAAAATACTGCGATAGCTTAGGTGTAGGGTAAAGTGGTATTAGGTTGAACATGTAGGAACAACAAAAATACTTAAAACATAAATAGTAGATTTTACAAAAAGTGAACAAAACGAACCATTTTTATTCGAGACTTTTAGCAGCCCGAGCCGAAGGCGAGGGCTGATAGTAATGTCGAGGATAAAAATGGTTTTGTGGACGAGTCATAAACTCTGCTTTTCACTTCGATTGCGAGAAAATAAAACAGTAACATAACGTATTAACATTTCTTTAATTAAAATTCAAAGTAAAATTACTACGGCTTCTTTCCCGCTACTTTACTTTTTTTAATTTTCCTGCATAATTTGCCTCGACATTACTATCAGCCCTCGCCTTCGGCTCGGGCTGCTAAAAGTCTCGAATAAAAATGGTTTTGTGGACGAGTTATAAACTCTGCTTTTCACTTCGATTGCGAGAAAATAAAACAGTAACATAACGTATTAACATTTCTTTAATTAAAATTCAATACGAAAAGTTCACGGCTTCTTTCCCGCTACTTTACTTTTTTTAATTTTCCTGCATAATTTTCGGGCAAAGAAAAAAAATATACAGCCTATTCTTAAATTATTTTGGAATAATGTTTTTTTTTTTGTGGTAAACACGTTTTGATATTTAGTTTCTTTTTCGTATTATCTTATTATAAATCAAAAATGCAAATAGGGATGGAAATATTATAAATTAGCAAGTTTTATCCATGTACAATTAATTGTTTTTGGCTGTATGGGCTAAATGGTCACTGCCTTAGTGTAGACACATTTAAAAAGCTACTTTTATGCACAAGAGCATAAAATTCAACTTTATGTCGCCTAGATCCTGCATAAAGTAGTACTTTTTCGAGCATGAGAAGTGAAATAGTAGATTTTACAACAAGTGCACAAAACGAACCATGTTTTTCCGAGACTTTTAGCAGCCCGAGCCGAAGGCGAGGGCTTATAGTAATGTCGAGAATAAAAATGGTTTTGTGGACGAGTCATAAACTCTGCTTTTCACTTCGATTGCGAGAAAATAAAACAGTAACATAACGTATTAACATTTCTTTAATTAAAATTCAAAGTAAAATTACTACGGCTTCTTTCCCGCTACTTTACTTTTTTTAATTTTCCTGCATAATTTTCGGGCAAAGAAAAAAAATATACAGCCTATTCTTAAATTATTTTGGAATAATGTTTTTTTTTTGTGGTAAACACGTTTTGATATTTAGTTTCTTTTTCGTATTATCTTATTATAAATCAAAAATGCAAATAGGGATGGAAATATTGTAAATTAACAAGTTTTATCCATGTACAATTAATTGTTTTTGGCTGTATGGGCTAAATGGTCACTGCCTTAGTGTAGACATATTTAAAAAGCTATTTTTATGCACAAGAGCATAAAATTCAACTTTATGTCGCCTAGATCCTGCATAAAGTAGTACTTTTTCGAGCATGAGAAGTGAAAAAGTAATTTTCTGATCTTTTTTGATGTGAAAATCAGTATTTTTGCTGTATGATTAAATACTAGCCGTTTGTTTCTACAAAGTAACAGAATGAAAGCAATTTCTACTTCACTAGGAACCTGTTTAATATCACTTAACTTTGATGACGGTATCGATATAAAAACTCAAGCCACGATTTTATTAAATCACGCTTTAATCAGCCTTTTCTTAAAGTGGGTAATAGTGCAAACGCGTCTGCAGTATAACTCGTATCGCTGAGCTCCCGACGCACGCTGCAATATTCATCGTCTCATCCCGGCCGCCCCGCCCCGGGGAGAGCTGAGCGGGGCGCAACTAACTTCTGCTCATTAGCGATACACCTCTTACGAATATTGCGCGTTGTAGCCTCGATTGGATGGCTAACTTTTGGCTTGCCTTTGGCTTAGCATACGCGTCTTTAGATTTCTGGGAGAACTGGCCGCTTCGAATATTAGAGGAAAAAGCATAAGACTCCCGCCAAATCTGTTGATTTTCGGGCTTCTTTGCGTTTTTTTTTTCGCTCCTTAAGTTCAAAGTTCAAATTTCCTTGTAACTGTATATATTTAAATATAATTACAACGTAAGCTCAATATGTTGCAATAATAATCGATGCTAATTTTAAGGCACTATAGGTATTTAAGTACATATGTGCGTGTTTGTACCTTAATCTCTAGTCTGTGGTTGTCCCGGTCCGGGACACGTCATGTGTGATTGTCCCGGACCGGGACAAAGAAATTAGGCTCAATTCTGCTTCCATTACAGCATTCATATAATAATAATGAAATATTTATTCAACAGAAACAATCAGAAAAAGTACATTATTTAAAGGACTTAGCTAAAGATATGACGAATTAAAATTGGAACAGCTGAGCATGAACTAGGTGTAAAACTGTATTTCATGTTAATCCTATCTCTTTCTAACTTAGGAAAAAGGGTAAATAATTCTAATTAGAGTGTTATTCTATTATTAGAATTATCCCTAATTCTCACTAGAATAGGAAAATTTCAACAAAAACGAAACATCGGCGCTCAACAAATGTGTGCGGGTACCGGTCCGGGACACACCGATATGGCGAAATTTACAAAAATGGCCGCCACAGGCAACTGGTTAAGATGTAACTGCATGTTTCCTGAATAAAAGAAAAATATATATAGGAAACGTCATTTTTACGCTTTTCTACATTGGACCACTGTGGGAGAAGAAGAACCTTCATAAGGCTTTCAACAAAGACTTTGAAAAAGTTCATCCATATCGGTCCAGCCGTTTGCGCTTGCCAAACACATTTAACGATTAATCTTTGAGTCGTCCCTGCATTACTCCTAAGAATATCGCGCGTTTATTGCACTACTATATGTATATCCTCGATTGGTTTACATGCATTTGGATCATTCTGATCTTGAAATTATAATTCGTATTTATGCGTATCAGCCCCTTTTGCGAATTACCTCCGACTTCTGAATTGAGAATTTCACTATTCAGATACTTAAGTTTCGTTCCGTCTTTGCAGATTTCATATAAAAGAACGTGACGGAGCGATACTTAAGTTCTCAGTTCAGAAACCAGAAATAGTCTATTTGCCTAGCGGTCCATATGCGTCGGAAAGCCTCAATTGTAAATGACTAACTAATATACCTAATTAAACAAATTTCATTCATACATTTATTCACAAAAATCACAATATCAATACAACAAACCTAACAATATAATATTGTAACCCATTATTTTCTCCACCGACGGGCACAGGCCTTTACTCGGATACGAGTAAGATTAAGCCATACTCCACCACGCTGGCTCAGTACGGGTTGAAGGAGGGGTTATACCACAGAACAATTAAATGTTCTGTGGGTTATACGACCGCTACCACGTAGCGATAGTAGCTGGGACCTACAGTTTGAGGTATCACCCGAATCACTGAACGTCCGATAATGTACATAAGATGAATTAATTATCTCATTGGTACATGGTCGGGTACCAAACCTGCATCTCCTGTGTGAGAAGCAGGGATGCAGGAACAACAACAACATATTTGGGAAATAGTAAACTGCAGATCAATAATTCTGATTTGCTCAGCAAATATCAGTGCAAAATACTGCGTTAGCTTAGGTGAAGGGTAAAGGGGGTGAGCGAAGCGAAGTTAGTATTAGGTTGAACATGTAAAAACAACAAAATTAACATAAAAAGTGTTTTTGCTGATCGTTTTTTGCAGTGAAAATCTGTATTTTTGATGTGCGATTAAATACTAGCTAACATATTTTACAATAAATCAGAAGGTTATATTTCAAGTACTGTGTAACCACTACAAAAAGTGCAAGATTGGACTGAGTTCAACACTTAATCCTGCCGAAAACGGCCCACCATTATACCTCATCATGTTTTACGACGCAAAATTAGCATAGTCCTACATTTATATTAGCAGCAATTTTGTGAATGTCTCCAGATTATTGGCTGACATATTCAAATGCTTTATCTTATTAACCCCACTGAATATTTAAATTGGTTTGATTACATTCGCGCCGACAGGGATTTAAATCAACGTTGGGAGGTCGACAGATTTTTATCCACATATACCTGAAGTTAATCATTACAGCATGCTCTTGTTATTGTTGATGTTCAATATGAGGGAGAGTCCGTGGCCAAGAGGTATTCGCACATCGGAAACGATCGTGCAGGTAGCAACAGCTGGCTGAGACGGGGACTGGATGGGTGACCATTTCTGTGTGGCATTTATTTCGAGCACTTCCGTATTTTGCTACTCGATGGTAGTAGTCGTAAAGCTGGTCAGAGGCTTTAATAGGGCAGCTTGAAAACATTGAACAGTCGGGTTGGCCATCAGCCCGACACCCCTCCATCAACCCGCACCAGGGGCGGATCCATGATTTCTATTTGGGTTAAATTTCAAGTCTACATATAATATAGTTTTTATTTTGCCGGTCTGACGGTAAAAGGCCCGACGGATGTCCTTGGTGCCCTGGCAAAAAAGCAAATGCCTCCTCTGGGACGCTACATGTGTCAGCACTTTTGCGGCTTCGCACATTAGTCGCAACATGCAGCTGCACCATGCACGCGGCTGAGCTGGCGGCAGTGCGGAAGTACTCGGGCCTCCCAAATTATTTATCCATTTCTCTTACGGTGGAGGTTACTGGGTGTTGGTGCTAGGAGGCCAAAATTTTTTTTAGGGAAGTCAAAGTCAAAATCAAAGTCAAAGTACTTTATTACTGTAGATATTTACATATACTTAGCAAACATCATTTTTGCCTCTTATCTACATTGGACCACTGTGGGAGAAGAAGGGCGTAGAAATTCCCACATATTGATTTTTAGATCTCTTTTAAAAACAGGTTGTGCTTAACTATTACAAATATGAAAAAAATAATTATTATGATTAATAAGCAGGAATAAATAATTACAAAATCAGTAATAGCAAGGTCTGTGTTGGGCTAGATTAACCCCATACAGTCCTGTCATTTAAGTAATCTTGAACATTGTAATATCCCCTTTTCGACAAAGTCGCTTTAACATGCTTTTTAAATTGCACAAATGGCAATTTCAAAATCTACATGTGTCAGCACTTTTGCGGCTTCGCACATTAGTCGCAACATGCAGCTGCACCATGCACGCGGCTGAACTGGCGGCAGTGCGGAAGTACTCGGGCCGCCCAAATTATTTATCCGTTGCTCTTACGGTGGAGGTTACTGGGTGTTGGTGCTAGGAGGCCAAAATTTTTTTTAGGGAAGTCAAAGTCAAAGTCAGAATCAAAGTACTTTATTACTGTAGATATTTACATATATTTAGCAAACATAATTTTTTGCCTCTTCTCTACATTGGACCACTGTGGGAGAAGAAGGGCGTAGAAACTCCCACATACTCCCACATATCCCGCGGTCTGGGGCGCTCGCGAGGTAACACTTGGCACTGACTGAAAATCAGCGTTGAAGGCCTGGCTTTCAACATAATGCTGAGTCAGACGCCATTTATAATGACAGTGACACACCACGACTGTCATTTCATTTTATATCATGTGTCAATGCAACTATTTATCTCTGTGTTTTGTTTCTTTGTTGTAATTGTAGTCTGTTCACTGTCTTTATAATAAATGTTTCTTTCTTTCTTTCTTTCTTTCTTTCTTTCTTTCTTTCTTTCTTTCTTTCTTTCTTTCTTTCTTTCTTTCTTTCTTTCTTTCTTCTTCTTTCTTTCTTTCTTTCTTTCTTTCTTTCTTTCTTTCTTT